>JAXRKP010000927.1:12500-180000 GCA_037039925.1 Doris montereyensis | reverse complement strand
TCTCTGGTTGACTTGCCTTCAGCTGTTGTTCACAGTTACTCAATGTCATAGTTTTCATGATTACTTCATGACCACTGTAAAGTAAAGCAAGTCCCATACTCGAGTTGAAACGTCGGGTACCCAGGAGCAGAGTCCTGATTTCCCAGGTTTACGGAACGATGGGGTAGTTTGCCATTGCTTTCTACGGCCACGATTACTCTCACCGAGTCTGTATAGACTTAGCTACCCATATCACTGCTGAGGTGACAGGAGGGCCAGAAAACTTTGCTCGGACTGGGAATCGAATTTGGGCCTCCTGGATGGTAGTCAGATGCTCTACTGACTGTGCTACCAGCGCCTCCATGACCAATGTACTATGTTGTAATTTAATTCTTCTTGAACATTTCTATTTTTGCCTTATACATAATATTGTATATAAATAAACTCTTTGTCTTTTACCATTTTTTCACACAGATTCTCAGATGAATACAAAGCTGACCATTGAAGACAATCTCAACGCTCTGTTCCAGACTGATCGCATAATGCTCTGAAACAAAGAAAGAGAAGAGAGAGAGAGCTTCCATTTGTCATTCTGTAGTTCGGCCACTTAAGTTTAAACGACCATCAGGATGCAGCTGCTCCTGTCTAGGAACCCACTTCTCATCACTGATCATTCATGAATTCCAAGTTGTTTCATTTTCATCTATACTGAAAAGTCATTTTCATTTATACTGAAAAATCAACCCCCTGTGTGTTCAAATTTGCCTCAGAGAATCAAAAGGAAGTCTTCAGAGTTTATCTTTTAAAATTTCCTTGAAGTTTGGCTTCTGCATCAAATTGGATTTTGTTATTTATTCATCGACCGTCTGCCTTTGGAGGTACATTTACACCTATACCATTGGCCTCTGCCTTCTTCATTCATTCTTTTATTTCCTCATGCTTCGTCCAATGAAGTTGAGGGAATCTTTTCTACTGGTAACCAAGCGGGATATATTGACTGCACATATGTCAACCTGACATACAACAGAAAGGGAACGTCGCATGAGGAGTCGTATGTACGTACATAGCGGCCTTGGCACTGAAGGCCAACACCCATTGCTGTACTTTGAGACTGGAAATACGTGGTGTGTGCATACATCCCTCAAGCCAGCACTAGCCAGAGAACAGACTTTTTTCTCCTTTTCTCCCTTCCTCTTCCCTCTCCTACTCCTCCTCTTCCTCCTCCTCTCCCCCCTCTTACTTCTCCCCCTCCTTCCGTTTCCCCCATCCTCCATCTCATCCCTTGACCCCTCTTTCAGCATCCCCCTACCTTTCTGCTGTCACAAGTATTCCCACCCTATTCCCACTTTCTCTACAGGATCTATTACAGCTTGTAGACCTTTCCTCACCTATATCACAAACCATCTTTCTCATCTCACCTCACCCTCAATTCAGTATGGCCTTATTTCAGTGGCAAAAATTGAGCCCAGCGGAATTTCACCAACTGCAGGAATACACCTCATGTGAGTCTTTTATTTGAATTTAACGTTTATTGAATCTTTTATTCCTCACTGATGCATTGTGGGATCTTATTTGTGTTTTAAGGCAGTGGACAGGTAAGCACCTGTAATTGGATAAGGCGGTCCTGCCCTCCATGAGTCTCCTGCTGCCTTGCAGGCAGGTCTTGGTTGACCAAAGGCTAAGGGAGTTAACCCTGACAAAAAATAACAACCTGCTGCCTTGCAGGCTGGTTTTGGAGCAATCAAAGGCTAAGGGAGTTAACCCTGACAGAAAATAACAAGGTATGGTAGGGGGCCTCATGGTGGTAGCCCCACAATCTACCTAGGGTACAGTGGGCCTATCCCCTGCTTATCCAAAACCAAACTGATTCAAAGAAAGGCATATAATGATATACCCGGCTTGAATTTTCAAAGACAACTCTGGAAAAGAACACAGACTGTGATTTTTGGAACATGGAATGTTAGGGCAATAAGTGGAAAAGAGTTAAAATTAGCTGAAGAAATGGAAAAATTCAAAGTAGACATTATGGCTATTACAGAAACAAAGAAAAAAGAACAAGGAATAGAAAATGTAGGACCAAATCATACTTTAATCTTCTCCACGAGTGGATGTCAAAGATAGAGCTAGAGAAGGAGTAGGCCTCCTAATGCATATAAGGCAAGAAAAGCTACTAGAAAGTTGGAAATTTATAAGCCCACGGCTATTAGAGGTAAATATTAAACCAAAAGGAAGAAATTAAATTATTAATAGCTTATGGACCAAACAAGGACGCCCCTGAAGAAGAAAAAGATATCTTCGAAAACGATTTACAAATAGCTGCAGAGAATCTCAAACCCAAACAGGAACTAATGGTTTTAGGAGATTTAAACACTAGAGTACCAAACAATGTAGAAACATCAGGAGGAGTAATAGGTAAAGAATGAGAGACAACAACTCCAAATGGAGAGAGACTAATAGATTTTTGCCTCAAAAATAACATGAAAATAGCTAACACATTTTTTCCTCATAAAGATTCCACAAATATATAAAGACTAAATGAAGACAGATGTGAAAAGTCAATCATAGACTACATAATAGTTAGCAGCTCCCTTTTTACAGTACAATGGATACAAGAGTAAGCAAAGGAGCAGAAATATTAGTGATCATCACCTAGTGATAGCCAAAATGAGATTATTAACTGAATAAAACAAACAGAAAAGGAAAGAGAAGAAAGCTACTAAACTCAAAAAAAGAGGAAGTAAATAAGCCAATAGTAAAAGAGATATACCAATCCAGGATAAAAAGATTTATCAATGAAAAACAGATGGATCTGAATGATAGCACAATAGAAGAAAAATGGCAAATGTATAAAGAAACACTGCTCAGTTGTACTGAAGAGGTAGGTCTGTGGTAGGAAACAAATTAAAGGAGATAGGAAAAGAACAGCATGGTGGAATGAGAATGTCAAAACTAAGATCAAAGAAAAGAAGGATGACTGGAAGAAATACCTGCAAACAAAGAGACCAGAGGATAGGATAGATTACGTGAGTAAAAAAACTATTGCCAAAGAGAAAGTTAGGAAACCAAACAGGAACAATGGGAAGAGTTTGGACAAAGACTTTAAGAAAGCTATCAAGGAAATCAAGAGCTGTTCTGGGGAGCAATGAAGAACATGAGAAATACCAATGCATGCCCAA
Source organism: Doris montereyensis (assembly GCA_037039925.1). Lineage (NCBI taxonomy): Eukaryota > Metazoa > Mollusca > Gastropoda > Nudibranchia > Dorididae > Doris > Doris montereyensis. The sequence continues at coordinate 176,845 of JAXRKP010000927.1, read as the reverse complement.
TATGACAAATTAAGAACGCCAAAGGAGACAGCGAAATCATGGAAGCGTGGAGAAAGTATTTTCACCAAATTACATAATCCCTCCAGAACATATGAAATAAGGAGTATCGATCAATTAGTAAGAGTAACAAGTAATAGAGAGGAGACAGCGGAAGATGTTGATATGTCAATGGAAGAATTCCAAACAGTTATAAGGAAAGTGAAATTAGGAAAGGCCCCAGGAGCAGATCAAGTTTATCCAGAAAGGATTAAAAATCTAGGAGAGAGGCAGACAAACTCAAGTTTATCCAGAAAGGATTAATTGAAAAAGGCATCTAGGGAGAGAGGCAGACAAACTATAATACCCATAAATCCACTCTAGAATGCTACTTCATGAATCAAAACCTGAGGTGGCCAATTTTAATATGACATTCTGACTGGAAAACAACGGAAAGTAACATAGACTAGTATTTGTTATTGGGAACTAGAACACTGGTGTTTTATATGACTTTAAAAAAATCAAAATATTACAAAATTTATCAATAGTTATTTTTTTGATAAAATACTGAAAAGGATAAATTAAATATGTCAAACTGAAAAAGAATTTCATTGAGCCCATATACTTTTTGAGATTTTAAGATTTTAAATTTCGACATCAAAATTCTAATTTTGTTAAAAGAACACAACATAGAGCAAAAATTTATCAGAAACCATTAATTTTGTTACAATAAACCAACATGTGCAGTGAGAGTTGCTGGAAACATATCTGCAGAATTTGATGTAGATATAGGAGTAAGACAGGGTTGTGTCCTAAGTCCTCTTTTGTTTATCACATTTATGGATTCAGTCGCAAAGGCATCCTCAAAAAGGAATAAAATGAATGTAGGTATGTGGAAGCTCAAACCAGTAAATGTATCAATGCTTTCATTTGCTGATGATTTAGCTCTGTTTGGAAAATCAAAAAATGACCTTCAGTCGAATATCAACATGATGAATAATGAATTAAATAAAAGAGGAATGAGAGTAAATGCAAAGAAAACCAAAACAATGCTAGTGACTAGGGAAGCTAAAATATAAAATCTTAAATTAGGCAGGGAGAATTTAAAACAAGTTCAAAGCTACAATTACTTAGGAGTCATGATTAACTCAGAGGGAAAACTAAGAGAAGAAATCAGCCAGAGAATTCAAAAGTCAAGTGCAATATATAACCATCCAGGAAAGGCATTTGTAGGTAAACAAGAATTGTCAACAAAAAGCAAAATGGCAGTATACAACACAGTTTATTGTCCTGCTCTTCTCTATGGCAGTGAAATCTGGACCTTGACAGTAGAGAATACAGTAGAGTACAGGCAGCCGAAATGAAATATCTAAGAAGAGTAGTACGGAAAACTAAAAGAGACAAAATCAGAAACACAACAATAAGAGATCAAACCAAAGCAGAAAGCATAAAAACTAAGATAGAAATGAATCAACTGAGATGGTTTGGGCATGTAAACAGAATGAATGACAAAAGAATAGCTAAATCAGTTTACAGTGTTAAAACAAGCTAAAAGACGAAAAGGCAGACCTCGAGAAAGTGGGAAGAAGATATAAAAGAGGCATTAACGCAAATAAATTTAACTCTCGGGAAGGAAGCAGAAAATGTCAGGACAGGGCAGCCAGGATGCAGATCATTTCGGGCATCTAAACCCATAAACCGAAAGGTATAAAGGGAGCTGATAAAGAAAGAAAGATTTGTGTTTTGAAAAAATCCATGTCGCCTTTGTCTCCTACTCCCAACCATACCATTTTCTTCTCATGGCTTGTATCTGATTAGTTGATTTAAGCATTCTGTTTGATTGTTATGCATTAAAGTCCTGGTTTAAATTATTTATATGACCATTCTTTGAATGTCCTGTAATGTAACCATTGAATTACCTTTCATTTCTATTTTATGATTTTCATCTTTTCTAGTCTTTCAAGAGTCCTTGTAAGTGTGATTTGAGCGCCCCCCCCCCCCCCCCATTCCTCCTTCCTCTTCTCATATTGTCCGCACATCTTTTCTTATTTTTTACTCACATGTTTAGTTCATATGGGTGTCTTTGTAACTATCTCTTTTCCAATGTGTTCAATGTCGTTGTTTCTGCCAGCATTAATCATGTCATTCCTATTTTCAGATTCCTCAAAGAAGCTCAAGGATGTATTGGAAGAATTCAATGGAGATGGGATTCTCAGCAAGTACAACCCAGAGGAGGTACAGGCTGGGATATATTTAGCTGTGTCATGAGGCATACATAACGTAGATTTAGATCTATGTATCTGTCAAAACAGCTAGCTTACACACACTTTGCTTTCATGTTTTATTTACTATTTCAAGATAGGTATAAATACACAAGGTGAAACTTAAGTGAAGCATCCTAAGAAGCATTAAGCCATTTAATTTAATGTACTATGAAATGATATGAAATATTTTTTAATGGCATATATATGTGCCAAAGTAGACATTTTAGCTCATAATTTTACTCCATCACAATGTGAAAGACACACTTTAAAAAAAACCCCCACAACATTACATGACAAGTTAAAGCACATCACACCATTGTTGTTTCATATGTTGACAGATCTAGAAGGATTGGGATATCTTGGTCATGGTTTTGTTTATATTTTTATATTATGTATATCAGATAATAGTCACATGCAAACACAAGTTATTCTCTCTCTCATCACTTTGACCAGAGTTAAAATTTTGTCTTTTCACGTCATCTTCTGTCGTTGCTTCATAGCTGTTCTTGCCTTTCGTTTATAGATAAAAAAAAAGTTTTGTTTGATTCCTCCCCCCCCCCCCCGCCTCAAAATTACATTGTTCTCTTTCTATTCCGACAGCCAATCGACTACCAGGGATTCCAGCTGTTCATGGAGACATACCTGGAGGCGGAGATCCCAGACGACTTGTGCAAACATCTTTTCCTGTCCTTCATGAAGAAACCTGCCGTGGCGGCGGGCGCTGGTGTTGGTAAGGATTTTCATGTGAAAAATATGGCAGTAGTAGCTTCTCAAACCATCTGCGCACCACTCTCCACAGAACTGCACTTTGATGGGAAATCAGGCACCGACGGCTCTTCAGAAACCGGCGGCAAGCATCACAGTGGACTCGCAGAGAAACTGCACGGCTTGACAGAGAAGCTTCACGGTCTTGGTCACTCAAGGTCAGACAGCAACTCTGGTGAGGCCGGAAAAGCGCAGCCGTGCAGGTACAAAAGCAATTTTTTTTTTAGTTTTTGAGTCATTGTACATACTTGTATATATGTGAATATACCTTTTGGAACATATCTTGTTCATACGTCTTGACCAATCCTTTGTACTGTGCCTATGTTTTATAGATTTCTTTTCATCTGTTCTGATCATAAGCAAGTTTTTTAAAAAATATACTACAGTCTCCATCCAACCCCTTATCTCTATCTCTTTCAAATCCTTGTTTTCTCCCCATTTTGTCTTCATTTCATGATACCTGTCTTCTTCTTATGATTGTAAGGAAAAGCTGTTGGCCCAAAGAAGACATTGTGTCAGTGACTTTGAGTAGGAAAGAAGAGGCAAATGAACTGATGAACGAATAAGTAAATAAATTAACAGAAAGCTTATAAATAGTAGATGAAGTACTTTAAATGGGAAACAACATATATAAAAAAAAATTTCCACCCATACGGTCTGGGTACAGTAATTCATAGCATGTTATTTTCGAAGTTGTGAAACCTTGAAGTTGATAAATACATATATATACATATATACATACTAACCATAAAAGGAAGTTAATCAATTGCGTACTTCTGTTCAAATGATAGAAGGATTATTACATGAGAAATATGTGTGTGAATTCAATAAAAAGCGATTTGATTGTGTTGCTAGAATTATGGACTTTAATTTCCAATGAAGGTTATGGAGCCTCTGAAGCACTATAGTCTTGTTCAAATATTTGATCAGGATGTTTTACATCTTCATCATTAAGTTACAACAGGGAGTCAAATGTAGGAAGAAGCAATCTATCAGTATTGTACATCAACGGCATTACTATTGAAGTCAGGACCATAAAATGTCCATTGGATTACTGGTATTAAAATCAGTTTGAAACATGTTAGATGATATTTTCAGCTCCTTACTAACTAAATTTTCGGTACCGAGTCGTGTTTGTAGTTTTATTGTGTATTGCTAATATAAGTGATTCCAGATCCATTTTGTTTACACATGTGATAGTTCAATGGGTCCAACTCTTTCCCTGCTCTCAATTTCTTATTTCCATTTTCGTTCTCTTCGGATGTACTTCCATTATTTTGCATGCCTGCATGATTATCTTCATATTTTTCTTTATCATTCAATGCCTCTGGATATAAGACACACTAAGGGGGGGGGGGGGGGTGAAAATTTCCCTGTTTGTGCTTATCAATTTGACGTATGTATAGATGTAACGGGCATGGTGTACTGAGTTGAAATATGTTGTTGTTTTTTCCCTGCCACTTCCGGTTGCCATGGAAACGGCAGCCATCTTGGATTTTGCCCCCAAATTTCACCAAGTTCAATATCGATAGGCTTTTTCATTTCTCAACAAATTTGTTTCAAACTTGGCACACACCTTATTTGATACAATATCTAAATTTGGTCAGATCGGATTTTGTTTCAGTAGTAAGTTTTGATTTTATGAATTTTTGAAAATAGCATATGAGAACAACAAAAAATATACAAAAATATTGTACAAAAAATTCAATTTTTCCAAAACTATAATACATATCAAAAAAGCATCCGGTCATTACTTTGTTTTCCCTCACTCATCCATACCAAATTTCATGAAGATACGTTGAGAAATAAAAAAGTAGATAGGAAATAATGAACAAAAAATGACATTTCTGAGAAAATCGTATTTTTCTCTTATTTTCTGTTATTTGAATATATTTTTCTCCCATAAACCTAAGAAAAAAGTAGGATAATACTTTTAAATGTCATAAAACCTTGAGAGGCTCTCAACTTCTTCTTATTGACACTGTTTCAAGTGCACCAGCACCTTTTTATTCAATTTGGGATGGTGCCTTTTGATAATAGGTGCATGGAATATTGTCCGTAACTTCCAGCCGATCTGAGGCAATATTCATAATAGATCATCAAATAAGGTTGTTTTGGATAGTGGTTATTGTGGCGATCAAAATAAGTACCAACTTGCCATACTTAAGATAATATTTCTGGCTTTTATTGTATAATAGCTGTGTTGAAAGATAGGCCTGTATTGTTTCTAAAAAATTTGTATAAAATCAAAGAATCGATACTGAGCTTTTTTTAATGACGGCAATGAACTGCTCTATCCACTGGTATGATAGATTAGATTTGTCCCATTTTTCGGCAAAAATGGCATTCCCAGATCTTGACAATTCCATTAGTTGTTTTAAAATTGCTGTAGTCTTATTCTCTACGAAGGTATGTAGTGTTTTTTATTCTCTAAAATAACTTTGAGTTATGTTGAAAGACAAGGTATTGACTTTTTCTTTTTTCCGAAAAAGTATTTCAGTTTTCATGCATTTTGCCAGCACACTTTTTATGTTCCAATGGCCTTGAGAGATATAGCGCATTTTCATAGCGCAGACAATATGTCGACTGTGTCAAGTAGGCATTAGTTGAGAAATGCTTCTAACAATCTGTAGTCTTCAGAGTGCATTACGTAGTTTTTCTTCTTGTAAAAAAAATTATCTGCTTTTTCATTTCAGCAGCTCCTTTGCGAATGCGGTTTACTTAAATCAAGCTGAAAGTTGAGGATTGGCTATTGAATCTTGACTTAAAGTTTGAATGATTTGAAATTTGCTATTATACAACACAAGTCGGCTATATCTTTTCTTCTTCTTAATCAAACCGTATAAATTGAAACGAATGATTGCAAATTCATATTTTTTGCTATGTTGTTTTTCCCCCTTCAAAATATCCATTTTTGTATTGTGTTACATGATTTTGGTTAACATGTAAAGATTTGTGAAATTCTGATTGTTCTTCCCTTAAAATATGTACTTCTATGTAGTCTCTCATCTCTACCATCCAGCATCTTCCATTCTTTTGTCTCTCCTTCTTTGTTAGCCTTTCTTTCAAATTGTAGCAGCGTTGTTAAATAATTGAAGGGGTCATTTCAATAGTGTGCCTAAGTCACAATTACATCATTTAGAGAAAAATGCCAAAAACCATGGCCTTTGGCACTGTTGGCTTTGGGAATTCCAAATTTCAAACGGCTGTAGACGTGATGTTTTCATCATATCATTTTGAATTGTCACACTTTTCTGGAAGCATGATTTCCATTTATTCCCTAGGATTTTCTCTCTGTCTCATTTTTCATGAAAATGGACATAGCCACACTATTGAACTGCCCCCTTCAATTGGCAAATAACAAATGGACTATTATAGTGTGTATTATCTATTCTGTAAAGAGAGAGAGATAAAGAGAGGAAGAGATTGACAGACAGACAGAGGGAGGGAGGTAGGGACAGACGGTTGGACAGACAGATAGACAGAACAGACAATGTGTATGCTTGTGTGTGTGTATGCTTGTGTGTAGGTGTGTGCTTGTGTATGTGTGTGTGCTTGTTTGTGTGTGATTTCCCAGTGTGTCTTAAAGTAGGATTGGATTGATAGTAATGTCTGTTTGCTAGCAGCTGGTGCTATTGCCAGGCAAAATTGCCAAGAGATTGCAAATAAGGTAGCGCCACATGATATCTTGACAACTCAGTCAAAACTTAGTGGGTGAGATGTAAGTACAGGTACAAACTGTGGGACTGGGCAGGCAGAGGTTGCTATTGTTGGCCCTGTTCATCTTGTCTGCAAGGCTATCCATAGCTGCCAACCAGTACCTTAAAACTGTAGTCAGTACATTTATTTTTCTTCCTTTGGGTCTGTAAGTCTGTATTTATCTTGAAAGATACGTATTTGAGGGTTAACTGTTTTTTGTTTTTGTTTTAAAGAAACCCCGAGTTAAAGGCAGATTCAGAGACAATTAGGGATGGGTGGGTGGGGAGGGGGGAGGGGAGGGATTCATAGACTCCATTTTGAGTTGATAGAACTACCGTCACATTTTGACAGAAAGGCCAGCGATCGGCAGATTTTTTGTTATATGCATTAAATTGTAATCACTATTTTCTGGAATATTACAGACCGTCGTGAAGTTAGAATTAGATGAGTATTCCATTTGAACAGATTGGGGGCTATGAGTATCCAAGAACAGTTATTATTATTATTATTATTATTATTATTATTATTATTATTATTATTATTATTATTATTATTATTATTATTATTATTATATTGTTTTGAAGTAATGTTTGACCCCCACACTGTGTTTGATCTTGTAAGGGATACAACTCTTGCTGCTGTAGGTAGTGTCAACTATTTGTGGACACTATTGATGTTTAAATGGAATTTCCATCCCCATCCCATCCTCCCCCTCAAATTATTGCATGTCATGGACCCACCCACCCACACATTGTTCCATCTCTTTTTTCTGTCTTCTCTTCCCATTTGGTCTCCCTCTTAATGCCCTCTGTCGTTGTATCCCTGGTGTGGTAAGTTATGGCCAAAGTAGCTAGCTAGCTCTCCTCTGGGCTTGAGTCCACTGCTGGCTTGTCGTCCGTTTCCAGAAGACTAACGCCATTTTGGATTCCAAGTTTTACTCTTTCCCTTGCAAATTAAAACCAGTGACGTAGAACAAATTTGATGTGGTCATGATGTGTAACCTAACTGTTAGAAAATTGTTTCCCTTTTGACTGCCTATATATATATTTGGTTGTGTGAAATCTAGGGTTGTAGATGCGAGTAAATGTATAATTTGTCATTGTAAAGTCCATTTTCATATTGTTATTATTGGCATGTTGTAGTGTAGCCATGTAAATGACATAGATATTGCTTTACACACATGTTATTTCTAACTCCTGATGTCTTTTGTCAAACAATTTTTTTTAGTAGAATGTTAGTTCATATTTGGAAGGAAGGCCAAGTAGATCTGTTGTTTATGTTCCAATGTTGGGGGACTCGGTAGTTCAGAAGAGGAAGGGCCTCTCAACCAAAAAGTAGTGGATTCGAGCTCCACCATGCAACGGGTGAATTTTTCCTCTAGCCTTTTCGAGCAAAATCTACCCCCTGGTCCAGGTAGGTGTATCGACACCTAGTCCCATCGGAGACGGATGATAAAAAGGAGGTCCCGTGTCCAGATCAAAACACTGTGCACGTTAAAGATCCCTTGGCTGTTTACAGGGCAGCCTGGGCAAAATTTTAAAAACCTACCAAAAGCCCTGAGATCACCTTAGTTGTGGATGTGGGTAAAGTCAAGTCAAATCAAATCAAATCAAATCAAATCAAATCAAATCAAATCAGCTCCAATGTGTCATGGTAAGTAGTGACCTGGAAGCTCATAAAAATGCTTAACATATCCAGTCTTGTCAGTAATCAGATACTGTGATTTGCCCTAGAGTGCCATTCATTTGTTAAATGAGTGAGTGAATGAAACAGTACATGAAGTTGAAGGGTTAAACAAAAGTAAGTGGATGTGTTGGTTGACAAAAGGCTACAGATAGATTGATAAGGAAATGGACAGATAAATGGAAGGTCAAATGCATGAAAAGAAATAAATGAAAAGATATATATATATATATATATCTACTTTTGTCTTGGTGTTTTTAGTTTTATTATTGTTGTGTTTGAGTTTTGTTTTTTTTTTGTTTTTGTGTGAGTAAAGAGAGGCTACTTGAAATTGTTGTGATGTGCTTCATCTAGTAGTACAGCCAATTTTTGTTCATGAATGCCCAATGATTTGTTCAATGTAAGGTAGGTTGTTTTTTAAAATTAATTTTTTCTGTTTGTTTAAAAAAATAAGAAAATAAACAAAAGCAAGAAATCAATGTTCTTTTGTTGAAATTGAGGGAATGTATGTATCTAAAGCTTTTAACTGATATTTGCACAATTTCTTAGATGCATAAATTATGAAATTATGAACAAGATTACTTCAGAGGAACCAAAAAATGTTTAAGAATCAGATAGATTTGTGTGTTAATGAAGGGCAATGGCTCCTATCTTAAGCTTGAATATCTCATAATGGTGGGACAGGTCGCTTCTTTGTTATGACAGAGTTGTGTTTTAGGTTGTTACTGTCTGGCAAATTTCAATTGTAAGCACTTTTATGAAGACTGTGGAGATCTTTAGGGATTGTTTTATGAAAGCTTTCAAGTAAAGTTCATTATGTTTAGATTTTGCTTTTACACAGGATATCTTTCCTTAATTGGTGCAATGAAAGTGGTTTAGCCTAAAAACTATCCCGGTTGTATCGGTTGTGGGAGTTTCCTCACAATGTTTACTTCATAGACTATAATAATTCTGCTAAAATTGTAAGGGAAATGTGCACAACCAACACATTGGAGCTTGGCACAGAACAACCTAGTGAAAGCACTGATAGATTGGCAATGGACTCGCAATGCTTAGCAAAGTTATATTGCTTTGAAGTTTATCACTCTTGCGGGGGATAGAATTAATCTGGCTTAGAACAGTAATTTTCTTGTTGGCACTCAAAGAGTTCATATAAGTTTCTTCTGCAGAAACATTTTTTTAGGATGCCTCTCTTTACAGTTATGTTTGTCTACCATTGCTTCATTTTTTATTGTTTGAAGTTATTCATATTTGTAGTGTTTTCTTTGTTACGTCTATTTTTTTAATACGTTTATTTTGTTGCCATTTCTTCTTATACTTGCTTTATTGTAAGACTTTTTGTTTTTGTTTTTTATAAATTATGAGATGACTTATATATGTACATGTCACCATTTTAATTTTGTAAACAACTTGAACATTATGATTACATTTTGATTGTTGTTGTTTCATGTTTATGAATTTATTTTCATTAATCTATTCCATTGTTAGCTGTGCATAATACTTTTCATGTTTGAATGAATTTCTGTATTTTTGCATGCAAGAAAAATTATACATGTTCTTCACAACCAGCTGTGTTCTTTCTTTTTCCTTTAAATATTTCTCTCCCTTGCCTTCCTGCCTTCAATTTCATCTCTTGTTTGTACTTCCATTAGTTTCTTTCTTTCTTTCTTTTCCTTTTGATTTGTTCCTTTTTTGTTCAGTAATATACTTTATTACTTTGAAATTAAAATTAAAACTAATGGTTTTTTTGTTTGTTTTTTTTTTTTTTTTGGGGGGGGATGTAGGTGGGAAAGAAGGAGAAAAGCTTAACCTTTCTTCAATTTTAATGTGAAGAATTGAGGTCTCATTACATTTGCTTCAAAGCCTGTCCTGTGGGGGCCCAGTTGAATAGAAGTGTCACGTTTGAAGGAACCATCCTTTTGGCGCGCCCCCCCCCCCCAATCTAATTTTTGTGAAATAAAGTGAGTAAAGACCAATTTAGGCTCAATGACAAAATAAAAATCTTACACAGAGAAAATGCTATACATGATCCAACTGCCAGTTGCTAAAACATTGCAGTTATTTTGAAACGGTTATTTCTGTTCCTACATGACCATGCAATAGATTTAGTGTTCTTCCCGCTTGTCTACGTAATATTCATATTTTGTTCATTTTTGACGAGATGGGAAGTTCAATTTTAGAAAGCACAGCATGTCCCACAGACTTATGTCATGGGATTTTATGGCTGAATGTGAATTTTCATAGTTCATAGCTTTCTATTAGTTTCCTTTGTGGTACACTTTTTCTACCCAAAATCTATGGTTATTCAATTTAATGATCGGATTATTCTTTTAATGTCAGCCATTCTGATAAGTGCCTATTATGTGATTGAGCCACAACTTAAGAATGTTTTGGGCCTACGTGTTGCTGTTTTTGTTTGTTTGTTTGTTTTTTCAGTTTTATTGAAGACAATTGTGTTATTCCATCTTTGTTTTGTTTAGTTTTATTGTGGTACACAGGGAAGGTAAGATGTGTTAAATTTTCAAGGCTTGAAAATTTATCTTTTTCTATTATTTTTTTCCTGCCTTTATTTACTGTGCTGTCTTTGTTTTTACACCATTTCTTTGCTTACTGGCATGTCAGGCAGATTGAGGGCGTATGCTTTTTGTTATTTAAACAAATGATTGTATTTTTCTGCATTTTGTTAGTTTTACTGTCTATAAAGTTTTGGGATTTTTTTGTTTGCTTTTTTTCTCTCTCTCTTTCTGATTGTTTTTCTTCTTTCATATTTTGATGTCTGATTGAAATTGTTCCTTGCAATTGAGGCATTTTGGATGTCATGGGTAGTAAGTGTTATGGTCATGTTAACCCCTTCATTGTTTTTTTTGGTTTTTATTTCCCTTTTTCTGTTTATTTCTACATTTTGACCCCATGGCTTGAGACATGCGAGAAACTGAATTCAATGATAACAAGAGACTTCATTATTGGAAAGGGATTAATTCAATGATAACAAGAGACATCATTATTGGAAAGGGAGTGTAATTCAATGATAACAAGAGACATCATTATTGGAAAGGGAGTCCAATTCAATTATAACAAGAGACATCATTATTGAAAGAGACATCATTATTGGAAAGGGAGTGTAATTCAATTATAACAAGAGACATCATTATTGGAAAGGGATTGTAATTCAATTATCAATTGGAAAGGGATTGTAATTCAAGAGACATCATTATTGGAAAGGAGTGTAGTTGATAGAACTTCTTTAACGCTTGTTATGAATTTAATTTGTTGGTTTTTTTTAGTTGTCTGTGTAATCATATACTTACGATGATGATGTCAGTTTCAATTGATGGTCAGATAAAAAAAATAAAAAATTAATAAATGATGAGTGATGAAAGTTACAGGAAATGGAACGAAATTGTGCGAAACATGTCTTTAATGTATTTACGGAAATAGAAGCCACAAGTTGTTGAAAGGAAGAAACGTAATTACAAAGTGTAAGACTGCCCTAAAGTTTTGCATGGTGGGAATGGATGTACGATTTAAAAGCTATGAAGTTGAGGTCAAATTAAATCTTTTTGAATACTGTCAGGGAAATGTAAGCTCTGAAGTTAAGATAAACTTTACTCGTGCGATTTTTGGGGTCTAATTTTCAGCATGAACATGAAATATACATGAAATATGTATACTTGGCATTGACATTAAGCATGAACCGTGCAATTGTCCTAAGGTAGACAATGAAGCCTGTTAACTGGTAAACAATATCTTTTAAGTCCAGCGTGTATTAAGTCCTTTAAATATTCTGTGGCTGTTGTGGCAATAAGTTACTCTTCCCCTAACCCAAAAACTACATCTGTAGTATCCATGGGTAAATGGAAAATTAAAACAAAATTGATTGAGATGTTTTAAAAGATTCCCACATCTTAGACTTAAAACCTTGAACCAAACAACGGAATGAAATGCATAATCTAAGTTACGTTGGGAGGACAAATAAGTTGAGCTGGAATAAGATACTTGTGATGTTCTTTCTTCCTTTTGATTCATCTTCTCTCGTAAAACGAGGCTGATTTTACTATCTATACAAAACTAATTTATACGTAAGTAACACAAGAATGAGGGCTAGATTAATATATTTTTTCACGCATAATTTGAGCACTGTACCATCAACTGACAAAAATCTCAATCTTTGCACATATTGCAATTATGAAAAAGGCTGTTTTACATTGGTAGTAGAAGAAAGTATTGGAGGGAATGGTATAGGTGTTATGTATACTTTTACATACAAAGCCTGTTAGGTAAACAATTATATTCTTCTTGATAGTTAAGATACCAGTTCTTACACAGCCAAATTTTATTATTGCATGCCCTTTGAATACTTCACTGACACTAAGTTTCACCTGTGTCACGTGTCAATCAATTTTATCATGCCAGGTTCAGGGTCAGCTGCAAGTCATCCGTCGGTTGCTGTGGCAGCGGCGTCCTCATTGGACAGGGCACATCCAGACGATGGCACCCCACCGGAGGCGTCCAATCACTCACGATCATCATCCAAAAAGTCCAATCACAGCATACACAGTGTTCACAACGGTTAGTGCTTTGGTGAAAAACATCTATGACCTAGAAGTAGAACTAAATGAAAGGAATTGCATGTAGGACAAAGGGTAGCCAATATTTAATGTTGAGTTTTTTTTCAGTTTACGTAGTAGGCTTAAATTTGAACGGGGAAAAAGAAAGAATTTCTTGCTTTTCATTGAGAAGCACATTTTCTCTGAGAAAGGTAAAACGAATTGAATTTCATTAGCTTTGTAGTGCGTTGTTTGTCAAGATTTGCATCTGGACTCAGCACATATTCAGTCCTAACATCCAAGGCGATTAGATTTTAAAAGATTAGCTTACTCAAATCCTGGTACGCTCAAGTAATGTATTAGAAAGAACGACCAAATGCTATGCTTTAAAAGGAAATAGTAAGGAAATAAAACCAAGACATTCATCATCTCATCTGGTTATAATCTGTCCAATTATTTTTGTTGTTGTCATTTGGGCAGGGCCCCTCATGGAGGGAGATGCAGCCCTCATCCGACAGTCCAACTCCTCCCTTCTACGCAGCAACATAGAGCTGAAGGCTATGCGGAATCGTTCTATGAGCCTAGAGATAAAAAATGGCCACATTTACCTGAAGGATTTAGTTTGCTACCTCTCACTCTTGGAGGCCGGCCGGCCAGAGGACAAATTGGAGTGTAAGACACACTATGAACTTGATGATAAAGAATTAAGTTTCCTTTTTCTTTTCTTTTTCCCCTCATTTTCTTCTTCTTCTTCTCCGACTTCTTCTTCGCTTTCCTTGTTTTTTGTTCTTTTCTGTTTCTTTGTCTGTCCTGTAATTTTAAATATTTGCATATAATTTTGTTGTTTGCTTTTTGCTTGTTTAGTGGTGGTGGGGGGGGGGGGGGTTTCTTTGTTGTCTTTAAAATCTATGAAATAACCATGTAGTCTGTTTCATTATTAGTTCCTTCAAGACGGTTACGGCTCATACAGCCAGCTTATCCCAGCTTCTGTAGTGTGAAGTGGAACAGGTGATAATACTCACCTCCTGGACAGGACGCTTATCTGATGTAGGTTTTTACTCCCAAGCTAGTGCTTGTACCCATTTTTATCTGGTTCTAGTGGGGAAAATGCCAAGTGTCTTTCCCAAAAAACACAACTATTGAATTAGCTTTGCTAGGATTCAAACCCGAAACCTCATGATCCCAACTCCGGCAAACTAACCACTCGGCCATTGACGCCACCGTTAATTGTTAGCTTCTCCCCATCATTTCAGTGACCCGCCCATCGCGCAACAGCGAAAGAGAATCTGCGTCTATGTCTTTCTCTTCAAAATGTGATTAGTTGTCATTGGATGAAAGTCAGCTAAGACCAACAGAACAAAGCTTCTTTCTTTCTTTCTTTAGCAGTTCCCATTCTACATTTCGATGTATGGGTTCAGATGCCCCGAGATGATCTTTCTCCAGGATGCCCTGTCCTGGCATTTTCTGTTTCCTTCCAAAAAAGTTAAATTTCTATGCTTCAATGTCTCTTTTATATCTTCTTCCCACTTTCTCCGAGGTCTGCCTTTTGGTCTTTACCTTGGGTTTTAGCATTGTATACTGATTTAGCTATTCTATTGTCATTCATTCTGTTTACATGCCCAAACATCTCAATTGATTTGTTTCTATCTTAGTTTTTATGCCATCTGCTTTGGTTTGATCTCTTATTGTTGTGTTTCTGATTTTGTCTCTTTTAGTTTTCGTTACTCTTCTTAGATATTTCATTTCAGCTGCCTGCACTCTACTGTATTCTGTACTGTCTAAGTTTCAGGTTTTGCTGCCATAGAGGAGAGTAGGACAAATGGTTATATATTGCACTTGCCTTTTTGATTCTCTGGCTGATTTCTTCTCTTAGTTTTTCCTCTAAGTTAATCATTACTCCTAGGTAATTGTAGCTTCGAACTAAATTCTCCTGCTCAATTTAAGATTTTGTGTTTCAGCTTCCCTAGTTCCTAGCATTGTTTTGGTTGTCTTTGCAGCATTCCTCTTTTATGTATTCATTGTTTATAATATTGACATTCGACTGAAGGTCACTTTTTGATTTTCCAAACAGAACTAAATCATTGGCAAATGAAAGCATTGATACATTTACTGGTTTGAGCTTCCACATACCTACATTCATTTTCTTAATTTTTGAGTATGCCTTTGCGACTGAATCCATAAATGTGATAAACAAAAGAGGACTTGGGATACAACCCTGTCTTACTCCTATATCTACATCAAATTCTGCAGATATGTTTCCAGCTACTCTCACTGCACATGTTGGTTTATTTAAAAAACTTTTAATGGCTTCTATTAAATTTTGCTCTACATTGTGTTCTTTTAAGGAATACCATAGTTCGTCCCTCCTCGCAGTGTCAAACGTCTTTTCTAAGTCAATAAAACACAAGGGCAAGTCCATGTTTCTCTCAAGGAATTTTTCTATTATTTGTCTAATTGTAAATATGTGGTCTTGTACACTTCTTGCTGGTCTAAATCCAGTCTGATGCTCTTCAATCTGATCCTCTACTCTTTTCCTTAGTCTCATTTCCAGTACCCTGGCATATACTTTTCCTGGTACGCTAAGTAGTGATATCCCTCTATAGTTTGAGCATTCCATAGTTGATCCTTTCTTATGTATTGGTACTACAGTTCCCTTTTTCCAGTCGTCTAGCACCTGTTTGGACTTCCATGCTTGTTGACATATTGCACGTAGTAGTTTGTCTGTCCCTCTCCCTTGGTTTTTAATCAATTCTGGATAAACTTGATTTGCTCCTGGGGCTTTTCCTCATTTCACTTTTCTTATAACTGTCTGGATTTCTTCCATTGATATATCTATATCTTCAGCTGTCTCCTCTGGATTACTTGTTACTCTTACTAATTGATCTGTACTCCTTGTTTCATATGTTCTGGAGGGATTATGTAATTGTTGAAAAACTTTCTCCATGTTTCCATGATTTGGCTGTTTTCTTTCATTATTTCTCCTTTGGCGTTCTTAATTTGTCGTATTGGGCATGCTTTGGTCTTTCTCATGCTCTTCATTGCCCCCCAGAACAGGTTTTGATTTCCTTGATAGCTTTCTTGAAATCTTTGTCCAAACTCCTTCTCATTGTTCCTGTTTTGCTTTCCTAACTTCCTCTTTGGCGATAGTTCTTTTATTCATGTAATGTATCCTATCCTCTGGTCTCTTTGTTTGCAAGTTTTTCTTCCAGGAATCCTTCTTTTCTTTGAACTTGGTCTTGACATTCTCATTCCACCATGCTGTTCTTTTCCTATCTCCTTTAATTTGTTTCCTACCACAGACCTCTTCAGTACAACTGAGGAGTGTTTCTTTATACATCTGCCACTTTTCTTCTATTGTGCTATCATTCAGATCCATCTGTCTTTCGCTGATAAATCTTCTTATCCTAGATTGGAATATATGTTTTACTATCGGTTTATTTAGTTCCCTATTTTGAGTTTAGAAGCTTTCTTCTCTTTCCTTTTCTGTTTGTTTTCTTCAGTCAGTAATCTCATTTTGGCAATCACTAGGTGTTGATCACTAAATATTTCTGCTCCTCTGTTTACTCTTGCATCCAATGTACTGTAAAAAGGGAGCTGCTAACTACTATGTAGTCTATGATTAACTATTCACACCTGTCTTCATTTACTCTTGTATATTTGTGAATATCTTTATGAGGAAAAAAGGTGTTGGCTATTTTCATGTTATTCTTTAGGCTAAAATCTATTAGTCCCTCTCCATTTGGAGAAGTCGTTGTTTCTCCTTCTTTACCTGTTACTCCTCGTGACGTTTCTACATTGTTGCCTACTCTAGTGTTTAAATCTCCTAAAACCATTAGTTCCTGTTTGTGTTTAAGATTCTCTGCAGCTATTTGTAAATCGTTTTCAAAGATATCTTTTTCTTCTTTAGTTGCGTATTCGTTTGGTCCATAAGCTATTAATAATATAATTTCTCTTCCTTTTGGTTTAATATTTACCTCTAATAGCCGTGGGCGTATAAATTTCCAGCTTTCTAGTAGCCTTTCATGCCTTTTATGCACTAGGAGGCCTACTCCTGCTCTAGCTCTATCTTTGACATCTACTCCTGAGAAGATTAAAATATGATTTGGTCCTACATTTTCTATTCCTTGTCCTTTTTTCTTTGTTGCTGTAATGGCCAAAATATCTACTTTGAAATTTTCCATTTCTTCAACTAATTCTTACTCTTTTCCATTTACTGCCCTCACCTTCCATGTTCCAAAAATCACAGTCCGTGTTCGTTTCAATGTTCGTCGTTGAAAGATCAAGCCGGTTATATTACATTTATTTCTCTGAATCAGTTTGGTTTTGGATAAGCAGGGGATTAGCTCACTGTACCCTAGGTAGATGGTGGGGCTGCCACCTTGAGGCCCCCTACCAGGTCTTGTTATTTTTTGTCAGGGTTAACTCCCTTAGCCTTTGGTCAGTCAAGACGAGCCTGCAAGGCAGTAGGTTGTTTTCTGTCAGGGTTAACTCCCTTAGCCTTTGGTCAGGCAAGACCCGCCTGCAAGGCAGCAGAGGACTCGTGGAGGGTGGGATCATCTACTCCCCGGACAAAACAAAGCTGTATAAACAAATTGCTGTGCCTTTCAAGTGTCTGAGAGCTTATTTGAAGAAAATTGAGTTCATTCGTGTACTGGTACGTTTCTTCACAGAGTCGATTAGATTTAAGTATTTAATGGGTTTTTTTTTCTATTCTACAGTCATGTTCCGTCTTTATGATGCAGATGGGAACGGTATCTTGGATGCCTCTGTGAGTATATAGAGTGTGACGAAGGGACAACTGTCTGTCACTCTTATTTATTTCATTGAGGGAAATCTAGTATTTTATTCTTAGGAAAACTCATCAAAGTATGGAATCTTACCCTTAATGTGAAGAATTGAGGGCATGGAATATATTTAGGACATGATATGGTGCAAATTAAACGATGACTCGTTAAATATCTTTTTATTCTCTTCATGGTTTGCATGTAATTAAGTGAACAGCATTATTTTAAAACAATTTTGAATGGAGTATCTTCAATCTGTTTTTTTGTCCCATCTTTTCTCAAGGAAATTGACTGCATTGTGAACCAGATGATGTCAGTAGCGGAATATCTTGGGTGGGATGTGTCTGAGCTAAAGCCCGTAAGTATATTTATAAAGAAATAAGTTATTAAAACACATGATTCTCTTTGTTTTAACAGTGCATTGACATTGCTTCTATTGAACTGTTTTAGAATTTGATAATCATAGCTTCTCTAGGTTTTCTTTTCGGGAGTAAACTATGTGTAGCAAAGTTTTTTTTCTTACAGTCATATATCAAATTCTGAGAGGTCAGAAAATGTTGGGAATGCAGCCAACGGAGGCGAGAATAAAGGTTATTGGGTTTGTATTCTGTGTATTGAAGTCATTATACACATGGTGTATTCGCATGTTGTATAGGTGGTCGATGTGTTATTTCCCCTTCAAATTGTATTTGTTTCACATTGTTTCCTCTTTGATTGAATCTTGCCATCAGATCTTGCAAGACATGATGATTGAGATTGACTATGACTCTGATGGTACAGTCTCCTGGAAGAGTGGAAGAAAGGGGGCATGACTACAATTCCTCTCCTGGTCTTGCTCGGTTTAGATATTGTAAGTCATATGTATTGAAGTCTTTACGTCCAAAACTATGCATCTTATATTGATCCTCTATTAAAAAATAATTTAAAAAAAAACCGTCTTTGCTTTTTTGTCCAAGCTTGCATGGCATGGACATGTTCTTTCTATCTCTGTCTGCTCTGTTTGGCTATCTGTCTGTCTGTGTCTGACTCTGTATCTGTCTGTCTATCTGTCTGTCTCTCTCTCTCTTTGTCTGTCTCTCTCTCTTTGCCTGTCTTTCTCACTCACTGTCTTTATCGGTCTGACTTTGTCTGTCTCTCTTTTCATTATCTCTGTCTGTGTCTGTCTGTTTGTCTGTATATTGTTTGTCTGTCTGTCTCTCTCTTTTCTGTTTCTCTCTATCTCTCTATGTCTGTGTGTGTATGTCTGTCTATCTATCTCAATCTTTGTCTGTCTGTCTGTCTGTCTCTGTCTGTCTCTCTCTCTCTCTCTCTCTCTCTCTCTCTCTCTCTCTCTCTCTCTCTCTCTCCCTCCCTCCCTCCCTCCCTCTCTCTCTCTCTCTCTCTCTCTCTCTCTCTCTCTCTCTCTCTCTCTCTCTCTCTCTCTCTCTCTCTCTCTTTCTCTCTTTCTCTCTCTCTCTCTCTTTCTCTCTCTCTCTCTCTCTCTCTCTCTCTCTCTCTCTCTCTCTCTCTCTCTCTCTCTCTCTCTCTCTCTCTCTCTCTCTCTCTCTCTCTCTCTCTCTCTCTCTCTCTCTCTCTCTCTCTCTCTCTCTCTCTTCTCTCTCTCTCTCTCTCAATTCTTCTTCCTTCTCATGTCTTAGAGTGATAATGTCGAAGGCTACTAAAACTTAGTATCTTTTCCACTCTACCGTTTTAAAAGTCCTTACAATATTGCTCATTGCCTTTTCAGAACTTACAAGACGATGGTACCCACGTGTGGCGTTTAAAACACTTTCACAAGCCTTCCTACTGCAATCTTTGTCTCAACCTTCTCATGGGAGTACGCAAGCAGGCTCTTTGCTGCACCTGTGAGTAACTGCAGAAATAATAAGATTTGATGTGATTTTACCCACGTCCACAACTAAGGTGATCTCAGGGGTTTTGGTAGCATTTTAAAAACATTTTGCCTGGACTGCCCCGTAGGCAGCCAAAGGAGTGTTGT
The DNA here is from genome assembly GCA_037039925.1 of Doris montereyensis. NCBI lineage: Eukaryota > Metazoa > Mollusca > Gastropoda > Nudibranchia > Dorididae > Doris > Doris montereyensis. Next base: position 157,149 of record JAXRKP010000927.1, on the reverse strand, counting down.
GATCTCCACACAGGACTTCCTTTTTATTGGCTGTCTCTGATGGGACCAGGTGTTAGTGTTGGGCGATTCCACCTTATATCGGAATGAAATGAATAATGAATTCTGAAAATTTGGAATAGAATGAATTCTGAAAATTTCGAATAGAATGAATACTGAATTCTGAAAATTTGGAATCAAATGAATACTGAATTCTGAAAATTTGGAATCGCATGAATACTGAATTCTGAAAATTCGAAATAGAATGAATACTGAATTCTGAAAATTTGGAATTGAATAAATACTGAATTCTGAAAATTTGGAATCAACTGAATGCTGAATTCTGAAAATTTGGAATCGAATGAATGCTGAATTCTGAAAATTCGAAATAAAAGGAATAGTGAATTCTGAAAATTTGGAATAGTATGCATACTGAATTCTGAAAATTTCGGAATCGAATGAATACTGAATTCTGAAAATTTGGAATAGAATGAATACTGAATTCTGAAAATTCGAATCAAATGAATACTGAATCGAATCGAATGAATACTGAATTCTGAATATTTGGAATAGAATGAATACTGAATTCTGAATATTTGGAATAGAATGAATACTGAATTCTGAAAATTTGGAATTGAATGAACACAGAATCACTTCCAGGTTCTCAAATGATTGACTAGGGAACCAAAAGAGCGTGGGTTGCCGTTCCCAGTGCGTTTCTCTCCTTTCCTTTTGTTTTGGTATTTGGTTGGGTTTTTTAGGGTTTAACTAGCTATGTGTATTTGGTTGGGTTTTTTAGGGTTTAACTAGCTACGTGTATTTGGGTGGGTTTTTTAGGGTTTAACTAGCTAAATGTATTTGGTTGTGTTTTTTGGGGTTTAACTAGCTAAATGTATTTGGTTGGACTTTTTGGGGTTTAACTAGTTAAATGTATTTGGTTGGGTTTTTTGGGGTTTAACTAGCTAAATATATTTGGTTTGATTTTTTGGAGTTTAACTAGCTAAATGTATTTGGTTGGATTTTTTGGGGTTTAACTAGCTAAATGTATTTGATTGTTTTTTTTGGGTTTAACTAGCTAAGTGTATTTGGTTGGACTTTTTGTGGTTTAACTAGCTAAGTGTATTTTGTTGGTTTTTTGGGTTTAACTAGCTAAGTGTATTTGGTTGGTTTTTTGGGGTTTAACTAGCTAAGTGTATGTGGTTGTGTTTTTTGGGGTTTAACTATTTTTGGGGTTTAACTAGCTAAATGTATTTGATTGGATTTTTTTAGGTTTAACTAGCTAAGTGTATTTGGTTGGATTTTTTGGGGTTTAACTAGCTAAATGTATTTGATTGGGTTTTTTGGGGTTTAACTAGTTAAATGTATTTGATTGAGCTTTTGGGGTTTAACTAGCTAAATGTATTTGATTGGATTTTTTTTGGTTTAACTGGGGTTAACTAGCTAAGTGAATTTGGTTGGGGTTTTTTGGGTTTAACAAGGTAAGTCTATTTGATTAGGGTTTTTTGGGTTTAACAAGCTAAGTGTATTTGGTTGGATTTTTTGGGGTTTAACTTGCTAAAAATGGTGAAAATTGTTCAACCTGCTAGGGCTTTAACCTATGATTTTCTGGTTGGCGGAAATAACCAGAATCTTGTGGATCGCTAAACTTTGGGTTTTATGCAAATCCCCCCCCCAATTTATCAAGATCACAATGATGTAACTTGATGTGAATACGAGATTATGGTAAGCATTGAATGCCCTTGTAATTGCTTAATAAAACGCTTTTCCCATCTTTACACTCTCACAAAGTCGTAAATTACTACTGTGTGTTGTTGTTTCCAGTTTGTAAATACACAGTCCACGAGAGATGTGTTCAGCGTGCCCCTGCCTCCTGCATCATGACATATGTCAAATCCAAAAAGACGTCTCAGGTATGAGACAAACATGGGTGTTTGTCGGGTGTGTTACTTAGAAGAAGAGAGAGAGAGAAAGAGAGAGAGAGAGAGAGAGAGAGAGAGAGAGAGAGAGAGAGAGAGAGAGAGAGAGAGAGAGAGAGAGAGAGAGAGAGAGAGAGAGAGAGAGAGAGAGAGAGAGAGAGAGAGAGAGAGAGAGAGAGAGAGAGAGAGAGAGAGAGAGAGAGAGAGAGAGAGAGAGAGAGAGAGAGAGAGAGAGAGAGAGAGAGAGAGAGAGAGAGAGAGGAGAGGAGAGGGAGGGAGGGGAGGGAGGGAGGGAGGGAGGGAGGAGGGTTTACTCACAGCACGGAAGCATTGAAATTTCTCATCGACTTTGAATATCATAATACATGTTTGCCTATCTCCTGAATTACAGACACTTTCTTCTTTTTTGCTTAATTACAGACACTTTCTTCTTTGTTACCCAATTACAGACACTTTCTTCTTGTTTGCTCAATTACAGACTCATTCTTCTTTGTTACTCAATTACAGACACTTTCTTCTTGTTTGCTCAAATTACACCTTCTTCTTTGTTACTCAATTACAGACACCTTCTTCTTTGTTGCTCAATTACAGACACTTTCTTCTTTGTTACTCAATTACAGACACTTTCTTCTTTGTTGCTTAATTACGGACACCTTCTTCTTTGTTGCTCAATTACAGACACTTTCTTCTTTGTTACCCAATTACAGACACTTTCTTCTTGTTTGCTCAATTACAGACTTATTCTTCTTTGTTACTCAATTACAGACACCTTCTTCTTTGTTGCTCAATTACAGACACTTTCTTCTTTGTTACTTAATTACAGACACTTTCTTCTTGTTTGCTCAATTACAGACTCATTCTTCTTTGTTACTCAATTACAGACACTTCCTTCTTGTTTGCTCAATTACAGACTCATTCTTCTTTGTTGCTCAATTACAGATACTTTCTTCTTGTTTGCTCAAATTACACCTTCTTCTTTGTTACTCAATTACAGACACCTTCTTCTTTGTTGCTCAATTACAGACACTTTCTTCTTTGTTACTCAATTACAGACACTTTCTTCTTTGTTGCTTAATTACGGACACCTTCTTCTTTGTTGCTCAATTACAGACACTTTCTTCTTTGTTACCCAATTACAGACACTTTCTTCTTGTTTGCTCAATTACAGACTTATTCTTCTTTGTTACTCAATTACAGACACCTTCTTCTTTTGTTGCTCAATTACAGACACTTTCTTCTTTTGTTACTCAATTACAGACACTTTCTTCTTGTTTGCTCAATTCTTAATTACAGACACTTCTTCTTTGTTTGCTCAATTACAGACACCTTCTTCTTTTCTTCTTTGTTACTCAATTTCTTCTTTGTTGCTCAATTACAGACACTTTCTTCTTTGTTACTCAATTACAGACACCTTCTTCTTTGTTGCTTAATTAGACACTTTCTTCTTTGTTGCTCAATTACAGACACCTTCTTCTTTGTTGCTCAATTACAGACACTTTCTTCTTTGTTACTCAATTTCTTCTTTGTTGCTCAATTACAGACACTTTCTTCTTTTGTTACTCAATTACAGACACTTTCTTCTTGTTTGCTCAATTACAGACTCATTCTTCTTTGTTACTCAATTACAGACACTTCTTCTTTCTTCTTTTGTTACACTTTCTTCTTGTTTGCTCAATTACAGACACCTTCTTCTTTGTTACTCAATTACAGACACTTTCAATTACAGACACTTTCTTCTTTGTTACTCAATTACAGACACTTTCTTCTTTGTTACTCAATTACAGACACTTTCTTCTTTGTTGCTCAATTACAGACACTTTCTTCTTTTTTACAGTCAATTACAGACTCATTCTTCTTTGTTGCTCAATTACAGACACTTTCTTCTTTTTTGCTCAATTACAGACACTTTCTTCTTTGTTGCTCAATTACAGACACTTTCTTCTTTGTTGCTCAATTACAGACACTTTCTTCTTTGTTACTCAATTACAGACACCTTCTTTCTCAATTACAGACACTTTCTTCTTTGTTGCTCAATTACAGACACTTTCTTCTTGTTTGCTCAATTACAGACTCATTCTTCTTTGTTGCTCAATTACAGACACTTTCTTCTTTTTTACTCAATTACAGACTCTTTCTTCTTTTTTTACTCAATTACAGACACTTTCTTCTTTTACTCAATTACAGACACTTTCTTCTTTTTACTCAATTACAGACTTTCTTCTTTTTGCTCAATTACAGACACTTTCTTCTTTTTACTCAATTACAGACTGTTTTTACTGAATTACAGACTCTTTCTTCTGTTTTACTGAATTACAGACACTTTCTTCTTTTTTTGTTTTTTTTTTTTTTCTTCTTGGTTGCAATTACAGACACTTTCTTCTTTTTGCTCAATTACAGACATTTTTCTTCTTTTTCTTCAATCACAGATACTTTCTTCTGTTTAGTTCAATCACAGACACTTTCTTCTTTTAGCTCAATCACAGACACTTTCTTCTTTTTAATTCAATTACAGACACTTTCTTCTTTTTAGTTCAATTACAGACACTTTCTTCTTTTTAGTTCAATTACAGACACTTTCTTCTTTTTTTTTACTCAATTACACAAGAACACTATGCCGTGTGCCCAAAAAAAAACAAAAAAAGGACTCTGGTCATGATTATCGTACACTCAACTCTTAGTATGGGACTAAGTTTATTGTCTGTTTTATTTTACTTAGCAGACTTTTCTATTTCTTTTTTACTTTTGACATATCTGCGTTTCAGATCATGAATCACCACTGGGTTGAGGGCAACTGTGCTGGAAAATGTGATAAGTGTAAGAAATCCATCAAGTCTTATAATGGTGTGACCGGATTACATTGCCGATGGTGTCACCTCACTGTAAGTCCATACTTGGATCCATACACAAGTTGTCATGGTCGTGTTGTTATTTTTGCAATGATTCGATAGTGAAACCCATTAGTGATAAGGACTGAGAGTTGTTGTTCCTTATATGATTTATCTGGGGCTTGTAACATAGTATCTCATAGTTTAAGGGAATTGACAATTCTATGTTTCATCAAATAATTTTGTTATTGTTTTGCATCCATGCGTCACCCACTCCTTAAATTGTATGAGAAAGCGTCTTATAGTTATGGAGGCGTTGTAGCTAAACTGTAGTGTTGGAGCTTGTTATCACGACAGCACTGGTTTTTCGGTTCAAATTCAATGACAGGCACAGGTGTTTTTTTCCTCCACGACGTTGTACTCTTTGGAAAGGTACTTCTTTCCTCTTTCCTCACTTGACTCAGGTATGAATGAGTACTCAGCTGTAAATAGAGAAAGATCTTGTCAGAGTGTTAGTACCTAGCAGCTTAATAGGCTGCTGTACTGCATGCTCCTCAGGGAGTTGAGAATGACTTTGAGTGAATATGGATTGCTGAGGGATAGAAAATGCACCATGGGTGAGCTCATTATTATTATGATTATTATTATTATTATTATTATTATTATTGTTATTATTATTATTATTATTATTGTTGTTGTTGTTGTCGTTGTTATTAGTATCATTATCATAATTATTAATTGTCACCAGCTTCACAACAAATGTGCCAGTCAAATGAAACCAGAATGTGACTTAGGGGAATACCGTGACCACGTGTTGCCTCCTACGGCTGTCTGTCCAGCTGTGCTGGTGAGTTCCATTCCACTGCTCTTTTTGCTGCTTTCAAATACTCATTCCTCCATCTTTTTCATGTGCATTTCAGTGCCGTTTCCTTTTAATTTTCTGCTATCTATTTCTCTCTCTTCATAAACAAATATATTTGCCCAGTTTTGACCTGTTTATTTTGGTTTTGATTCATGATTTTTTATTTTGTTTAATGAGGAGAGTAAAAAAAATTATAGATATAGATATTTTACCTGTTTTTTAGTTTGATGATAATACGTGTGAAGATTTTTGCTAAGACGATCTGTTGAGATACGTGCTTGAGTTTTGTTTAGTTGTGTCCCTTTTTATAGATTATGGGTGTTGAATGTATGACTGCCTTCTCTCCTATTGTTCAGTTATATCTGTCTGTTGAACCTTTCCTATTAAGCATAGAAATATCCGTTTTATTAATTCATAAGTTTTCTTATATTAGGTAGCATTTGTGAGATTGTTTCTCTGAGGTTAAGGCTTGGAATCTTTGCATTATAAGATAAGTGGTTACGATTTTTTATGGTACTACTGCAACTCTAGTTCCTTTGACTGATTTGCTACACCGTGGCACGTAAATTCTAGTTTATTTAAGTAATTTCTATATATCTTCTTAAATACTATTGTATATGTTTAAGTAAGCGGAAATCTTGATCTTAAGAAAATAATAGATTTACCTTATTAAAATCATTTTGCATTCAACATCTTTTCCATTTCTTTTGTATGTCTAGTTTATGTCGGAACTTGAGCAGGAGGTACATATATATGTCACATTCTTATTGTCTGTTTCGGTATAAAAACTAGATTGTCTCACCAACTTTTTGAATCCACTCAGAATTATTTGTACACATCCATTATGTTTATCAACATGTTGTGTTCACTTCACAAGAAAGCCAAATGCGAAATATATGCGGCGATTCATTAATTTATTCTCACAGTGCAGATTTAAAGCTACACCTTTGAGGTCGTAAAGTAGGCCTGAGCAAGACTCGCTTTTCTATTATTCGTTGATACCAACTGCTGTCTTCTCTGGTCTCACATTATTCGAGTACTCGCTTACGAATACCACAGGACGCCTCACGCTTTCACGACTGCGAATATAAATACTCTGAGCCTTGGGCCTTGGTTGCAGGAGGAAAGGGTGGTGGTGAGGGGGCGCTTATGACCTCCATGCTGTCACCGTGATAGAAGGAGAGGGTGCGGTAGCGAACTGATAGTTAGTTAGGCTCATGCTCAGCGTGAAAAGAAAGCGTTGGGGTGCTGCGAAGGGTGTAGTGCGGGAGGGGAGGGTAATGGCAAGCGAAAGGTGCCGATGAAGAGACACGACTAAGCCTTGCATCACTACATTACTACTACTGCTTAGTCTCAGTCTCAGTCTGGTCTCGTCAAGGCAAAGTAGTTAGTAGTTACAGCGTCGTTGGTATCAAAACGGGAGTTAGTATTTACCACCTTTGGTCTCGAGACCATGGTCAGATTGGAATAAAACGTCTCGAAGCCTGGTATTCGTTGGTATCGAGTAATGGCTTGAGTAGCGCCCAGGCCTAGCGTAAACTGGTCCGCCAGTGTTATCCTCTTGATATTTGTTCATCTGTCATGTTGAAGCATCAAAAAGAAGATGAAGACTACAAAGGGGTGGGATATTTGATTGATACGACTAGAGACAGACAGACGGAGACAGAAAGTGTGTGCATGCATGTATGAGTGTGTGAATGAGTGAGTTTAAAGAGAACAGACTGTTTTGTCACATGCAGTATACAAGTAGAGAATAGAAAGACAGGTGTTGACTTCTTAATACATTAACTCTGACTGCCATAATCTGAACAACGTGGATTGGAAACAGCTGGCAGTAACAGTTCATTTTTAGATCTTTATAGAGAAAAAATATATGCAAGTTTTTGCTTGTTGATATAGCATGACGTCAAATTTGTGGTTCCCCTCATATCCTTTATTTTCTATTGAAAGAGTTTTGCCGTTTTCTTCTGTAGTGACCTTTTTTTCAAGTAATGGTAGAAAAACTGTGAATGCTAACATTCAGTGGGCGGTTGGCAGGTGTTGCTGGTAGGTACTACTTCTCTCCTTTCATTCTTCCACAAATATTTTTTCTTGCTCTTTTTTCTCTTTTGATTCACCTTGAAATCACCGCTTATGGTGGACTGGGTAAATTTCGATGAATTAAATCAAAAGCTATCATTCAAGTCATTTATTATTCATATAGGCGACTGGGTGGTCCAGAGGCAACGTGTCAGCCTCTCAACCAAAATGTCGTGGGTTCGTGCCCGAAAAACTGAAAAAAATATTCTTGAATTTATTTCAAGCAAAACCCACCTCCCTGGTCCAGGTACGACAGGTGGATTGACACCTAGTGCCATCGGAAACGGACAATAAAAGGAAGTCCCATGTGCAGCCATGCGGTTGACAGGTGCTGCTTGATAAGTCTTTCTTCTTTCTTGCTGTTTCCTCTTTGATTTATCTTTTATCTTGATTTATCTTTTATCTTGCTGTTTCCTCTTTGATTTACCTTTTATCTTGCTGTTTCCTCTTTGATTTATCTTTTATCTTGCTGTTTCCTCTTTGATTTATCTTTTATCTTGCTGTTTCTCTTTGATTTATCTTTTATCTTGCTGTTTCCTCTTTGATTTATCTTTTATCTTGCTGTTTCCTCTTTGATTTATCTTTTATCTTGCTGTTTCCTCTTTGATTTATCTTTTATCTTGCTGTTTCCTCTTTGATTTATCTTTTATCTTGCTGTTTCCTCTTTGATTTATCTTTTATCTTGCTGTTTCCTCTTTGATTTATCTTTTATCTTGCTGTTTCCTCTTTGATTTATCTTTTATCTTGCTGTTTCTCTTTGATTTATCTTTTATCTTGCTTTTCCTCTTTAACTTATCTTTTATCTTGCTGTTTCCTCTTTGATTTATCTTTTATCTTGCTGTTTCCTCTTTGACTTATCTTTTATCTTGCTGTTTCCTCTTTGACTTATCTTTTATCTTGCTGTTTCCTCTTTGACTTATCTTTTATCTTGCTGTTTCCTCTTTGACTTATCTTTTATCTTGCTGTTTCCTCTTTGATTTATCTTTTATCTTGCTGTTTCCTCTTTGACTTATCTTTTATCTTGCTGTTTCCTCTTTGATTTATCTTTTATCTTTCTGTTTCCTCTTTGACTTATCTTTTATCTTGCTGTTTCCTCTTTGATTTATCTTTTATCTTGCTGTTTTATCTTTTTGACTTATCTTTTATCTTGCTGTTTTATCTTTGATTTACCTTTTATCTTGCTGTTTCTTATCGTTTATCTTGCTGTTTCCTCTTTGACTTATCTTTTTATCTTGCTGTTTCCTCTTTGATTTACCTTTTATCTTGCTATTTCCTCTTTTGATTTACCTTTATCTTGCTGTTTCCTCTTTGATTTACCTTTTATCTTGCTGTTTCCTCTTTGATTTACCTTTTATCTTGCTGTTTCCTCTTTGATTTACCTTTTATCTTGCTGTTTCCTCTTAATTCACCCTGACATCATCACAATGGTGAACAGAGCAAATTTCAATCATACAAACAAAACGTATGTGCAGATCACAACACTCAATGCACATTCAAAATCTCTTCGTTGTTCACAATCACCTTAACTGTGGATGTAGATAAAATCAATCAAATAAAATCCATTGTTATTTATTTATATTAGTCAACTGTTGGGAGTTTGATGTCTTAAAGTTAAAGCTAAAAGGAAAAGATGTCATGAATGAAGTGAAATGAATGACATTTTTTATGTGTTCTTTGTATATTGCTGTGTTATTCGATCTGTTTTTTTAGTGTGTGTGTGTGAGTGTGCGTCTCCAGCGTCACTTATATATTCCAGTAATAATTTATGTAAGTTTTAAACTTTTAACATTTCATTATGCAGTACAAAAAATATGTTAATACTGTATATGGAGTATTTTGTGTAAGCTATGTGACAGATTAGCTTTTGATAATATTATGATGATATAACCTCAGATAATTTAGTCCTTTTCATTCCGTCAAATCTTTGACTTGCCTGAAATGGCAATGGAGTTGACAAGCATAAACATGAGAGAATAAAAGCAAAGTGAAAAAAAACCCAACAACCCACAAATGACTAATAATGTGTATCTTTCCAAGTCATTGTGTAACGAATGTTATATTTCAAGTGTTCACTTCTCTTTCTTGCTACACTACGTGACCGTGTCTTCTGTCGCATGAGCTATCCTCAAATATTTGTAAAACTTGTCAGTTGATATAAAGAGTACTGACTCTTTCCTTATTCCGCAATCAACTAACTCTCCCATTCATTGAGTTTCTTATTGTTTGATGTTTTTCCTTCCATTCCAATGTTTCCTTAATGTACATACACAAAGCATTTCTCTCCCTCCCTCTCTCGCCTGATCTGCCAGCTCTGATACTAATGCATACCTCCCAACCAGTACGTCAAATATGTATTTGGTATATTTTTTTTTGGCTCTGAGTCCATAAGTCTGTAAAGTATTTATTTGAGGGTCAACTATTGTTTTTTTTAAATTCAAAGATTTCTTAACTTATCGGCAGAGACTCCGAGAAATTGGAATGAAAATCCTGAGATGCCATTTGAGTTCACAAAAAAAAGTCACATTTCGCTAGAAAAGCCAGCAATGAGTTTTTGTTATTGATCCTAAAGGAGTTAAATTCAAATTAAATTATCCATGTCTTTCCAGTAAGAATTAATTTGCGAGTTCAAAGTTTGTTTTTGGATTTGAAAAGGTTGGCAGCTGTGATTATGATTTTATGTTGTGTTTAAAAATAGGCAGAATTTGAGAATGCAATATTTGTCATTTCTATCACTTATAATGTGTTTCATTTGGGTTTATTCTGCTTGTCTCATGTTCTCTCTTCCCATAAAGATGGTGACTGCTTTTTCTCTCTCAAATTTATCCATTTCGTTTTGAAATATATTCAGGAAATCAATCTTCCCCCTCTCCTCCTACTTTTGTTGCTGATTTTCAGTTTCTAAGTTGTTCTTTTTTTTGTTTTACATTTTGTCATAGTTGTCAATGTTGAGGCTTTTCGTTGTGCAAACTTTGCGGAATGTATTGTTTCCAATTCTTTTTTCCCTCACTGCCTTTGTCTACAAAGGTCTCCAGCCCCTTTTCCCCTCCTTCCATCCCTGTGTCTTATTGTTGTGATTCCATTGTGTGTGTGCATTTTTCTTTATCCTTATGAAATATGTGTATACATTTCTCTTCATGGTTTTTTTTTTTTTTTTGCTTTAATTTCTTTTCTCACATTCTATAGTATATGACTCCAAGGTTGACCAGAAAGGTGAATGTTGAATTTGTTTTTGTTTTTTTATTTTTAATGATTTTTTTCATTCATTAATAATTTTGGCTGTAGGTTTCCTTATATTCAAACAGGTTTAAAAGTATTAAGTTTAATGTAGTCAATGTAGTCAATGTAAAAGATTGTTAAATTACTGCAAAGACTCTCAAAATATTTCTTTTGAACACTTATTTTTTAAATGTATTATCATCAACAATGTTTATTTTATTTATGTTCCTATTTGTATGACAATCAGCCAATAAATTTTTAATTTGTAAATCTCATAATTGCATGTATAGGTAGACCAGGACAATTTTTGTATGAATTAAATCAAAGAGTTCTGTATACATCGCATATGAAATATATAAACTGACGTTATTAAATTATGTGAACAATTGATAAACAAACAGTTGTAAATATGATTAGCAATTGAAATAAATCCAAGATCTATGTGAAGATGATGAAATATTTTGACACGACCAATGTTTTGTAAGGGGAGGATAAAAGGAATCAGTGGATAAAGATTAATTGATCACACAGGCTTTTTGCAGTCTCTTTGAGATAAAGCAGCAAAACACTGAGTTTTTTCCTTGCTAGTCTCTGATTTGGAGTTTCTTGAGACTGGCTGTTTTTAATGTAGTAAAGCGCCTTGATTACTGACAAAAGAATAAATGTAAAGTTAACATGTTTGTTAATTGTTCAAAATCAGAACCTTAATTGCCTACTTTGTAGCTTGTTTTGTATAGGCTAGATTTTCTTCCTTTTTCAATGCCTGCTTGAGATTTCTTTAACAAGTGTATATAATAATGCCTTCCTCCCTTGCCCCCAAGCACTTGACTAATGTGTGAAAAATTTGTATAACAAAATCTATTAATAATTTTATACACATATATATATACATAAATGTGTGTAAATATATATATTCCAATAGACCTTTGGCTTTTTTCTCAGTTTTCCTCTATTTCTCATATGGATGCTAACAACATGTAGCCTTTCCCTTTATTTTCGAGCATTCTCACACTATTCTATATCCATACACATGTGTTCTACAATATCCATACACATGTGTTCTACAATATCCATACACATGTGTTCTACAATATCCATACACATGTGTTCTACAATATCCATACACATGTGTTCTACAATATCCATACACATGTGTTCTACAATATCCATACACATGTGTTCTACAATATCCATGTTCTACAATATCCATACACATGTGTTCTACAATATCCATACACATGTGTTCTACAATATCCATACACATGTGTTCTACAATATCCATACACATGTGTTGTGACGAAAAGGAAAACAAGGCCAAGTTGTAGTTTGTATGTTAACGTATTGAACACAACACATGGAGTTTTCTTAAGTTTGCTCATCATAACATTTTTGAACCACAATGTTCTTGTGTCTGTTTGAATGACTGAAAAGTATTTATTCACTTTGCAGGTATTCCAGGTATTCCTCACCCTTATACAAGACACATCATATTTTTAAACTATGTTGTTCAATAATATTTATTATTACTATTGAAGCTGAATCATTGGAAGCATTTCAATTAAGTATCAAAAACATCTCTTTTCTTTTGAGAAAATATTGTTGACTATATGGATGTGAATAAATCTGTAAATGAAAAAATATATGAACAAATCAATTAATTGCTTAATCAGTTAAATATTTACATAAATTGAGCGTTAAATTACACTGTACTGAAAAGTGTTCTCAGGGTATTGACAATAATCTTGAAAATTTAAAAAAACTTTGCTTTTAGGGATAAAGATAGAAATTTATCTTAAATTCCAAGAATAAAAGATTTTATTTCAATTCTCATCTCTCAGTTCTTCTGAATAGTCATTGAGCTTAATTGAAAGGAAAATGCTGCTAATTGGATGAGATGAGAGTTCACTGACTTTAGGACGAAAACTTGGCCTTAAGCTTGTGGACTCTGCATTTCCCTGTAAATGCTTGGAATGTACATTCCTTTTAGTCTTTGAAATAGAGGTTTGCAGACTTGCATATTGCCAGGTTTTCATTTTGTGGCTGAAATATTTGAAGCTCATTCATTGATGAGTAATGTACATAATCTGCCACCTCCCAAACCCCTGTTCTTTGGTTTCCCCTATTTACAGAACTGAGGTTTGATTCACCTCAAAACACAGGGATCTCTCAGTCTTTAGAGAGACTGGATCTGACACCAAGTCTTTTCATGGATGGATGAATGAATAGTTCTTGGCTCTTTTCTTTTTCTTCTTCTTTTTCTCTCTTCTTCCTTCTTCTTCTTCTTCTTCTTCCTCCTCCTCCTCCTCCTCCTCCCTCCTCCTCCTCCTCCTCCTCCTCCTCCTTCTCCTCCTCCTCCTCCTCCTCCTCCTCCTCCTCCTCCTCTTCTTCTTCTTCTTCTTCTATTTCATCAACATAACAACTGAATGACTCTCTTGAGTATTACTGTCAGCACACATTTTAATCTAACCCAAAAGTGTTAATCCAATTTTGGTTTAAAAATAACGTGTTTAATTCTGTTTTTAAAGTCTTCAGTGCTACTGTTGAGAGTTATTTCTGTTGGCAGTCCATTCCACAGCCTTACTGTACTAGGGTAAAATGAGTCCATTCCATACAGCCTTACTGTATTAGGGTAAAATGAGCTTCCTTGTAACTCAATGATAAAGATTCTGTATCGTCAATTGCTTTCCAAAAGTCTTTTTTATCTTACTTTTTATCATAAAGAAATCAGTTGATGAAACACCCTGTCTGTACCAGTGTTTTGGTTTTTTTCTCGTCACTTTCAATTTCACCTATTACAGTGTTTGTGTAAAATACGCTCTGATGCACATAGCAAGTCATTTGTCCTCACCCTCTGAATGTCTCTGTTCATCATTCTTACTCTCCTGTTTCACTCTCGTTTCCGTCTTTTCGGTCTTTTCTCTTCTGAACGTTTACCTCTCTTTGCTCTATTCACTTCTATGTCAATCATTCACAACTTTCTTCTTGCCACAAGTTTGGAGATGAAGATTGTATCCCAACTCATGATATTTTGCACACAAAAATGTCTGAATTTACATAGATATTTTAGGCAGGAGAAAATTTAAAGAAATTTAATATATTTAAGATTTGTTATAAATTGTATAATTTTGAGGAAAACTGATATATGAACAGGAACAAGATTGATTCACTATATTTTATTGGTATCTTTCTCATTTTTAAACGCTTTAACCATGATTTTTGTAGGCATGAGATGAATTAATCTATCCAGTGTTCTTTGCATACAAAAGATAAGCTTACGCTTAAGTCCAGAGTCCAGCTGTCTTTTCCTCTTGATTTCATCGCCTCTACTGCTCTCAAGTATTTTCCTTTGTCGTGAATATTTATAACGCTTTTAATTTAACAATTTGGTGGAAATCGGGTTTAACATTTGTAGTGCAGCAATGATGTATTTTACAACTATAGTTCCATTTATTTAGTAACAGTTTCAAATAATAGGCCTACATATGTTTTCCTTGAACTTTCAGCTTTCTTAACCTTGCTTCTATATTACCTGATTTCCTCATGAAATTATTCAACATTTTGAACATTGTTGAAGGAAAGAGGAATAAATAAAATAAAAACAACATTTTAAGTTTACTGATTTCGTCCTTAGTTTAAAAAAAAAACGTTTGTGGCATTCAAATCATATTTCAATTAGCAACATCAATGTTTAATTGCTGCTTCCAGTAGCATCATATGTATGTGAGAAACCTCAGATCTTTTATGCTTCTTGTATCATTATGTATGTTTAAGATACATATCATATGTATTACATAAATAGTTGTTGTTTCTTGCCCTGAGAAAAAGAAGAAAAAATCTCCCTCCTCCTACATATGATTGTCCTTTCCTCTCTTTTTTCTCTTCTTCTTTTTATCATACCATCTTTTAAAATGTCCCCCCCCCCCTCCAATCCACCCCAAAAAGACATTAAAATTAAAAAGAAAGACAAAGTGGGGGTTTGGTGTACGTGTGTGTGTATTTGCTTGTGTGAGGAAACAACATAACACAAAGATATCTTCTAGTTAGACACAATAAAAAGTCTCAAAACTACTGATTTCTCATATCATGGAAAACTTTACTTCAGCATTTTGGACAAAAAGACTAAAAATGAGGTTAAGGAAAGCCTACCTGTAGAACTTCTCTATTTTAAATCTCATTTTCTTGTCTCATTTTTAAATGTTATGTTTCGCATGTAGTCAGCTCAGAATTTTATTATCCTTTAAAACTACACATACACCTGTTATGAGAAAAGGCTCCAAGTTTCTCAGTTGGAAAGAGATTCTGGAGTACGGACAAAAACACAACTGAACTTTGTCACAAACGTCAACCCCATTTGGTTACAATTTTGTGTGTGAGATAAGACAATTGACAGCAGACATTCTGATTATAATTCTGTCGTAGGACGATAGAATTCTGAGCCGACAATGTGTCTGATTTTTAGTAGCTGAAAGGGCACTTTCAAATGCACTTTGTGTTTGAGGGGTGCCATGAGGGACTTTTTTTTTCTCCCCTTTTTCAAGTTCATTTTAAGAAATCTTTGCATCTCTATTTGTAGATCATCAGTTTTTATTTCTCTATAACTTATCTCATTTTGGTGAAGAACGTTATTAACCAAGCTTAGCTAGTAATAGCAGTAGCACCTTTGCTTGAAAAAATTCTAAACGGAATACAATTTTTTAATTTAAAAAAATTTTCCCAGTCAATATTGCTCAAGAAAGACTGAAAATCCTTGCTGCTTTTTAATAAATATTTGTGTTATTATTATTACAGCTCGTTGAATTTGCTTACTTTTCACCCCACCAACCAGTCCCCCTTTGTTATTTATTTATTTCACATGCTTGTTCTTTTTTTCTTTTTCTTGCCAGGATCGGGGTCGTGGAGGTGGGAAAAGTGCTTCAGACAAAGCTGAAGACAAAGAGAGTGATGATAGTAAAAAGGATGACAAATCACTGACGCCTTTATCAGAAACTGCTCAATTTGATGGACAGCTAAGTCCGGTAGGTTGAAGCAGCTAAAAGTGCAGTCTGTTTATTTTCATATAGACACTAGACCAGGCATGTCAAACTCATGGTCCTTGGGCCACACACAGCCTTTTACAAGCTCACCTGCGGCCTGCACAAAAAGATACTGATTTAAGCAAAGGGAAAGAGAAAAGATGGAAAAAAAAAGAATTTCTTTATTTTAAATATTTCTTTCAAACTAGAGTGAGCGGGTTACGTGAAGTATATTTTTAGAATTGAAGTGTATGCTCTTACTCTTTCTGTCTACGATGACGCCATAGATTGGGTGGCCCTCACGACAGCTAAATACAACCCATCTGGCCCTCGGGGTACCTTGAGTTTGACCCGCCTGCACTAGACTCTAGAATTGTAATGAACTAGTGTTAAATAATATATTAAAACAGTCGTAATATGCTTCCCTTTGCTTTTCACTTTCATAAAATTCACACTTACAATCTAATGCACATGTTTTGTGTATTTGTTTATGTTTTGTTTTTTTTGTCTTTTTATTGTAGACTTTTTCCACTGAAAGTCTTTTCCTTTCTTCTTTTGAAACGTATCGATTTTCCACAAAGCATTATTAATGAATTTTCTGTGCCATACATTTTATGTCATAATCTTTTATGTCATTGTCTTATCATTAAAATTTCATCAGCTGCATAGTTGTGAAAGTTTCTTTTATATCTCTATTTCCCTGTAGTTATCACGTCAAATTTCAATACCACAAGCATGTTTTCTTTCTGCAGTACCCGTATTAAAAGGAAAGAGTAAAAATCTGCCCTAGTTGTTGGAAATATCCTAGTATGTGTGTTCCCTGTGATAAGTCAATCCAAGATTTTCAGTCACGCTACGTTACGATTTGATAAGCACGCCTTCATAGGTTTTTGTTTACTTTCGAAGGCATTAATTGCTTGAGGACTTTGTTGCCATCGGCCAATTGAGATGAAGATTCCAACTGAATTGCTCTTGCTGACATGGGATACTACCGCTATCAGTTTCATTCCCTTTATGAATATTTGATTCCAGGCTATTCGTTTCGAGTTTTCATATTCGACGTTGTTATGCCTATTCCTTTTTTCCTTAAAAAAAACTTGCTGCTGTTTAGAAATCGGCTGTATAAGGTTTGCTTGCGTTTTTCTTTGTCTCCCATCTCTTTCCCATTATTATCCTTTGATTCCCTCACATTTCTTTCTCTTTCTTTTCTATCCCATAGTTTCTCTTTGTCATTATTTCATAGCTGACTGTGACATGTTTTATCCTCAAATTATGAAAAGTTTAGGCAAATATTAATTTCACCTCTAATGCTCCCCCCCCCCACCTCCTATTTTAGAAATTTTAGATATTGTTTTTACGGTTTATAATTTTTTAGGGCTTTCTGTCATTTAGATGCCTTGTAACAAATACATCAGTTCCATTGGTATACATTAGTTTGACATCTTTGATTTTACCTGCTTGTGTGAGGGAATTCTAATGTGACGTACAAAGTCATTCATAAAGAGCTTTGTTGATTTTTTATAGTTATTGAAGGCCCATAGGGACAAAGACTGGAAAGGAATACACAGAAAACAAATTTTGTGCACCGGATAGAATTGAACCCACAACCTCCATGTCGGCACTCATCGCCCCATCGTGAAAGAAAAGTACATTAATCAACTTTGTAACTACGCTCCCTAAGGAACATTGTTACAAGGTTGATAGTGCACTCTCATTTCAGTCTTTCCTTCTGTTTATCCCTTTGTACACGTAGTTGTCCTGCCTTTGTCCCTCATTGAAAGTAGTAAAATAAGTCAACCTCGTACTCAGAGTTGAGTGTAGGGTAACCAGGAGTAGAACCCTGATTTTCCTAGGCATGCAGCCATAGTGAGGTCAGGAGTAGAGCCCTGATTTTCCTAGGTATGCAGCCATAGTGAGGTCAGGAGTAGAGCCCTGATTTTCCTAGGTATGCAGCCATAGTGAGGTCAGGAGTAGAGCCCTGATTTTCCTAGGTATGCAGCCATAGTGAGGTCAGGAGTAGAGCCCTGATTTTCCTAGGTATGCAGCCATAGTGAGGTCAGGAGTAGAGCCCTGATTTTCCTGATTTTCCTAGGTATGCAGCCATAGTGAGGTCAGGAGTAGAGCCCTGATTTTGGTATGCAGCCATAGTGAGGTCAGGAGTAGAGCCCTGATTTTCCTAGGTATGCAGCCATAGTGAGGTCAGGAGTAGAGCCCTGATTTTCCTAGGCATGCAGCCATAGTGAGGTCAGGAGTAGAGCCCTGATTTTCCTAGGTATGCAGCCATAGTGAGGTCAGGAGTAGAGCCCTGATTTTCCTAGGTATGCAGCCATAGTGTGGTCAGGAGTAGAGCCCTGATTTTCCTAGGTATGCAGCCATAGGTAGGAGTAGAGCCCTGATTTTCCTAGGTATGCCCATAGTGTGGTCAGGAGTAGAGCCCTGATTTTCCTAGGTATGCAGCCATAGTGTGGTCAGGGAGTAGAGCCCTGATTTTCCTAGGTATGCAGCCATAGTGTGGTCAGGAGTAGAGCCCTGATTTTCCTAGGTATGCAGCCATAGTGAGGTCAGGAGTAGAGCCCTGATTTTCCTTATGCAGCCATAGTGAGGTACTTTGCTTTCCCCATGCCACTTTTTCCCCCGCTGAGTCCAAAGAGACCCAGCCACCCATTTCATTGCTCGGTTGACAGGAGGGCCAGAGAAATTTGCCCAGACTGGGAATCAAACTCTGGCTTTCTGGGGTGGTCGTTCGACTCTCTACCGTCTGAGCTACTGGCACCTCTGTCCATACAGGGCTTCATTAGTTATTTCATATCCTCATATGTCACAGTCGACTTCCGAGCACCCTGGTCAGATTTTATATGTTTTGATTGTACCGCTTGTAGCTTTCCATCCCATTGTTTTAAATAAAACCACTGCCTCACTATTTATAAAGTCACATTTAAGCTTATCAATTTGTTCTTGTTATCTGATCCTTATGACTAAACGCTATGTGTACTAGATGGCTATGTTTATTTATGTATTAAAAATGTATTAATTTCTTTCTTTCTTTTTTTAATATATTTATTTGTTTCCTTTGTTTTTTTAGTTTATCTTATAACAAACGTTTCAACTCCGACTACTTGTTGCTGTCCCACAGTGTTGTACCTTTAGAACATTATGCCTTAGTTAGTACACTTTTATGCCTTTTTGACAAATATTATTAACATACTAATAATTTGATGTCATTCACATTTGTCGTCCCCCCCCCCTCCCCCACCCTCCCTTCCTTTTCATGTTCCTGTTCTTCATTTTCTTCCCGTTGTGTGCTCTGCCGATGTTTCTTTGAGCAGGGTCAAAGTTCATCATTTCAAATTACGCCCTTGGAAGGGACCCATCCCTTATTAATTTTCATCAACCCAAAAAGTGGAGGCAAGCAGGGAGCCAGGTAGGTCAAGTGGAGGAGGAGATGTAACGTTTTGATTCAAATGCTGCTCTTCTGTCCTAAAACCTTATATTTCTACACATTAAATAGACTTCTTTGTTGTAAAACCTTAGATTTGTAAACAAGAAATAGACTTCTTTGTTGTAAAACCTTAGATTTGTAAACAAGAAATAGACTTCTTTGTTGTAAAACCTTAGATTTGTACACAAGAAATAGACTTCTTTGTTGTAAAACCTTAGATTTGTAAACAAGAAATAGACTTCTCTGTCGTAAAACCTTAGATTTGTAAATAAGAAATAGACTCCTCTGTCCTAAAACCTTAGATTTGTGAACAAAGAAAAGAGACTTTACTGTTGTAAAACCGTAGCCTTGTAAACAAAGAATAGAGAGAAATGAAAAAGTGAAAGACTGAAAGAAGAATAATGAATGGCATTTATATATAGCGCCGCATATCCCTGACGGAGCCAGGCTCTATGAGCTTTACAACAGCAAAAACAGTTATACCAAAAAAAAAACATTGTCAACACAACCCGTAGAAACCACCAACATAGTTTGGGGGGGGGTGAAAAATTTCCTGTTTCTTCCTATCAATGTAAGTGATGTTTAGGTGTAATGGGCATGGTGTACTGAGTTGAAATATATCGGTTTTTTTCCTGCCGCTTCCGGTTGCCATGGAAACGGTGGCCATCTTGAATTTTGCCCCAAATTTCACCAAGTTCAATATCGATAAGCTTTTTTCATTTTTCAACAAATTTCTTCCAAACTTGGCACACACCTTATTTGATACAATATTTAAATTTGGTCAGATCGGATTTTTGTTTTATTAGTAAGTTTTGTTTTTATGAACTTTTGAAAATAACATATGAGAACAACCAAAAATATACAAAAATATTATACAAAAAATTAAATTTTTCTAACAAAATAATACATATAAAAAAATGCATTTGACTATATCCACAAATATACAAGTGTAAATGCGGATAGGTGCGAAAAGTCAATCATAGACTACATAATAGTTAGCAGCTCCCTACATCGGATGCAAGAGTAAACAGAGGAGCAGAAATATTTAGTGATCATCACCTAGTGATTGCCAAAATGAGTATTACTGACTGAAGAAAACAAACAGAAAAATAAAGAGAAGAAAGCTACTAAACTCAAAATATAGGAACTAAATAAACCAATAGTAAAACAGATATCCCAAACAAGGATAAAAAGATTTATTAGTGAAAGACAGATGGATCTGATAGCACAATAGAAGAAAAATGGCAAATGTATAAAGAAACACTCCTCAGTTGTACTGAAAAGGTCTGTGGTAGGAAACAAATTAAAGGAGATAGGAAAAGAACGGCGTGGTGGAATGAGAATGTCAAGACTAAGATCAAAGAAAAGAAGGATGACTGGAAGAAATACTTGCAAACATAGAGACCATAGGATAGAATAGATTACGTGAATAAAAGAATTATCGCCAAAGAGAAAGTTAGGAAAGGAAAACAGGAACAATGGGAAGAGTTTGGACAAAGACTTCAAGAAAGCTATCAAGGAAATCAAAAGCTATTTTGGGAGCAATGAAGAGCATGAGAAAGACCGAAGCATGCCCGATATGACAAATTAAGAATGCCAAAGGAGAAATAATGAAAGAAGACTGCGAAATCATGGAAGCGTGGAGAAAGTATTTTCACCAATTACATAATCCCTCCAGAACATATGAAACAAGGAGTACAGATCAATTATTAAGAGTAACAAGTAATCCAGAGGAGACAGCTGAAGATGTGGATATCTCAATGGAAGAAATCCAAACAGCTATAAGAAAAGTGAAATGAGGAAAAGCCCCGGGGCAGATCAAGTTTATACAGAAATGGTTAAAAACCAAGGAGAGAGGCAGACAAACTACTACATGCAATATGCCAACAAGCATGGAAGTCCAAACAGGTGCCAAACGACTGGAAAAAGGGAACTGTAGTACCAATACATAAGAAAGGATCAACTATGGAATGCTCAAACTATAGAGGGATATCACTACTTAGCGTACCAGGAAAAGTATATGCCAGGATACTGGAAATGAGACTAAGGAAAAGAGTAGAGGATCAGATTGAAGAGCATCAGAGTGAATTTAGACCAGGAAGAAGTGTACAAGACCTCATATTTACAATTAGACAAATAATAGAAAAATTCCTTTGAGAGAAACATTGACTTGCACCTGTGTTTTATAGATCTAGAAAAGGCGTTTGACTGTGAGAAGGGACGAACTATGGCATTTCTTAAAAGAACACAATGTAGAGCAAAATTTAATAGAAGCCATTAAAAGTTTTTACAATAAACCAACATGTGCAGTAAGAGTAGCTGGAAACATATCTGCAGAATTTGATGTAGATATAGGGGAAAGGCAGGGTTATATCCTAAGTCCTCTTTTGTTTATCACATTTATGGATTCAGTCGCAAAGGCATCCTCAAAAATGAAGAAAATGAATGTAGCTATGTGGAAGCTCAAACCAGTAAATGGATCAATGCTTTCATTTGCCGATGATTTAGTTCTGTTTGGAAAATCAGAAAGTGACCTTCAGTCGAATATCAACATTTTGAACAATGAACTAAATAAAAGAGGAATGAGAGTGAATGCAAGGAAAACCAAAACAATGCTAGTAACTAGGGAAACTAAAACACAAAAGTTTAAATTGGGCAGGGAGGATTTAGAACAAGTTCGCAGCTACAATTACCTAGAGTAATGATTAACTCTGAGGGAAAACTAAGAGAAGAAATCAGCCAGAGAATCCAAAAGGCAAGTGCAATATATAACCATCTAGGAAAGGCATTTTTAGGTAAACAAGAATTGTCAACAAAAACCAAAATGGCAGTATACAACACAGTTTATTGTTCCACTCTCCTCTATGGCAGTGAAACCTGGACCTTAGACAGTAGAGAATACAGTAGAGTACAGGCAGCTGAAATGAAATATCTAAGAAGAGTAGTAGGGAAAACTAAAAGACACAAAATCAGAAACACAACAATAAGAGATCAAACCAAAACAGATGGCATAAAAACTAAGATAGAAATGAATCAATTGAGATGGTTTGGGCATGTAAACAGAATGAATGACAATAGAATAGCTAAATCAATATACATTGCTTAAGCCTAAGGTAAAAAACCAAAAGGCAGACCTTGGAGAAAGTAGGAAGAAGATATAAAAGATGCATTGAAGAATATAAATTTAACATTTTTGGAAGGAAACAGAAAATGCCAGGACAGGGAATCCTGAAGAAAGATCACCTCGGGCATCTGAACCCATACATCGAAAGGTAGAATGGGAACTGATAAAGAAAGAAAGAAAGTTGTGTTTGTTGTTGTTTTTATTTTATTTGCTTTTGTTCTTCTTAAATCGTTTTTTTCTTCTCCAAATGGAGTGAATCTAATCTGATAGCTTTATCTACGATGTCTATGGATTTACTACAGTCATACTCTCTCTGTGGGTGGTTAGCGGGTACTGCGGGTAGGTACTACTTCTTTCCTGTCCCTCTTTCACTTATACTTCATCTAGCTGTTTCAGCTCAATTCACCCTGAGATCACCGCATACAGTCAATTTCAAATACATAAAAAGCCATAATGTAAGGAAGAAAATCAAAAGTCCTATAAAAACAGTCACTTGGTTTTTTGTCCTGTGGGGATGGGGAAAGGGAGGATCCAAAACAAAAAAGGAAGAAGGAAAGAAATGGAGAAGACCATAACCTCCTTATAACAATCAAGGGTTAAAGAGGGGGGGACTTCAAAACAACTGCATTCTTAATTTGCTTCAGAGGAGGAGTGGGGCTATTTAGCCCTTGTAAGGCTGACCTGCCGGCTGACCTCGATAATCTCGTTCCACTGTGTACGAGGCTTCCACACGTGGCACCGAGAGTTTTCTCGTCCCGCTGACGAGGCTGCCTCGCTTGACTACGGTGTACCTGTGATTATTGTGATGGGTTTTCATCTCCGTTTAGTTGCGTGAAATCCATTTCGTTATTGTTATTGTCATCGTGTTTAGATTGCATTGTTTACTAACAAGAACATCTATTACAGACTACTCTTTTTTAACATGAAAAGGAATAATACTGCAGTTGGCTCACAAGTAATGAAGAGGAATATGAAAGGTCTAATACTTATAGATAGAAAACGGGTCAGGACTGAGAAATCTTCAGTGCGCCCCACCCTTCATAAGCAACTTACTAGGAGACATGGAAACATTTAAACACAAAACGAGTCTGAATGAAACTAATGAGATAACTTACAGAGATGGGGACCAAGTGGCTGCATGATCCGGCTTTACTCCAGTCATTCAATAATTGCGTGGCTGGCTGTGTTGAATATTACATTTATTTTTATTTCCAAAAGAATCATGTTCATCCTCACATCTAAATAAAATGATGAAACAATAATACTAATAGTAGGGGAAATGTCCAACTGCCTTTTGCAAATCCCATGAATCCAGGGTGCATAGGTAACACATTCCCATAATGAAAAAAACAGGCCCCGCGGTTAATTGCTTTCACAAATGTGTACCGCCCCAGCTGCGGCAATGCGCTCTATCCTAAACCTAACACCTCTTCTCAGCAACATACTTCCCATGCTTTTGAAAATTCCCTCCCTACCCTATGTCTATCACTAGTGTCACCCTCTCTTCTCCTTTACAATGCCATGAGTGGCCATCGTTTTGTATTCTTGGCTGTTTCCTTCCTACAGTTCAATAGTAATCCACCTCCTCCCAAACAGCCCCCCCACCCCTTACGCAATCTGGTGGTTATCCACATCTTCCGCCCACATCTGGATGTAAACCTCCCTCCTTATTCCTTTCTATAGGAAGACAGACTCTTGTAGTTTCTAATGTCTATACACTTCAAATAGCCGCCCTTCCTCTTGTCCAGCTCCACATGTCATCATGACCATGTGAAATGATCTGTTTGAGAGATCAAAGTCCCTTTGTTGCTGGCCGCTAAACTCAGATGAAAGCTTCAACTTTCCCTTGTCCTTTCAACACTCCAATCTCTTCATTCTTATGTGAAAAAGAGGTGGAGATATATTTTGATGTATGTGACATTTGACAATATAACCATCAACACAATGCTCCCCCACATTGGTCAACCCTGAACATGGTTTCTTTCTATTGACTGAAGGTTACGCCCTCCATTCAGGCTGACCATAGGTATGCAATGTGATTGGCCACTGATATCTTTTATTTGTATCAATCACTATTTCTTACTTGTGGGTGGAGCTTGTTACTAAAGTAATTGACATCTGTCCAGAAGATGCGTCAGTCATACGAAGATTAACAGTCTTTGGTTTTGTCCACTTTTCAGAGGGTCCACAGCTTGCATTTGAGATAGAGCTCCTGTATGTTTTTATATCTCTTTATAAGAAATATATCTAGTGTGTGTTAGACTCGGAAATGAACTATCACTTTCACCCCTTTAGAATAATAGACTTTCTCTGCTTGGCGTTGCGTGGGTTGATCAGCATAATTGGTCAAAATAGAGGCATTCCTAAAACCTATCCTTGAGTGCACTGCAGTGCAGTTATACGGACTCGCCACTAACGCTTTGCCTCACTGGAAGGCCGTGAGTGAAGCAAATGTTGGGGACCATTGTTAGCTCAGGTGTGCTTGGAGTGATCAGCGGGAGGCATATATACAGGACCCACCTGAAAAAGGGTTAAATAGATTTTTTTTTAAATGCCCAGGTGTGTTTCTTGAAATGGTACTCACGTTTCTTTTTTCTTCCTCCCAGACTTTTGCGTAAGTTCCAGTACCTGATCAACCCCAGACAAGTGTACAATATGATCAAAGAAGGCCCGATGGTCGGGTAAGTTGTATGTGTGTGTACGTTAGGGGACATAATGGTCCAGAGGTAAGGTTTTTGCCTCTCTACCAAAAAGGTTGTGGAGTTTGTGCCTCGACAGGTTTGAACAATTTTCTTGTGTCTTCGGGGGTTGCAGATAGGTGGATTGACTCCTAGTCCAATCCATCTCTGATGGATGGTAAAATAGAGATCCCATGTGCAAATGACAACTTTCTGTACATTTTAACTCATTAGGGTTTAACCCAGCCAAAAACGGCTGCACGCTAGACAGCCAGCTGTGTTTAGCCTGGCCATGCCTGGCTGGCTGTCCATTAACTGCTTCCTATTGTTCAAGCTGGCCAAACCCGGCTGTGGATAACACCATCTCCTTCAATGATCAGATGGGCTCAGCAAACCTATTTTTGTAACTTAGGTTGTCTGTTCAAGCCTCTTTCTGATGCTTAAGGTCATGATCTCAATCATAATAGTGTCATTTTCCGCGAAGCCTGTCATTGATGGTATTTTTAGCTACTGTACTGCCTTTCTTTAAATACACACACACACTTCATCGTTCTGCTTCAATCGTCCACGTTTTTTATGTGTTTTTTTGCAAAGAGTTAAGATATCTTGACTGCTACAGGGGGAGTCTGGGCAAAAATTAAAATCTAACCAAAAACCTTGAGATCATCTTAGTTGTTGATGTGAGTAAAATCAAATTAAATCAGATGTGTGTACATTTTAATGAATGTCTCATAGGTTTTCACATGTTTACGTTGAAACCAATGTCGTTCTTTTTTAAATGTTTTTTTCTATAGTAGGAGGACTCTGTAGTCCAGAGAGGTAAGGTGTCTTCCTCTCAACCTAAAGATAGTGGGTTCGGGCCCCATGGTCGAAAAATTTTCTCGAGTTCTTTTTAAGCAAAATTTTCTCACCTAGTTGCATCGGAGACGGACGATAAAAAGGAGGTCCCATGAGCAGATCACAACACTCTGATCCATCCCTTGGCTGTTTACAGGGCACTCTGGGAAAATTTTAAATCCTACCAAAAACTTTGAGATGGCCTTAGTTGTGGGTGTGAGTCGAATCAAATCAAATCAAATCAAAATTTCTATAGTACTAGAATTTTCACACGCCTGGTGTAATTAATAGAGGAAATATGGCATGCAAAAAGTTCTCAGTTATAGATATTATTTAACTTCTTTCCCAAATGTATCAAAGCTCTTGAACCAACAAACAAACAAAATTTTGCTCTGACCATTTGTGAAACATTGATGGAGTAGATCTTAAATCCCTGACCATTTGTGAAACATTGATGGAGTAGATCTTCAATCCATTCCGACCTCTTCAAATCAGTGTTGAGAAAGTTGTTTGTTTTGTTTGTTTGCTGCATCCAGCTTACAGTTTTTCCAAGACGTGCCCAATGCCAGAGTGTTGGTGTGTGGAGGAGACGGCTCTGTTGGATGGCTACTGGACACCATGGGTAGGTTGTCGTTTCTTGGGGGGGGGGGGGAACTTTTTGAGATTTTGTTTGTTTGTAATAAAAATGCCGTTTTGTACATTCACGATGTATAGTATTTTAAAAAATTCATAAAAAAAACTATTTAAAATATTTTAAAAACCTGACGTCACTCTTGAGATATTGAATGGAAAAGATGATCTGCACAGGTTTTGAGTGATTTTATTCATAACAGAAGGAGGAGATAGATTTTGAAAATCGGGCCAAATCCAAGATTGCGTTTGTTTCTACGGCAACCAAGGCCGCTACAAACTTTTCAAAGATGTAGGATGACTGTATTTTGACAGTTGCTCATGTACATGCTCATGTACATACTAAAAGCAAAAACCTAAACTCAAAAGCAAAAACAATCACTTCAGATAAGATTAAACGTTATTGTCCACAAGGCACATCTCACTGGCATAACGTTTTGTTCATTTTTCATTCTTCTCTCAATACATTTACTTCTATCTCTCTCTGCAGGGTAACATTTCAAGACATGACAGGAAAAAAACGTTAAGAAAATAGAAATAACAGAGTATTAAGACCATGTCCATTACGTATTTAGTACGTTTCTTTGACTTTGAGTTCGTAAGTCTGTATTTACCTTGAAAAATACATACATGAGGGTTAACTGTATTTATCTTATTTTAAAAAACTGAAATTAACGGCAGAGATTCTGAGAGAGTGGGTGGAAGTCTGGAGACGCCATTCTGAGTTCACAAAACAACCGTTGCACTTCGCCAGAAAGGCCAGTGATCGGCAGATTTTTTGTTATCTACTTAGGAGGGGATTATATCAAGTTAAATGATCAATGTTTTCTGGGAATACTACGAGCTTTTATGCGAGGTAGAAATAGTTTACACAGTAAGAGTATGTTTTTCGACTTGCAAAGGTTGGCAGCTATGTATAATCATGATACATGCACACTCTATGTAGACTCACATGATGAAGTGAATGGTAAAGGGGGGAGGCAATAACTTTATGGATGCAAGCAAAAAAACGCAACATTTTTGTGTGTCTTTCTGATGTATGCTTAGTTAGGATGGGTCTACTAAACATGTTGGATATTGTCATCTGGGACGCCGGGGGGCAATGGTGGTCATAGAAAACACGTATGATTTCCATAAGACAATATGATGTATGTAATTTATGTTTCATGGGATGTTACTTTATTTTATTCAACCTCTCAGCAATTTTAAACTCATTAATTTTGTACCCTTAAATGCTAATTTGATAATGAGGGAAAAAACGGCACTCAGAGGAGTGGCAAATCAAGTGGCAACTTTGACTTGAGTAAATAGTAAACCATATGGAATGTACATGATGTGATAGACACTCAAACCTCTCTGTACCACCTCTTGCTAAACTGCCAGTCCCACTTACCGCCAGCTAAAAACCCTCAATGAAATAACTCATTATGCCACTGTCTTCCAATGATTTGGCGTTAACGTTCCTGAATAACTACTGTAAAATATGATTCATTATACCACCAGCGTGCGTCAACGCCCTTTTCCCTGAAGTCATGCAAGCGGGTAGAATCTAATTTGGCTAGGGCAAAGGTCATGGAGTCAAACACAGACAAAAGCATCGGTGCCCTGTGTGTCTCGCTTCATCCCCGCAGTTACCACTGGCACAACGCCATTCCCTTTATAACACCAAGTTACCACTGGCACAACGCCATTCCCTTTATAACACCAAGTTACCACTGGCACAACGCCATTCCCTTTATAACACCAAGTTACCACTGGCACAACGCCATTCCCTTTATAACACCAAGTTACCACTGGCACAACGCCATTCCCTTTATAACACCAAGTTACCACTGGCACAACGCCATTCCCTTTATAACACCAAGTTACCACTGACACAACGCCATTCCCTTTAGAACACCAAGTTACCACTGGTACAACGCCATTCCCTTTATAACACCAAGTTACCACTGACACAACGCCATTCCCTTTATAACACCAAGTTACCACTGGCACAACGCCATTCCCTTTAGAACACCAAGTTACCACTGGCACAACGCCATTCCCTTTATAACACCAAGTTACCACTGACACAACGCCATTCCCTTTAGAACACCAAGTTACCACTGACACAACGCCATTCCTTTTAGCACAACAGTTGGCGGTGTAATGAGGTTTGATTGTACTATGAATTTCACCTGTGTCAATTATTTTTGGTGAGATTTTTTCATGTATCTAATCCCCATCATCTGTTCTCCCATTGTGAAACTTGAGGTAATTATGTTTCAGTATAGCAGTTGTTTGGATTAGTACTTGAATGTTGATTGACTTGTAATTTCTTTAAAGTTTTCCAATGGTATAAGAGAAAAAATCATACCCGTCACTTATGGCCTGAAAAGCAATGTGTGATGACATCCACAGACAAAGTCAATTTTGCTCAAAACCCCGGTGGCTGTACTTCCCTTGGGTACCGGCAATGACTTGGCCCGTTGCTTGTGTTGGGGTGGCGGCTACGAAGGGGAGAACCTGCTCAAAGTCCTGCACAAGATTGAAAATAGCACTGAGGTCCTGCTTGATAGGTTAGTGTAGCCTGTCCTTTTATTTGTTTCCTCTTTATTGTTATCATCCGTTGACACTACAGGAACTGGGATAAGCTCAGGCTCCAGGGGCCTTAGTGGCCTTGAAGGAAGTTAACTACTACTTACTGAGTGACTGGCTAGAAGGAAGGCAAGGATTATGGATTGTGCATGGTTTCCTTTCTGTCTTTAATTCTCCTTTTTGTTCTATTTCAGGACGGGTTAAGAATGGGTATCTGGGTGTGTGTTTGGAAAATGTGTGTAAGGGAAGAGAAAAAAGGTTTTAAGGTGGGGTGGTAGTGATATGCTGTAGTGGTTGTGTGTTTACATCATATCATATTTTGGTTATAGTTTTTTCTTTCTTCTTGTCCTTTCTTTCTTTGTAATTATTCCTTCTTTTCCAATTTGCTTTAGGTATCTCTTTTTAATCCTTCTTATGATGAAAGCTCTCTGGGTTAAAGTTTGTATTTGTTTTTGTGTCAGGTGGAAAATTGAGTTCAGCAAACCAGAAGATGGAGATGACGAGGAGGGTGACCCAATCCCTTATAACATTATAAACAATTACTTTTCTATTGGAGTGGTAAGTGTTGTGTCAGATGTGGCAATGGAAGTCTTGCTCGTCTAGATGTATTGATTGATGTGTCGTCTTCTTCTCCTTTTTCTTCTTCTTCTTCTCCTTCTCCTTCTCATTTCTCCTTCTCCTTTTCCTTCTCCTCCTCCTCCTCCTCCTCCTCCTCCTTCTCCTCCTTCCTCCTTCCCTCCCCCTCCTCTACTCCTCCTCCTTCTCCTTCTTCTTCTTCTTCTTCTTACCATCAAGTTAATTTACTGTTGGCAGTTTGCTCCATAGCCTTACAGTACTTAGCAAGTGTTTGGTGTGATAGGGTTTTCATTGTGATAACCTGATGAAGACATGAGCAAAGGCAATTAGATCTACTCAAATGCTTTGTCACTGTGAGCAAAGGCAATTAGATCTACTCAAATGCTGTGTCACTATGAGCAAAGACAATTAGATCTACTCAAATGCTGTGTCACTATGAGCAAAAGGCAATTAGATTTACTCAAATGATGTGTCATTATGAGCAAAGACAATTAGATTTACTCAAATGATGTGTCACTATGAGCAAAAGCAATAAGATTTACTCAAATGATGTGTCACTATGAGCAAAGACAATTAGATTTACTCAAATGATGTCACTATGAGCAAAGACAATTAGATCTACTCAAATGATGTGTCACTATGAGCAAAGACAATTAGATTTACTCAAATGCTGTGTCAATATGAGCAAAGACAATTAGATTTACTCTGAATGATGTGTCAATATGAGCAAAGACAATTAGATTTACTCAAATGCTGTGTCACTATGAGCAAAGGCAATTAGATTTACCCAAATGCTGTGTCAATATGAGCAAAGACAATTAGATCTTCTCAAATGCTGTGTCACTATGAGCAAAGGCAATTAGATCTACTCAAATGTTGTGTCAATATGAGCAAAGACAATTAGATCTACTCAAATGCTGTGTCACTATGAGCAGAGACAATTAGATCTACTCAAATGCTGTGTCAATATGAGCAAAGGCAATTAGATTTACCCAAATGCTGTGTCAATATGAGCAAAGGCAATTAGATTTACTCAAATGCTGTGTCACTATGAGCAAAGACAATTAGATCTACTCAAATGCTGTGTCACTATGATAAAATCATTGAAAGTTTATGACCTCACATACTGCAACAAAAAACCAAAGGAGAAGTTCCTGTGGAGTTTGAATTTGCTATAATAAAAAAACTATTCTGTCATGCTATGTGGAAGTGTAGAAAGTTATTTGAATCATGCTTAGTTCTTTCAACAATATAAGATTTGAGAAAATGTTTATGTTTTTAACCCAACGAGAGATATTGACCCAATTTCCGGTGTGGGATAACTGAATCCATTGTATTTTTGTATGTGGGACTTATGTGTCCAATTCACCCTATGTGCAACCAAAGGGATAATGAATGCCAGACAAGCTGACATAATATTTATTAATTATAAGGAAACTTGTGACTGTAATGCTTTTGACCGCTGCGTTTTCTCCTCCTTAGGATGCTTCCATTTGCCATAGGTTCCATATCATGAGGGAGAAACATCCTGAAAAGTTCAACAGCAGGTACTAGTACTTTTCCACATTAACCTTTCCTCCACTGCCTCCGTCTGTCTCTGTTTTTCTCCTTTATGTTTACACACATTTACATATCCAGAATAAGCAAAGTGTCACCCTCTCAACCAAAGGGTCTCTCCAGTTTACGCCCACGACGATCGGGAAAATATATCTGGAACCTCACCCTGTTCAAGAAGTTGGACCGACACTGATTCCATAAAAAGAAGTCCCATATGCAGATTACAACACTCAGTGCATATAAAAGAACCCTGGCTGTTTACAGGGCAACTGGGGCGTAAAATCCAAACTTCTACCAAACTCCCCAAGGTCACTTTAGTTGTGGATGTGGGTAGAAATCGAATCATATTATAAGCCATGCAAATGAAGAAGATAAAGTACTTAAGATGTTAATTCCCTGTTAGGTTTTAATAATACTTGCTTATAAACTAGGTTTTTCTTACACAACTCTTTACTCAATAGATATACCTGTGGATCCTTTGTCCATTACACTTTGATTAGTGGAGTTGGTGGGCGGTTGGCGGAGTTACCTGTAGGCCCCATGTCTTTTCCTTTTGCTCTTCCACATGTTTTTCTCCCTTTTGTCATTTCCTATGAATTCACACAGAAATCACTGCATATGTTAGTGTAACGAAACAAAACAAGACATCATGAAATGTGTTAGAGCTTTTTCTTTAAACTCATTTCATTTAATTTCTTGATATGAAGAACAAACTTAGGTACTTTGAGTTTGCACATCAGAACAGTTCTTTAGGTCCTCTAGAAAAATTTACATGAAGATATTGACATCATGGTGAGTGAATGAAGATAACTTAGGTAAATGTAGCCTTGAGAAAGTGGGAAGAAAATATTAAACAGGCATTAAAGCAAAGGAATTTAACTTTCTCTCTCTTCTCTCTCTGTATCTTTGTCTGTCTGTCTTTTGTTTTTGTGCTCTTTCCTTCCCTCCCTCCCTCCCCTCCCTCCCCTCCTCGCCCTGTCTCCCTTTGTCCCTCTGATTCTCTCAGGCATTGTCCCTCCTCTTCAGAAATGACTCTCTGTGAAGCTCTCTCTGAGTCTCTCATTGTCCTCTCTCTCTCTCTCTCTCTCTTTCTTCTCTCTGAGTCTCTGTCTTTCTTCTCTCTCTCTCTCTCTCTCTCTTCTACAGTCTCCTCTAGCTCTTGTCTCCTGGTTGCTCTCTCTCTCAGCCATCTCTGGATTTTGACTCTTTCTCCCTCTCAATCCCTCCTCTCCTTCTCTATCTCTCCTCACTCCTCTCCAGATCTCAAATCTCTTCTCTCTCTCTCTAAAAGTTTCCTCTTGATGAACTGCCAATACACCAAGGTCAAAGGTTGGATGGACACGCATGTTGTTTGATTTGATTGAAACAATTAATCAATATATTCATAATATACTCATTGGACCATTGTTCGTTTATCCTACGCTCAAACATAACACCTCATTGTTCCTATTTTGTCACCTTTGATGGCTGTTCCTAACCTGGCTAACGGACCAAGACTCAAGGTATCGCCATATTGAACATCCCTTCCATCTACGGAGGAACAAACCTGTGGGGTGACAATCCTAGTCAGAAGAAAAGACGAAAGGCTCAGAAGGCCAAGAAGGAGAAAGAGAGAGAGTTCTCCACCAGCAGCATGTCTTCAGCAGAGTTGGCCATTGCTGTGCAAAGTAAGGCTTGGATTCTTTACATTCTTTTTTTCCTTTTCAATTTAATTTAACACCCATGACGGTGTTTCACTAACAAACCTAGTGTTAAGGACGGCTGTATCCATCTTCCTCCTGTAAAACCGACGTCACGCAAAGACAGGATATTTCCCCTCTTTATGCCTCAAAGTGTGTCTATTTTCATATTGTATTTCACTGGATTGACTCAAATAAAGCTTAAATCACTAGTGATCTGATTAGTCAGCCAATCATATTAGAGAAAAGGTCAATGTTTGCTTCGCAGATTTTCAATTAAGAGTCCAAGCTTAGGAGGTGTTAGGTTTCAAGGTCAGTCAAGAATAGTACCTTCGTTAAGAGAGAACAAAATTTTGATTGTTATTACCTATTGACCTATCATATTTTAACACTAAAATGGTATCTTCTGTAAATAGAATTTAATAGGGTTTGGGGTGTTAGGTTTCAAGGTGTGATGACTACAAAGAGAACAATGTTTTATTGCAGTGAATTGTAGACCACCCCCCTGAAATCTGGTATCCTGATAGTAGAAGAAGTCAAAGAGAAATGTAGGGACGATTTCAGAAATTGACCGCATGCCACCAATATTTTGCTCTTTATTTATCATGGCTTTAGGACAGCTCTTTCAAACTCAACAGTGTTACTTGGCTTATTAATAACACTTTATTAGAATATACAGGTTTGACATCTTAACATCATAAGTTATAAAGTTACGTGATTTTTAATCCATAACACAGTCATAAAACATGAACCAGCCATTAGGCCCAGACAATTTCATGCGCTGGCGTAAGAATTGTCTAGGCAAAAATCGAAACACACAGTGTGTCATGCAATGGGTAGCTCCACGCTGGTTAAAAATACTTTAATCATCCTCAAAGGACAATTATTCGTATACACACAATAAAATTATAATACAGAAAAACCTAATATAAAGTTCACCACAAATGCCGCTTAAACCAAGTGAACTACTGCCAAAAGGATTTGTGATATCTGGTTGAATCAACCTTTTAAAACTGTCAAAATTGCATTTATGTTGAAAAGAGTCTGGTTTGTTTTTTTCTTCTTTTTTTGCTGCCATATGGCAGTTATTATTAGAGCTGTACAGCACTGGCAAGCCTGATCTCTAAAGCTCCAAGATTTTGCAACTAAATTTCAACTCCCTGATGCAAGCTCCAAGACTCAACTGCCAGTCAAGACAATTACCTCTGATGCAAGCCCAAGACTCAACTCCCTGATCAGTCATTAAAACCATGTCAGAAATGATCCCTGATGCAAGCTCCAAGATAACTGGTCATGCAGACCAGTCAGAAGTGACTCAAATCCCAGATATGCAAGCTTCAAGACTCAACTCCCTGATGATCTCCAAGACCCTCCCTGGATGCAAGCCCAAGACTCAACTCCCTGATGCAGCTCCAAGACAACTCCCTGATGCAAGCTCCAAGACTCAATATCAGTAATCTGGCAAGCCCAAGACTCAACTCCCTGAAACCAGTGTCATGCAAGTCTTGCAGTCAAACCAGTCAGAAATAGGCTTTGCTACATAAAATCCCACGTCATTAAAACCAGTCATAAACGATGTTTTTATGCCATCTGGTCAGTCAGTCTTAGAAATGACACCAAAGCCAGTCATAAATTTTTGACAAATATCAATTAATGCAAGAATAGATGCCCAGTATGGATTTTGTATCTTTTTTAGAAAATCAATTTTAAATCAAAAACCTTATCGTGACAAGTCTTAGAGACCAATCTAGATCACAGACAGACAGGCAGATAGAGAGATACAGACAGTGAGCTTCTTTCAGTGAGTTTTAGAGAGAAAGAGAAAGAGAGAGATGCAGACAGACCAACAGATAAATAGACACAGTGACAGACAAGAGACTGACATTTTCTTGTTTTTCGTCTCTTGCAGTTAGAGCGTAATAATGCCTCTATTCTCCCTTCCACCCAGGACAAGGAAAAGATTCCCCATGCAAATCGATGGTGAACCTTGGGAGATGCAGCCTCCTTGCATCTTTTGGTTGAATTGACCAACCTCTTGATTCATGAATTTTATGTTCACACTTTTTTGTTGTTGTCGTTGTTAGGCTCCATGTGAAATGACATAGGTCTGTTTGTTAGAATTGTAAAAATGATTGAAAGCTGAATTTTGTATCTTTAAATATGATAGAGACAAAGATTCAGTGTTGTATAAATAGAGAATGATTTTATTCATAAGACAACTTCTTACACTGAGAGGGAAATACTGAATCTTTAGTTGAAGGCCAAAAAATAAATGTAACTAAGACACATGGCTGTTGTTCTGTTTCATTTTTTTAAACATGAACCCTGAATTTCAGGTCAGTCATTAAACTTTGCTTTTCAGAAATGAGTCAGTCATTTCAGGGGTCATTAAAACCAGGGGGTTGTCCTAGAGGCTTTCTTATGGGTCCTATCCTAGAGGCTTTCTTATGGGTCCTAGAGATTTTATTTCAGATATCTTTCTTATGGGTCCTATCCTAGAGGCTTTCTTATGGGTCCTAGAGGCTTTCTTATGGGTCCAAGAGGCTTTCTTATGGGTCCTATCCTAGAGGCTTTCTTATGGGTCCTATCCTAGGCTTTCTTATGGGTCCTAGAGGCTTTCTTATTTTCTTTATCAGTTCCTCATTCTACCGTCTTCATAAAAACTGACCAACTCAATTTTTGAGTATTACTGTCATCTTCCGGTGTATGGGTTTAAATGCCCGAGATGATCTTTTCTGCTTTAATGCACTCCTTTATATCTTCTTCCCACTTTCTCTGTGGTCTGCCTTTTGGTTTTTTACCTTGGGTTTTAAGCACTGTATACTCATTTCACTGTTCTCTTATCGTTCATTCTGTTAATAGGCCAAAACCATCTGAATTGATTTATTTCTATCTTAGTTTTTATGCCGAGTCTCGTTAAAACCAGTCATGCCATCCCCCAAT
Organism: Doris montereyensis; assembly: GCA_037039925.1. Taxonomy (NCBI): domain Eukaryota; kingdom Metazoa; phylum Mollusca; class Gastropoda; order Nudibranchia; family Dorididae; genus Doris; species Doris montereyensis. The sequence goes on along the minus strand of JAXRKP010000927.1, from coordinate 121,223 downwards.
TTGTAGATATCTGGTCAGTCATTAAAACCAGTTTGATGTCATTTTTATTAATACTAACTATTAAAGGTCAATGCCCCTCACAGTTGCAATCAAGACTTATTTCTTCTTCTTCGTAATAACTGACCACCTCAATTCTTTAGTATTATTGTCAAAGCGCATGTTATTGAATACAACCACCACACTGTTTAAATATTATCTTAGTTTGATGTTAAAGTGATGTGTTTAAATCTGTTGATTTTTATTTAAAAGAACAGAGGAAGAAAGATACAAAAATGCATTTATTCCCTATACAACAAGACTGTTGCAAAGTGAGCACAGACGATGACAGTGTTCCTCATATATCCACCCATAACACGTATTTTTCTATGTTATATTAGATAGAATGTCTGAATGTGAATTTTGTTTGTTATGTGACGGTACAACTGTCTGATATCGAGTGAACTTTTCCATTTTCCCATTCTCCTCACTCACTCCTCTTTGTGTACCTATTCTAATTGTGTTTTAGGTTTTAAGTTTAGATAGAAATTTGTTTGTAGCTTTGTAACATTGTATCATGTGACCAAGTCAATTTTCTCTTCTGAGATCAATAAAATTATCTTATCTTATCTTATCTTATTATTTGGGTGATGGTGGCTTGTTGCCACAGATCATCTTGCGCCTGTCATGTGACGTTTTTAGTGTTCTAAGGAGTACTTTGTTCCTCTCTTTATTTCTCAACTGTGTGCTACTTGTTTACACGTCCACCAGATTTACATCAGCCATCACAACCAAGTGCCCATGTTGATGGCACCGCCCTCCAGCAAGAAATCCAAGCTGTTTAAACTTTTTAAGAAATAGTTTTCCAGGTGAGCACTTTATGGGTTACCTAGCTGCTTTCTTCTTAGGATTTTTTTTTTTTATTTAAAATGGGGGGGGGTGTGTGTTTTTAAGGGTTAATTTTGGCTTTTGTTTTTTATGGACGTCTTCTGATTTTGTCCGTGCTATTATAGAATTACTGATAGGTAGGATTATCATATCGTGTGATGTTCTGTGACCGAGTGGTTTCGCTACTAAACTGGAGATCATGAGGTCCTGGGTTTGAATCCTAGCAAAGCCTGATACGAGTTATGTTCCTTGGGAAAGACATTTGGGGGGGGGGGGGAGGCTCAAGTGATTTTTTTTTTGCTTTTGAGTTTAGGGTTTTGCTTTTAGTATGTACATGAGTAACTGTCAAAATACAGTCATCCTGTATCTTTGAAAAGTTTGTAGCATCCTTGTTGCCATAAAAACGGCTGCCATCTTGGATTTTGACCCAATTTTCAAAATCTCTCTCTCTCTCTCTCTCTCTCTCTCTCTCTCTCTCTCTCTCTCTCTCTCTCTCTCTCTCTCTCTCTCTCTCTCTCTCTCTCTCTCTCTCTCTCTCTCTCTCTCTCTCTCTCTCTCTCTCTCTCTCTCTCTCTCTCTGTCTCTATTTCTCCATCCCCCGCCCTCTGTCCTATTTGTCTCTAGGGGACTTGATAGTCGGTCTCTCCATGAAAAGGTCATGGGTTCAAGCCCCGGCAGGCTAAAAAGTTTTTTCGAGGTTTTTTTCAAGTAAAATCTACTTACTCCCCACTGGTGCAGGTAGTGGGTCTACACTTAGTCCCACCGGAGACGGACAATACAGAGAAGGTCCAGTGTGCATATCACAACACTGTGCACATTAAAGATGGCAAAATTAAAAGCCCTACTAAAAACCCAGAGATCACCTTAGTCATGAATGTGGGTCAAATCAAATCAATTCAAACCACTTCTCCATCCACACACACACACACACACACACACACACACACACACACACACACACACACACACACACACACACATATTCATTGTGTACACATTTACAAAATTATTATTTGCGTTTTTCCCACTTTTGTCACCAGAATTTGCAAAGAAGCTGGACTTCTGGTCTGAAGCAGGTCTTCTATCATAGAAAGCTTAGTCAATTTTTCCAGTTCACCGAGACATCCACACTCATGTTTTCTTTTCCCACTCTCACTCTCATAAAGTTCACTGAGGGAAAATTACTGAAGGAATACACCTGGAAATGCCCTTAAAATGTCTCAATTTCTTCCATGCTGTTTGTTAATGACGGAAAAGATGAGGTTAATACCATGGGAAACATCAGTGTAAGGATGAAAACGTATTGTGACACCATCAAAACCCGGCTGCTTTTGCACGCAACAAGCCGGGCAAGCTAGCACTTTTTTTTCTTTCTACAAATAATCCACTCAAGATAACCCCCCCCCCCCCTCCACACTCCACGTAACATTTTTAACCCGCATCAAACATTTGTATTGCAGCAGTTTCATCTAACACTCATATAATACTATATTACATATTATATGTCATTTTCTTGTCAGTATTGTCAAAGCTCTTCTAAGCGCTTCTTCCTCCTTTTTTCTATGGCTTCTTATAATCATGTCTCAAGGGAGAGAAAAACAAAACTCATCATGGAAAAAAAGAAGGAAAAAAAAAGTACTTTATACCGCTACGTATTTATGATGAAAGGAAAAACAAATCCTTTCATGTGTATTCTCTTTTGTTATGAAATGTATTTACAGTTAAATAACAAACAAACCAACCACACGTTTATTTTCATGTTATTGATACATAAAATATATATATATATATATGTCATGTTAAAATATTGTAAACCACTCTGCATCATTAAGCTGTGTTATAATATATATATATATATATTTTTCTTATAAGATGAAATATTGTGATCTTTTATATTGAATTGAGTGAGGATGTTCATTGAATTGAGTGAGGATGTTCATTGAATTGAGTGAGGATGTTCATTGAATTGAGTGAGGATGTTCATTGAATTGAGTGAGGATGTCCATTGAATTGAGTGAGGATGTTTACATGTAAATGAGATCAGGCTCATGATCACTTGAATTTGTCTCACCACACAGTTCAGCTTTCATTTAGAAATAAGTCCAGAGTACAGCTAGCTACAATCATTTGAATACATCTTTCTTTTCTGTCTCTGTCTGTCTGTCTGTCTGTCTGTCTGTCTGTCTGTCTCTCTGTCTCTCTCTCTCTCTCTCTCTCTCTCTCTCTCTCTCTCTCTCTCTCTCTCTCTCTCTCTCTCTCTCTCTCTCTCTCTCTCTCTCTCTCTCTCTCTTCTCTCTTTCTCTCTCTCTCTCTCTCATCCACACATTCACTATATGCAAATTTATCATGATTTCTGACATTTTTTTTCCTTCTGGGCAACAAAACAAACAGGAAATACTAGTCCTCCATTTAGAACTATTCTCTGCTTACTGATTTTTTAAATATTGACATATTTTAATAGTTGATGACTTGCCAAATTAAATTGACCATTAGTAAGAATAAATATAGAAGGGAAAAACCGATCAAAAGCTTAGTTGAAATGCTTGGTAGTTAGGTCTTGATGTGTTGTTATTATCCTCTGATAAAGACAAATGAATGTGTAAGGAAATAGAGTTCCGTCTGAGTGAAAACAGAGACTTTGACCTCTGTGATACTTTCCCTTACATCATATGGACAGGTTGCGGATATGTTGAGGACATGTTGTGGATATGTTGAGGACATGTTGTGGATATGTTGAGGACATGTTGAGGAGTTGTCGTAACCAAAACTACCCTTTTATTATATATTTAATCAAAATTAGCCTGTTTTCTTGAATCTTTTTTCTTCCATTTTGATTTTTTTTCTTCTTTCCAAATTATGATGACACTGTAAACTTTCAATGTCTTACAGCATCATGCTTTGAAGATGCTATTATTTACACAGAAAAAACAAGATCATAGTTGTAATTCATGTTGTTTTTTTTTTAAACAAATGATCACCCCATTAATGGAATTGACAAGGAATGACAATGTCTGTGGGTTTTCCACCTCAAGTTGATGGTAGATAGACTCTGTTCTGAAAACTCAGGCTATAATATTACAGGGTGTGATATCAATAATTCCACCTGTTTGCATTGCTTATAAATATGGTGATATATATATTTGCATGCATGATGGAATTTTTGTGACATACAGTTTTCCTTATTAAAATCTTTAAAGAATTGGGGAAACATCTTCCGAGGCTACACAATCCCTCTCTTGAAATGAATGCATTTATCAGATTTGTTTTTGTTGTTGTTGTAAAGTATTTGTAAAGTTACAAAGATATTTATATTAAACAGCTTTTTATCAAAGAAGTTTTGTTATATCAATTCAAGCTAATGGAAATGCATTTGAAAATGAGTGCAACGGCCTTGAGAGAGAGAGAGAGAGAGAGAGTCAGTCAGTCAGACAGACAGACAGACAGACAAACAGACAGACAGACAGACAGACAGACAGACAGACAGACAGACGGAGACTGTCCGAGTGAGAAGAAAACAGTTTTCACCATTATCCACAAAATGATCTGTTACTTTGTTGTCTTTTTCACAAAGGCTTTAATTTGAAGTGTGCTGTTTGTTGACTTTTTTTCTTTTTCAAGAGTAAATATATATATATATATTTATTAAAAACATATTCCTATAGATGGCACTGTTCTATTATTATTATTATTATTATTATTATTATTATTGTTATCATTTTTATTATTTTTATCTCATCAACTCATAAAAATCAGTATTCTTTCTAAGGTCTCAAGTCTCATGTGATACCTTTAGTTACTGTACGCCTCATTCTGTCATGTGCAATTGATCAGGGCAAAGGAGATAATACATTATAATTTCATATCTTTTCATCCATGTGTGCAAAATTACTGTCACCGCTGGTAGGTCCCTCTTCCTTTCCAGTCATTTACGTTTGTCCCATCACTTGCTTTTGCTATATATGTGTTTTTCTCCCAACCAAAACCATTTTGACAAGACATTTACTGATTGTGTGAGACTGGAGATAAAATCTCTCTGCCAGCTTCGCTCTCATCTGATGGCAGAGCAGGTCAACTGGTTTCATTCGGATTCGTCATCTGGATTCATCATAATTCATCTCTTTATGAATAAAAATCCCTTGTGTTTTTACATACAATCCCCCCCCCCCTCTACTTTGATACTTACACTATTTAAAAAAAAAATTGTTCCTTTGTAATTCTAGGTAATGATTTTTTATTTATTAATGTTTTCAATGGATCTTTCCTTTGTTTTTGAAGAATTCTTTTGATTTTCATGATTTAAGGGTTTATTTTTGGCGTTGAGTTTTACTGGATGAACTGGATGCATTGAAGATAAATTTTTCTTAGAAGAAGAAAAAAGAACAAAGGAAAAATTTTACTTTATTTTTTGGGGTTGAGATATAGTAACATTGAGATTTCAGTCTGTTATTTTCTGTCTTACTAGTGTATGAGGTCTTAAGTGTATGAGGTCTTTAGTGTATGAGGTCTTCTGTCTTTCATTTAGATTTGGGGGCTTTATATATTTTTTAGTTTTCTTATAAGTAGTAATTTCTACCCTTCATAACAAGATTTTGTTTTTTGGCGTAGTAATTTCAACCCTTCATAATAAGATCTTGCATTTTAGCGTTCAAAGGATGAATTGTTTAGATTGTTTTTATCTTTTACTTTTGATTGTACTGTCATGGCCAGTCTGTTACATTATTACCTTGCTCCCATTTGCATGTTGGTCTCCCTCTCCTGCTCTTGGCTTCTATTTTTGCTTCAAATAATATTTGTCTTTCTGTTGTTTTATTTCTCGTTATATGCCCATATGAATTTGAGTTTTCGCTTCTTTATGTTGTTGGGAAGCCATCGGGCTTGAACCTTTATTCTTTCAAGGACTATTTCCTTCTCTACTTATTCGATTCAAGATATTCTCAATACTCATTCTGGTAACATCTAAATGGCCAGATTTGTTTGTCGGTGGGCAAATTTATTTGATTGGGAAAATTTATTTGGTTGTGCCTTTCACAAATTTATGTAGGGTTGGGAAAAGATTAGGTCAATTTGTTTGGTTGTGCCTTTCACAGATTTAGGTAGGGTTGGGAAAAGATTTTGTCAATTTGTTTGGTTGCGTCTTTCACACATTTAGGTAGGGTTGGGAAAAGATTGGGTCAATTTGTTTGGTTGTGCCTTTCACAAGATTTAGGTAGAGTTGGGAAAAGATTGGGTCAATTTGTTTGGTTGTGTCTTTCACAGATTTAGGTAGGGTTGGGAAAAGATTGGGTCAATTTGTTTGGTTGTGTCTTTCACAGATTTAGGTAGGGTTGGAAAAGATTGGGTCAATTTGTTTGGTTGTGCCTTTCACAAGATTTAGGTAGAGTTGGGAAAAGATTGGGTCAATTTGTTTGGTTGTGTCTTTTCACAGATTTAGGTAGGGTTGGGAAAAGATTGGGTCAATTTGTTTGGTTGTGTCTTTCACAGATTTACGTAGGGTTGGGAAAAGATTGGGTCAATTTGTTTGGTTGTGTCTTTCACAGATTTAGGTAGGGTTGGGAAAAGATTGGGTCAATTTGTTTGGTTGTGCCTTTCACAGATTTACGTAGGGTTGTGAAAAGATTGGGTCAATTTGTTTGGTTGTGTCTTTCAAAGATTTAGGTAGGGTTGGCAAAAGATTGAGTCAATTTGTTTGGTTGTGCCTTTCACAAGATTTAGGTAGGGTTGGGAAAAGATTGGGTCAATTTGTTTTGGTTGTGCCTTTCACAAGATTTAGGTAGGGTTACGAAAGCTACAATATGGCTTGCTTCTTTGTTTTTCTGCTGTTTTCCTTGTTTTTTTATTTCTGCTTTTCAAAACGCCAGTGTGATGATCTTCTTCTTACCCCTACATTGCTTCCCCTCACAATGGCTTTGTGATATTTCAGTTACTTATCTGTTGTCGCATTGATCGTTGTTTGATACTAACATGAGGCAACATAATTAATGAATTGTTAAAAGTGCTCAGATGAGTTTTTGATTCGTAGCATTTTTCCCTTCCAAAATCAAAGCATTTCAATTAAGCCCGTGTCGAAATGATTACAAAGTTTCCTGTGGGTGGTTGGTCTGAAAATCCATGATGCCAGTGTTAGTCACATGAGATTTTTCAATTTTGGAAGTCGAATACGTAAGTGTACGAAACGTCTCCAGAAAAATATCGTCCTTGGCATTGTAACAGCCGTATTCATATCAGTAAAACATTCATTTGTTCATCTGTTATACATCTCTCTTGCTGTAAGATTATTATCGGAAAGAAGGGTTCTTTGATGAACTACTTGAACGAAAATTAGGATTGAATACATAATTCATACGTTCTTTATCATAAATTTAGATTCATCCATCTTGAAGTTGAAGAAACTCATCGGTATGTTTGACCTCCTGTACCATGGTGCAAGTTTATCCAAAGAAATACAATTTAAAAACTACTTTAAATCGATAAATATTGATACCAGTGCCTTACCGAATAGTGTTCAGATATTGACTTGATAAATAAGAACAGTTTTGCATTCCTTTTGATCTGTTATTGCTCAAGAAAACCAAAATTCATGAAAATGTTTCGTTTTATCAATATTAATTTAGCCTCGTTAATCTACTCAGAGAATTTGCCATTAGCTAATGGAAACATGACAGTGTCTCATTTATCGTCTTATTGCATTGTACCGTTTTCATTTCTTTTTTTTACCACATCACACAGCTGTCATTCGCTGTAGGCGACTTTGTAGTGCAGAGGCAAGGTGTCGGCCTCTCAACCAAAAGGTTGTGGATTCAAGCCCAGGCAGGTTGAAAAGTTTATCACAGGTTTTTTTTTCTAGTGAAACCTCCTATCCCCCCTGATCCAGGTAGGTGAATCAACACCTAGTTCCATGTAAACGGACGATAGAAAGGAGGTCCTGTGTGCAGATCACAAGACTATGGGCACTTTAAAGATCCCTGTCTGTTTACAAGGCAGCCTGGACAAACTTTTTGAAATCCTATCAAAAGTCCTGAGATCACCTTAATTGTGGATGTGGGTAAAATCAAGTCAAATTTTTAAAAACTCGTAACTACAAACCAACATTTTTATGACTCAAGTTTTTAAGTAGGTTGTTGGTTTTTTCATATGGCAAAGTCTAATTTGTTATTGTCAAGGATACATGATGTGTGATGTGGAATCTTTTTTTCAGAATAATGGTATGTGATATGGAATATATATATTGCATAAATAAAATTCAATTGGATAGAATTTTTTATATGGCTCAAAGATGAAAATGGCAAATGAAAATTTACTCTTAGATGTACCAGATGAATCCCTACTGTAAAAGAAAAATCAATTTCAGTATCGTTTCTAGTCTGTTTTTCCATCCTGTTTCTTCTCTTTGTCTCTTTTCTTGAATTTAAGTGTCAAATCCTTTGCATTTATGCTTTCAATCTAAAAACTTACAAATACTTTTGATGGTATAGTGTTAGTTTCACCTGTGGAAGATGTTTGTTTTCTTTCTTCTTCTCAAATGTTGCTACTGTAAGCATGATTATTGAATTTCGGAAAAGTTTCAAAGCACCCCAGCCAACCTTATGTCTTCTGTGTTTAATTTTTATGCAGCTATTTTCTGCCTATTTATCTGCCTGCAGCCCTGACACTTCATTATTTTATAATAATTTTGAATCGTAACAATTACTTGTATTGTGTCTCAAGCTTTTCTCTTTCTCTCTTGTCTTCATTTTTTGCCACAGTACAAATTTGTTCCTATTCATTCTTTGCGTTTAAAAAAAAATGTTTTTTCATCTTCTCATTCCCTTAATAAGTATTCTTTCTTTTTTTCTTTTTTCTTTCCGCTTCGGAAATGCTCAGCCGGTCTGACATTATCCCTTTATTTATCATACACGTCTTGATATCAAATTTGAAATACCCAAGTGTCTTTGAATATTTTATAATTTGCTAGTGCTGCGCAGACTAAAGACTTTTTGTTATTCCTGCTCATCCCGCTCCCCTCTTCCCCCTTTCCGATCACAGGACAAAACTGTTTCATTTATTCATCTTTTGCTTTTAAAATATTGTGTTTTCCCCGTCGTTAAACATCTATGCCGAAATGAGACAGTGAAACAATTTTGATAAAATGACACATAAAGCTTCTGATCAATATTCTTCGGGACAGACTTTTAGTTTATCGACAATATTTTTACACCTAGTTGCCGGCCTACCGTCTTACACAGTCCTTATTATTCATTTTGGTAATTTACCTCCAGTAAATAGTGGGGGTTTATTAAGCATTGTAACAAAAACAAAAACTCTAAACAACTTGAAAAGTTGTGCTTCTGCTGGTTATTTATACGTTTTCCCACTCTTTTTGTTTTGATAGTATTATTATTGTTGTGCTATACTGTCAATAAGATACAGAAGGTTTTTACCAACCGTTTACACCATTCTCACATCCATTGATACATTAATAAAGAGAGCAAATCAGAATTACTGATGATGTCTATTTCTTGTCACACTTTAGTATTTTTCTTTGCCTGAAATGTTGCATGCAGCAAGTTTTTATTTAATTTTAATCAGGGTTTGTTTAAGCATAAGTTCCCACAGTGCAATTTCAACCTTCAGTTTTGATCTGACATTTCACAAGCTATCATATTATAGATCTGTGTGTGCTATTTTCAGAGAGAACTGTTTATTTCGTTGTGATTTTAGGTTGTTCTTTTGATGATATTGAATTTGTGTACGTATGAATCTTTAATAAGATAGTAAATCATATTTCATCATTTTTGTACGTTCAGAAAATTTAGGCAAGTTTTTCCCCCTACTGTTTATCCTGCACCCAACTGTACTCTCCTCCACCTTTCTACTGTCTCAAGAATATTTCTACCGTAGTCTGCTACCAATCTCATTCTGAATGTGTTATCTCGGTTTATTTGAATGCTATGTTTTTTAATTCGTAATATATATATATGTGTTTATATATATATATTTATGTCATTTTGAAATCTGTATTTAATTCTCTTTTTTATATCAGGTTGTTCCTTACCTACCTGTCTTGTTTTCAAACTTTTTTGAGAGGCTTTGACTTGAGGGGAATGGAAATTGCATTGCCATGCTCAATTCTCATTCCTCGGTGTGTCTTATTAACAGTGCCATCACCGTCTGCTCTGCTCATTTGTCATACGAAAGAACAAGAAGTTACAAAATTCTTTATCTCATTGGCACATTTTAACATTGTTTTCAGGGAGAAATGGGATGGGTAGGGAGGGGGGATATTTGTTATCCAGTGGTATGAACTGTATCTAATGCGACATAATATTTCTGTTCTAAATTCATGGTATTATTTATTAGAAGCAGCATATCTTTCACAGAAACCTTTACCAATCCAGGGTAGCTATGCGTTAGGGGTTTATTCTATTTATATACTCAAATATTAATTCAGGGTTATGCTAGATGAATTTGTATTAAGCTTCAATGTATGGATTATCTCATCTTCATTTATCTTTGCTGCACATTTTCTTTTTGCTACATAAATGTATTAAAACCAAAGTTTCCTTCTTCTTCTTCTTCTCCTTCTTCTTCTTCTTCTCCTTTTCTTTTTTTCTTCTTCTTCTTCTTCTTCTTCTTCTTCTTCTTCTTCTTCTTCTTCTTCTTCTTCTTCTTCTTCTTCTTCTTCTTCTTCTTCCTCTTCCTCTTCCTCTTCCTCTTCCTCTTCCTCTTCCTCTTCCTCTTTCCTCTTCTTCTTTTCTTCTTCTTCTTCTTCTTCTTCTTCTTCTTCTTCTTCTTCTTCTTCTTCTTCTTCTTCTTCTTCTTCTTCTTCTTCACTTAGCCATAAAGCTGTGCCTTCCTTCTGCTTTTTTCTGTTCTGTTTTTTGTGAGGTTTTTAAAAATCATTTTTGTTAAAACCCACGATTTAGCCACCTGTCTACCCACCCCTACACACGACCCCATTTGCACCTCATGATTACTGTGGCCTACTTTTTTTTTAAAGCCCCTCCCCCTCCCCCTCCCCCTCCCCCGCACCTAATAGGATCTGAGACTTTTGTAAGATGTTTTAAATGATATTAATATTATTGGCCTTTTTAACAATTCTTTTTTTTTTGTTTGTAAGTGAAAGTTCTATTAGTCTTTACAGACACTTGAGATGGATGGATACCTTGAGATTTTGGTTTGAATGAAATTTTGTGCGTTTATGTGAAACGTTTTTAATGCTTTTCTCAGGACTACAAATTATTTTTAAACCCTGTCCCACCCCACCTTGACCCCACCCACCTTTCAAATCATATTTTTGAAGGTTTCTGTGTTGTTGGATTTGTTTTTGTTTTTAATGTTTTTATAATATTTATTGAAAGTGATGACCATATTTGTAGATGAATATATTTCTCCTTTTCATTGGTATTTTTCTTTGTGAATCAAGTGTGCTACGTTCGTTCTTTTTTTTAATACTGTTTTATTTTAACGTCATGTATTTCACTCACCTTTATAATCAGTAGTTTGTGACTTCCCATAATGCTACTGCAGCTTTACTCTTCGGCCTTTGCCCAACGGAAAGCTTTGTCAAATTTGTCACCGTTTTTTTTTTGGTTTATTGCCTTGTTCACAGTTATTAGATTATAATGTTTGTCGCCAATATCTTCAATATCTTCAATATCTTCATTTCATGTAGACCAATGGAATAAAGCTTTTTGACATGATTTGCTGATAGTTTCAAGCATCATTGAAGGGGTCATTCCAATAGTGTGCTTACGGCCATTTTCGTGAAAAACGAGACACAGAGAGAACCCTAGGGAATAAAAGGAAACCATGCTTCCTGAAAAATGTGAAAAGGATGTTATGAAAATACGTCACGTTTGCAGTCGTATGAAACTTAGAATTTCCAAAGCTGACAATGCTAAAGTCCATGATTTTTTGGGCATTTTTCTCTAAATGACGTAATCGTGACTTAGGCAAACTGTTGAAATGACCCCTTCCGTCAAGTTTTCCCTTTTATGTTTTCTAAACTTGACTATTCTTTTTATAGATTATTCTTCATGATTAGTTGTCATCTCTGCAATGACATGTGATAACATTATTTTGTGATTGAGATTAATTTCTAGTGAAATAGCAAATAATTGTTGGCTGTTTTCATTTATTATGGGGGGGGGGGTAAAAACAATGCACCTTTATTTAAGTCTTATATTTTATATATATATATACATATATGCTCTTTAAAAAGATATAATTTTTTGCCTATATGTCTTCTGTGTTACAACAGTGTGCACTTTTCAATTTCTGAATCTCATTAGTTAAAATTGTTTTCCTTATGCCTTAAATGTAGTTTATTTAGAATAACTTTTATCTCCTCATTTGCGTGTAATATAATATCTGTTATATATATGTGTGTGTTTTTGTGTGTTATTTTACGTTTTGAATTCTTGGCAAAGCTGTATAAGATAGTATATTAGGTTGAAGACCTACATATTATTTCATTTGCTATGCTTGCACATTTCTGTGATTTTCGTCCATGCATCATAATGTTTTGTTTGAATTTCTTTACGTAAGGTATGTAACTGTCTTGACATCTTTCCTTTGCTTTTTATTTTTTAAATTTAATTGCATCAGTTGTTAAATATTCCTACGTAATAATGATATTAATAACAATAAAAAAAATATTAACTATAATAATTATAATAATAGTAATATTAATATCAATAATAACAATACTTATGACGATGCTGATGATGATGATGATGATGATGCTGATGATGATGATGATGATGATAGAAATAAATATCATTGTGTTGACTCACCACTTGCTTCTCTTTGTGCCCTTTGTGATTCTCTCCCTTTCTTTCCCAAACTTCTGGTAAGCAGTTGGCAGGAGGTTCTACTTTTTCCTTTCATACTGATCTTTCGTGCTGTTTTCTTTTTCTTAATTCACCCTGAGATGACCGCTTATGGTGAACTGGGTAATTTTCAATGAATTCTGAATTTCAGTGGCAGATGTCTTCTTTTTTCCCCTTCTTTTTTTCATTTTTGTGTATTTATCTCGCCTCATGTTTTGTTCTTTGAGCTGGCATATCTCAATTGACGTCATATGTCGTCCACAATGTCATCTTCAGCTGTGCTTCATGTCATTTTAAAGCCTTATCAAATGAGCTTCTGCAACGGCATTTTCACCTTTCCCTCTTTCTCACGCATTATTTTCAATCCGTGTTCAATTTATGACAACTCTTCTTCACCTTTTTTCTCTCAAAATTTTACTTTTGTATTTTTTTATCAACCCACTTTTACCTTTGAATAACAAAAAAAATACCTCCTTAGTGAACCCTTCGTATTTCAACTACCCCCGTTGTTGTGACTTTATCATATAATGATAGATTTGTGTTTCTCTTTTGTGAGAATTTTCTACTTTTCTTTCACTCTCTCTTTGTCTTCGTATTGATACACATGTTTTGTTATTATTTTACTTAATCCAAATACGTCTTTAAAGTGAACAAACTTATTCTCTCCTTGGTGTCATGAGGTGTGCATGCTATCTGTGATATTTCGTACGTGTAATGTGTCTTGTGTTATTTCAAAATGGTTGACTTTTCTAACATATCTTTTTTATAAATGTATTTTGAGGGATTGCCTATCTGGAGGACGTAAAAAAAATAATTTCTTTGTTGATAAAATTGTGTCTACTAATATCCATTTCGTGTGAATTGTCTGTCCACAAAACGTTTTTTAAAATTACTCGCGTTTTATTGTTTTTCTTCTTTTTTTTTAAGAGTGTTTAATTAAATTTGATCTATATCATTAAAACATGGAAAGGAGTAGGAAAATATCAAAAAGATAAATCACCTGAAAAAGTTTCTGTACCTTTCAAAGAAAGACAGAAAGAAATAATGACAGGATGAAAAAAGACCTGAGTCTGGAGGCATAAACAAACCAAACCGTAGACACTCCATATGAGGAATGCACATAGGAAATTGATGGATCGTGACATTAAACAATGTTAAAGCCTCATAGGAACAAACACGAAAGAAGTAGAAAGGAATCGACAGAAAATTTTTTTTTAGGCACCATGGGATTGAACCAGCGACCTCTGCGTCATCGCTCATTTCCTCGCCATTTAAAGAAATCGTGCTACCAACCAAGCGTAATTAGCTCGGTTGGTAGCGTGTTCTCTTTTTCATGGCGAGGCGGTTGAGATCACCGCTATGGTGGACTGGATTTCCTTCAAAGATTTAATCTAACAAACAAACAATTATAGTGAGGCGATGGATGGCGATGTGAAAGTCACGGGTTCAAACCCATAGTGCCCAAAGATTTTTTTCTGTCTGTTCCTTTGTATTTGTCTGGTCTGTGTTCCTACGACCCTTTAATTATATTTAATGTCATTTTCCCTCTCTTTGGACTCTGTTTTTCTTGATAGGAAATTAGTGTGTACAAAAGAGATGGTATGCCCATTAACTGGGTTTTTTTTTTAATTTGTTGTCTTACGTATATGATTTTACTTGTCAACATTTTCTATAAAATCTAATGTTTACTTAACACTTTCCTCTCAGCCTTCCATTCATCTTTTTGATGTTGTGCTTTTAATAAAGTTTTGACTCTGTTTCACTCATCATACGTGTTTGAAAAATTGTTTGTATATTCTTTCATTTTACCTCAGTTTGCCTCCAAAGTGCTTGTGTGTATGTGTGTGTGTGTGTGTGTGTGTGTGTGTATTTGTGTTTCTGTGTGTGTTTTTATATATGTCTTGAATGGATGAATGTCAACAGGAAAGTAAGCATTTGCAAAGGATGATTCTGAATGGATAGAGCTACGATTGCATTGATGAAATTTATGTTTTCACCTTACAACCAGGTTCAAGTATAAAGCAAAGTTCCTTCAAGGGCCATGACGGCCCATAGAGCCAGAGCGTATCCCAGTTTCAGTAGCATGAAGCAGAACAGGGGATAAGAATCTCCTCTTGGACAGGTTTTCACTCCCAAGCTAGCGATGTACTTTAGCACCTTGGTTGAGTGGGGAAATGTGATTCTAACCTGGGACCTCATGATTCCAAGTCCGACAGCCTAACCACTTGGCCACATCAACACCAGGTTCAAATCCTAAGTTTCAATATTATGTTGGTGAAACACAGAAAGCTTATTTGAATTTGAACTTTTGCAATAATGTAGCAGTATAATATTCTTGATACAAAGAAAAGGGTTTATTGAGCAACGAAAGAAAAATAGACAAATACTGTTGGCTAATTCTTATTAAAAAAAAAGGAAGACAGAGGAGGAATTTCCAGAGTTTCAATCTGCTCAAGTCTGGTTAACTGAAAAACAAGATTATTTTTCCAGACAGTATTTACCACTTTCTTCACAACACAGAGACATGGAGCCAGGATGCTGTTGTAAATAACCTAAGCTGTCAGTGTCAGTAGGCACTCCAAACCAAAATTGAATTTAACATCAGCTGACAGCTCTGCAAACCACATTATTTGATAGAGTTTAGTTTTCTGATTAATTGGATAATTTTTAAGGAAGTTATGGCCATTTAAAATTCGTGAAGAGTGGATCACCGAACAGTGGGTAGGTAACACCTATTCGGGGAGTAGATAATCCCACCCTCCACGAGTCTCCTGCTGCCTTGCAGACAGGTCTTGGCTGACCAAAGGCTAAAGGAGTTAACTCTGAAAGAAAACAACCTGCTGCCTTGCAGGCCAGTCTTGACTGACCAAAGGCTAAGAGAGTTAACCCTGACAGAAAACAACCTGTTGCCTTGCAGGCTGGTCTTGAATGATTAAAGGCTAAGGGGAGTTAACCCTGACAGAAAATAACAAAGCCCGGTAGGGAGCCTCAAGGTGGCAGCCCCACCATCTACTTAGGGTACAGTGGGCTAATCCCTGCTTATCCAAAACAACCTGATTCAAAGTAATATATACAATGATATACCCGGCTTGAAATTTCGAAGGCGACTCTGGAAAAGAACACGGACTGTGATTTTTGAAACACGGAATGTTAGGACAATTAATGGAAAGGAGTTAGAATTAGCTGAAGAAAGGGAAAAATTCAAAGTAGACATTTTGGCTATTACAGAAACAAACAAAAAAGGACAAGGAATAGACAATGCAGGACCAAATCATACTTTAATCTTCTCAGGAGTATATGTCAAAGATAGAGCTAGAGCAGGAGTAGGCCTCCTCATGCATAAACGGCGAAATGATAATATTAGAAAGTTGAAAATTTTGTAAGCCCACGGCTATTAGAGGTAAACCCAAAAGATATCCACAAGTATACAAGAGTGAATGAAGACAGATGTGAAAAGTCAATCATAGACTACATAATAGTTAGCAGCTCCTTTTTTTACAGTACAATTGATGCTAGAGTAAGTAGAGGAGCTGAAATATTTAGTGATCATCACCTAATGATAGCCAAAATGAGACTATTAACTAAAGAAAACAAGCAGAAAATGAAAGAGAAGAAAGCTACTAAACTCAAAATAGAAGAATTAAATAAACCAATTGTAAAACAGATATACCAATCCAGGATAAAAAAAGATCTATCAACGAAATGCAGATGGATCTGAAGGAAAGCACAATAGAAGAAAAGTGGCAAATATATTAAGAAACACTCCTCAGTTGTACTGAAGAGATAGGTCTGTGGTAGGGAAACAAATTAAAGGAAATAGGAAAAGAACAGCGTGGTGGAATGAGAATGTCAAGACTAAGATCAAAGAAAAGAAGGATACCTGGAAGAAATACTTGCAAACAAAGAGACCAGAGGAAAGGATAGATTACGTAAATAAAAGAGGAAGTTAGGAAAGCAATACAGGAACAGTAGGAAGAGTTTGGACAAAGACTTCAAGAAAGCTATCAAGGAAATCAAAAGCTGTTCTGGGGAGCAATGAAGAGCATGAGAAAGACCAAAGCATGCCCCATACGACAAATTAAGAATGCCAAAGGAGAAATGATGAAAGATTACAAAAGATGAAATTTTCTTCTTATAAAAGTGGATAAACTAAATCTCGGCGAAGACTTTATTAAAGATGAAAGTATAAGTGCATATGCATATCATGAATATACGCCTGACGTTGGCAGCACTAATCTAAATCAAAGTGGTGAAAAAACAATTAGAATTAATTACCAAGATGTCTTTCTAGATATTTCAGAAAGTTACTTAGAAATTCCGGGCAGCGGACAGGTAAGTACCTGTACGGGGAGTAGATGATCCCGCCCTCCACGAGTCTCCTGCTGCCTTGCAGGCTGGTCGTGAATGACCAAAGGCTAAGGGGGGTTAACCCTGGTAGAAAATAACAAGGCCTGGTAGGGGGCCTCAAGATGGCAGCCCCACCATCTACCTACGGTACAGTGAGCTAATCCCCTGCTTATCCAAACCCTAACTCATGCAGAGAAATAAATATAATATACCCGGCTTGACCCTTCAACGACGAAAATTGAAACGAACACAAAGTGATTTTGGAACATGGAATGCTAGGGCAATAAATGGAAAAGAGTAAGAATTCGTTGAAGAAATGGACAAATTCAAAGTAGACATTTTGGCTATTACAGAAACAAATAAAAAAGGACAAGGAGTAGAAAATGTAGGACCAAATCATATTTTAATCTTCTCAGGAGTAGATGTCAAAGATAGAGCTAGAGCAGGAGTAGGTCTCCTAGTGCATAAAAGGCATGAAATGCTACTAGAAAGCTGGAACTTTATAAGCCCACGGCTATTAGAGGTAAATATTAAACAAAAAGGAAAAGAAATTAAATTATTAATAGCTTATGGACCAAACAAAGATGCCCCTGAAGAAGAAAAAGATAAATATCTTCGAAAACGATTTACAAATCGCTGCAGAGAATCTCAAAACCCAAACAGGAACTAATGGTTTTAGAAGATTTAAACGCTAGCGTAGGCAACAATGTAGAAACGTCAGGAGGAGTAATAGGCAAAGAAGGAGAGACAACAACTTCTCCAAATAGAGAAAGACTAATAGATTTTTGCCTAAAGAATAACATGAAAATAGCCAACACATTTTTTCCTCATAAAGATATCCACAAATATACAAGAGTAAATGAAGACAAGTGTGAAAAGTCAATGATAGACTACATAATAGTTAGCAGCTCCTTTTTTACAGTACAATGGATGCTAGAGTAAACAGAGGAGCAGAAATATTTAGTGATCATCCTAGTGATTACCAAAATGAGATTACTGTGAAGAAAATAAACAGAAAAGGAAAGAGAAGAAAGCTACTAAACTCAAAATAGAAGAACTAAATAAACCAATAGTAAATCGAATATACCAATCTAGGATAAAAAGATATATCAGTGAAAGGCAGATGGATCTGAATAATAGCAAAATAGAAGAAAAAATGGCAAATATATAAAGAAACACTGCTCAGTTGTACTGAAGAGGTCTGTGATAGGAAACAAATTAAAGGAGATAGGAAAAGAACAACATGGTGGAATGAGAATGTCAAGACTAAGATCAAAGAAAAGAAGGATGCCTGGAAGAAATACTTGCAAACAAAGAGACCAGAGGATAGCATAGATTACGTGAATAAAAGAACTATCGCCAAAGAGGAAGTGAGGAAAGCAATACAGGAACAGTGGGAAGAGTTTGGACAAAGACTTCAAGAAAGCTATCAAGGAAATTAAAAGCTGTTCTGGTGGGCAATGAAGAGCATGAGAAAGACCAAAGCATGCCCAATACGACAAATTAAGAATGCCAAAGGAGAAATAATGAAAGGAGACAGCGAAAAAAATGGATACGTAGAGAAAGTATTTTCAACAATTACACACCCCTCCCCCTCCCGCGCCCCCCAGAACATATGAAACAAGGAGTAAAGATCAATTAGTAAGAGTAACAAGTAATCCAGAGGAGACATCCGAAGATGTAGATATCCCAATGGAAGAATTTCAAACAGCTATAAGAAAAATGAAATTAGGAAAAGCATCAGGAGCAGATCAAGTTTATCCAGAAATGTTTAAAAAGCAAGGGAGAGAGGCAGACAAACTACTACATGCAATATGCCAACAAGCATGGAAGTCCAAACAGGTGCCAGACGACTGGAATAAAGGAACAGCAGTACTTATACACAAGAAAGGATCAACTATGGAATGCTCAAACTATAGAGGGATATCACTACTTAGCGTACCAGGTAAAGTGTATGCCAGGATTCTGGAAATGAGACTAAGGAAAAGAGTAGAGGATCAGATTGAAGAGCATCAGAGTGAATTTAGACCAGGAAGAAGTGTACAAGACCACATATTTACAATTAGACAAATAATAGAAAAATTCCTTGAGAGAAACATTGACTTGCACCTGTGTTTCATAGACCTAGAAAAGGCGTTCGATGTTGTGAGGAGGGACGAACTATAGCATTCCTTAAAAGAACACAATGGAGAGTAACATTTAATAGAAGCCATTAAAAGTTTTTACAACATGTGCAGTGAGATTAGCAGGAAACATATTTGCAGAATTTGATGTAGATATAGGAGTAAGACAGGGTTATATCCTAAATCCTCTTTTGTTTATCACATTTATGGATTCAGTCGCAAAGGCATCCTCAAAATTGAAGAAAATGAATGTAGGTATGTGGAAGCTCAAACGTGTAAATGTATCAATGCTTTCATTTGCCGATGATTTAGTTCTGTTAGGAAAATCAGAAAGTGACCTTCAGATAGAAATAAATCAATTGAGATGGTTTGGGCATGTAAACAGAATGAATGGCAATAGAATAGCTAAATCAGTATACAGTGCCAAAGCCCAAGGTAAAAGATCAAAAGGCAGACCTCGGAGAAAGTGGGAAGAAGATATATAAAAGAGGGATTGAAACATAGAAATTTAACATTTTTGAAGTTAACAGAAAAATGCCGGGACAGGGCATCCTGGAGAAAAGATCCTCTCGGGCATCTGAACCCATGCACCAAAAGGTAGAATGGGAACTGATAAAGAAAGAAAAAAAAACTTATAAATTGAGGGTGAATTAGTTAAAAATCAAGGTAATTTTACTAGTAGTTATACTGATAAAGATAAAAATAACTTTAATTAATAATGCAATGATGTATTTGTTTTCTAATATAAAATATAAGGTTGATGGACAAGATGTCGAAAGTATAGATAATACAGGGGAGACAACTACTATGCTGGGTTATTTACGTTACCCTGCCAGCTTTGAAAAGACAGAAGGGTTATTAATATTATACTTATACTGTTGAAAAGGGCGCCGGGTCGTTTAGCTGCTCGATTCCACTAAAACGATTTTGGATTTTGTCAAACATATGATAAAGTAATGTATGGATCTAAAAACGAATTATCATTATTTAGAAATCTGAAGATCATGGTGCTATTATAGGAAAATTTGAAAAACAAGCAAAAAGTTGCAGATGAAAATCTTCTTTTAGGAAACACCATGACAAAGAAGAATGGAAAATTAATTTTAAGAAAACTTTCATGGTTTGCCCCTCGTGTTAAACCAAACTAAGAATATGAAAATAAACTATTAACTCATATCAGAAATAAAACAAAACATGAAGTTGTTTATAAAAGACAAAGAAGTGAAGATATAACTATTCCTTCTGGTCATAAATTTGATTGGAGATTAAGTACTAGCAGTTCTCCTGAAATACCTGGATTTATTATTATCGGGTTTCAAGAAAATAAAATACGCGATCAAGATGAATTTGATAAGATTATGTCTTATCACGCAAATCTAAGGAACATCTTTGTAACACTTAATCCGAGAAGATATTCAGAATTAGATTATGATTTAAACTTTGAAAAGAATCGATTTAGTAGACTTTTCAGAGAAGTTGTTAACTTTAAAAAGAAATACTTTGGAGATAAATCTAGTGTTAATATGCCACCTTTTGATTATATGGAATACTATCCAATCTATGTTATTGATGTAAGAAATCAAAGTGATAAAATCAAAGGATCAGTAGCTGATATTACTGTGAAAATGAATTTTGAAAAAAATGTCAATAATTTAAGAGCATACGCGTTTATTGTTATTGTGTAATTCAAGTGGAAAGTGATGGAGTAATTCAAATGGAAAGTGATAGAGTAATTCAAATGGAAAGTGATAGAGTAATTCAAATGGAAAGTGATAGAGTAATTCAAATGGAAAGTGAGAAAGTAATTCAAATGGAAAGTGATGGAAGTAATTCAAATGGAAAGTGATTATAATTCAAATGGAAAGTGATGGAAGTAATTCAAATGGAAAGTGATGGAAGTAATTCAAATGGAAAGTGATGGAAGTAATTCAAATGGAAAGTGATGGAAGTAATTCAAATGGAAAGTGATGGAAGTAATTGAAATGGAAAGTGATGGAAGTAATTCAAATGGAAAGTGATGGAAGTAATTCAAATGGAAAGTGATGGAAGTAATTCAAATGGAAAGTGATAGAGTAATTCAAACGAAAAGTGATGGAAGTTCAAAAGTGATGGAAGTAATCAAATGGAAAGTGATGGAAGTAATTCAAATGGAAAGTGATGTAAGTGTAATTCAAGTGGAAAGTGATGGATAATTCAAATGGAAAGTGATGGAAGTAATTCAAATGGAAAGTGATGGAAGTAATTCAAATGGAAAGTGATGGAAGTAATTCAAATGGAAAGTGATGGAAGTAATTCAAATGGAAAGTGATGGAAGTAATTCAAATGGAAAGTGATGGAAGTAATTCAAACGAAAAGTGATGGAAGTAATTCAAATGGAAAGTGATGGAAGTAATTCAAACGAAAAGTGATGGAAGTAATTCAAATGGAAGTGAAGTGATTCAAACGAATGTAATTCAAATGGAAAGTGATGGAAGTAATTCAAATGGAAAGTGATGTAAGTAATTCAAATGGAAAGTGATGGAAGTAATTCAAATGGAAAGTGATGGAAGTAATTCAAATGGAAAGTGATGGAAGTAATTCAAATGGAAAGTGATGTAAGTAATTTCAAATGGAAAGTGATGTAAGTAATTCAAATGGAAAGTGATGTAAGTAATTCAAATGGAAAGTGATGGAAGTAATTCAAATAGAAAGTGATGGAAGTAATTCAAATGGAAAGTGATGTAAGTAATTCAAATGGAAAGTGATGTAAGTAATTCAAATGGAAAGTGATAGAGTAATTCAATGGAAAGTGATGGCATCCAAATGGAAAGTGATAGAGTAATTCAAATGGAAAGTGATGTATAATTCAAATGGAAAGTGATAGAGTAATTCAAGTGGAAAGTGATGTAAGTAATTCAAATGGAAAGTGATAGAGTAATTCAAACGAAAAGTGATGGAAGTAATTCAAATGGAAAGTGATGAAGTAATTCAAATGGAAAGTGATGGAAGTAATTCAAATGGAAAGTGATGTAAGTAATTCAAATGGAAAGTGATGGAAGTAATTCAAATGGAAAGTGATAGAGTAATTCAAACGAAAAGTGATGGAAGTAATTCAAATGGAAAGATAGAGTAATTCAAACGAAAAGTGATGGAAGTAATTCAAATGGAAAGTGATGGAAGTAATTCAAATGGAAAGTGATAGAAGTAATTCAAATGGAAAGTGATAGAGTAATTCAAACGAAAAGTGATGGAAGTAATTCAAATGGAAAGTGATGGAAGTAATTCAAACGAAAAGTGATGGAAGTAATTCAAATGGAAAGTGATGAAGTAATTCAAATGAAAAGTGATGTAATTCAAATGTAATTCAAATGGAAAGTGATGGAAGTAATTCAAATGGAAAGTGATGGAAGTAATTCAAATGGAAATTCAAATGAAAGTGGAAGTAATTCAAATGGAAAGTGATGGAAGTAATTCAAATGAAAAGTGATGGAAGTAATTCAAATGGAAAGTGATGGAGTAATTCAAATGGAAAGTGATGGAAGTAATTCAAATGGAAAGTGATGGAAGTAAGATGAGAATTAATTCAGTAAACAAATTAATATTTATTTTGTTTCAAATTAAATTTATTTTGTTAAATAAAGGAAAAGAAGAAAATGTAAAAACTGCGAAAGTAGTTGGGCTGATTTTATTATTAATGATAATACTTTTCATCCTTTATGTGAGGTGTAGAAAAATAAGTATGATGAAGTTTCCGGCATAACTAGAATATTTCTAGTTTGTAAAGAAGAAACAGTTATGAATGAATATATTAACACAAGATAGAAGAAAGCATCCAATGTGTTAGCGTGTCGCTAATACTAGAAAGTATTTTGGAAAAAAGAAAATCAACTTTATTTTTGTGTAAGTAAAATAAAAATCATCCATACGATATGGTAATTTAGTTATTCTCAAAATAACATTCGTCATTATAGATATCTATTTCTTCGTGGATACATAAATCATTAATATTAATGTTATTCCTTTTTATCATATCTTCGTCAATAACTTTTACAATCGTATGGATACATAATATAGCTTTCGTCTGGTGCTTGTCTTTTTATTAAATTGATATTAGCCGAAAAGTTTTTAATTTGTTTATCTTCGTCAGACGGAATAAATACGCCTTTAGCAAATTCTCTTTTCCATGTTTTTTTTCATTTCAGTTTCAATTTCTTTATTATTGAACATTTGTATGAAATCACTAGGCTTTAAAACGTCCTTCTGAAAACCTTTAAATGTTTGTTTTGTTATAATATACCCTTTATTATCAATTGCATACACTAACTTAACTTTGGGAGCGAGGAATAGACCGTAACATATTTTAGCATCGTCATCTAAGTCATTCGATAATTTTCCTAATTTTAAATCGCCTGAAAGCTTCTTTTCTTTTAATATTTTAACAACGCTTTTTCTTTAACATAAATGCTTTCACAATCGGTGTAATAAATATGAGGTTATTTAAATCGATTAATTGCTAATATAACATCATTCATTAATCTTTTTCAATGTGATAGTATAAATGTATTCATCTCCAATATTTTCTTCAATGTATTATTGATTGTGTTGTATTTGTTCGTGTTTTATATCATCAACATAGTTTTTCTTAATGTTTCTTCATTCCATAAATGACTTTTTGTTAATATATCCTTCTGAACCATTTTCCAATGTAGAGAATTTAGTAATAATTTTACCAATGCATAACCAACCCTATTTTTCTCCTCTTTGAATTTCTTCTTAAGATCATATAACTCTAAAACCTATTCTCTAAATGGGTCAATTGCGAAGTTTTCTTCATAAACTAATCCATCAAATATAGAAATTATTTTTCCTCCACATCTAAGCATTTCCTGAATATCAACCGATGTTCCAGCATCACAACATCTTATTGTTCTACTTCTCAAAACATCTGTTTTATTTACTTTATCCTTACAGAATATTGGAGTAAAAAGCATATAATCTGGGTATTCATATAACACTTTAAATATATCAGTTTTTGGTCTGAACTGTTGATTGTTAAATTTATCAAGAAATTCGTTTTCTTCTGTTTTTCTATTAAATAATCTAGGTTTAATTTTATTATATATTTTTTTAAAGAATTGAGGTTGGGGCCGTGCGCTGTATTCCAAATCTCTATACTACTGACGCTTTCTAGGCAATCGTTTGTATGACAGAGAAATGCAGTGGTCCCAGTACCCTGTGGCACACCTGAGTCGATTTTGCACGGGTTGAATTTATTAAAACAGTCATTATGTGTCTTCGAATAAGATAATGTAAGATACAACTTTATTGTTCAAAAGTGACACATTGTTGTGATGTTACAATACCTTCAATACAATATAAAATACAACACACTTTTTTACTATAAATAAATTATTCTTCATACATAAACTGCTTACACGCATTTAAGCATTACGATATTAAAACATGTACAACATATGAACAAAAGAATTAATGTAGTTTCGGCGGACGTTTAGGTTAAGTACTTTTGTAAATGTAATACATGTACATATACTAGTATTAGTAATAGGTCGCATCACTGCTTAAGTGCTAACACTTGACATCAATTGCCCTTGGAGATAAAGTTTTAGTCGGCTTCCGGTACCAATGGAGTTGTTTCTTATCTTGAATGCGTCATCCGTTATTTTAACATCTGCTTAGGTGCATGGCTTAATATGATTTTGCTTTATTATCATTTATGAACAGTGGCCTGGTGGTCTTTTTATTATCATTTTTATAGCGTTTTCGTCTTTCCTCGCAACAGTCACTCATCTCATCATTACTGAAGTACACAATGCTTGTGCATGTACGTATAAGTTCTATTTTTCAGTGCACATTGTTGCATCCACCGTATGCGATGATCTCAAATGGAAGTCCTAAAACTAACCAGCAGATGCAATGAACTATTATTAATGGGGCTTTATTTTCACAGGACGAGATAGATCTATATTATGATGTAACAAAGTAACAAGTTTGATAAAGTGCAAAGGATTCTTGATATTGAAAAGGAAAACATGATGTTAGACTACAGCAGTGCATTTTATTTCTACAACGTACAAAGAAATTATTTTGGTCTCAATCGATTTTTTCGTGTAAGTCGGATTTCTCCATATGGCAGTGCTCCAAAGGACCTTTGTATGTAAACGTAAACGATACCACGTGACCCGTGATATACACAGACGCGTTATCAACACCACTTTCAACGATTATACAAACGAACAAAGAAACAAACAAAACACACACTATATTAGGCTGCAGCAGTGCACTCTAGTTCTACACCATACGAAGGAATTATTTCGGCCTCAATCCACTCTTTCGTGGAAATTCGATTTCCCCAGTAGGCCTACGCTAGTGCTTCAATGCACCTCTGCATGTAAACGCAAAAAAATCCACGTGACCAGTGAATATTATCAATACCACTGTTGCAACGACTATACAAGGCAACAAACAAACAAGCACACACACGCAGCATGACAATCGATGTTTACATAGCCACACACTATACATGTACTTACACTGTCCTTGTTACATGTAGGTAGCAGTAGCAAGTAGTCACATGATTTATTGACTTTGAAATAAAGGGACCTAAAACATGATGTGTTTTGATGATTAAAACTAACTATTGACATACCCAATGCGTTAACCAAGTTAAACATTATGTTGTGGATGTCATGGAAAAATTATGAGCAACATGAAGCACATCTCTTGAACTCGTCGTTTTCCCCGCTGAGAAAATTGCTTACATAAATAATTATACGTGTATCTATATTTTATGTAAGAGCGACAACTAAGTGAAGTATCATTCTGTAAATATTTGTGTCGTTTTGATTTTAATAGCTTTCTCTCTCTCTCTCTCTCTCTCTCTCTCTCTCTCTCTCTCTCTCTCTCTCTCTCTCTCTCTCTCTCTCTCTCTCTCTCTCTCTCTCTCTCTCTCTCTCTCTCTCTCTCTCTCTCTCTCTCTCTCTCTCTCTCTCTCTCTCTCTCTCTCTCTCTCTCTCTCTCTCTCTCTCTCTCTCTCTCTCTCTCTCTCTCTCTCTCTCTCTCTCTCTCTCTCTCTCTCTCTCTCTCTCTCTCTCTCTCTCTCTCTCTCTCTCTCTCTCTCTCTCTCTCTCTCTCTCTCTCTCTCTCTCTCTCTCTCTCTCTCTCTCTCTCTCTCTCTCTCTCTCTCTCTCTCTCTCTCTCTCTCTCTCTCTCTCTCTCTCTCTCTCTCTCTCTCTCTCTCTCTCTCTCTCTCTCTCTCTCTCTCTCTCTCTCTCTCTCTCTCTCTCTCTCTCTCTCTCTCTCTCTCTCTCTCTCTCTCTCTCTCTCTCTCTCTCTCTCTCTCTCTCTCTCTCTCTCTCTCTCTCTCTTCTCTCTCTCTCTCTCTCTCTCTCTCTCTCTCTCTCTCTCTCTCTCTCTCTCTCTCTCTCTCTCTCTCTCTCTCTCTCTCTCTCTCTCTCTCTCTCTCTCTCTCTCTCTCTCTCTCTCTCTCTCTCTCTCTCTCTCTCTCTCTCTCTCTCTCTCTCTCTCTCTCTCTCTCTCTCTCTCTCTCTCTCTCTCTCTCTCTCTCTCTCTCTCTCTCTCTCTCTCTCTCTCTCTCTCTCTCTCTCTCTCTCTCTCTCTCTCTCTCTCTCTCTCTCTCTCTCTCTCTCTCTCTCTCTCTCTCTCTCTCTCTCTCTCTCTCTCTCTCTCTCTCTCTCTCTCTCTCTCTCTCTCTCTCTCTCTCTCTCTCTCTCTCTCTCTCTCTCTCTCTCTCTCTCTCTCTCTCTCTCTCTCTCTCTCTCTCTCTCTCTCTCTCTCTCTCTCTCTCTCTCTCTCTCTCTCTCTCTCTCTCTCTCTCTCTCTCTCTCTCTCTCTCTCTCTCTCTCTCTCTCTCTCTCTCTCTCTCTCTCTCTCTCTCTCTCTCTCTCTCTCTCTCTCTCTCTCTCTCTCTCTCTCTCTCTCTCTCTCTCTCTCTCTCTCTCTCTCTCTCTCTCTCTCTCTCTCTCTCTCTCTCTCTCTCTCTCTCTCTCTCTCTCTCTCTCTCTCTCTCTCTCTCTCTCTCTCTCTCTCTCTCTCTCTCTCTCTCTCTCTCTCTCTCTCTCTCTCTCTCTCTCTCTCTCTCTCTCTCTCTCTCTCTCTCTCTCTCTCTCTCTCTCTCTCTCTCTCTCTCTCTCTCTCTCTCTCTCTCTCTCTCTCTCTCTCTCTCTCTCTCTCTCTCTCTCTCTCTCTCTCTCTCTCTCTCTCTCTCTCTCTCTCTCTCTCTCTCTCTCTCTCTCTCTCTCTCTCTCTCTCTCTCTCTCTCTCTCTCTCTCTCTCTCTCTCTCTCTCTCTCTCTCTCTCTCTCTCTCTCTCTCTCTCTCTCTCTCTCTCTCTCTCTCTCTCTCTCTCTCTCTCTCTCTCTCTCTCTCTCTCTCTCTCTCTCTCTCTCTCTCTCTCTCTCTCTCTCTCTCTCTCTCTCTCTCTCTCTCTCTCTCTCTCTCTCTCTCTCTCTCTCTCTCTCTCTCTCTCTCTCTCTCTCTCTCTCTCTCTCTCTCTCTCTCTCTCTCTCTCTCTCTCTCTCTCTCTCTCTCTCTCTCTCTCTCTCTCTCTCTCTCTCTCTCTCTCTCTCTCTCTCTCTCTCTCTCTCTCTCTCTCTCTCTCTCTCTCTCTCTCTCTCTCTCTCTCTCTCTCTCTCTCTCTCTCTCTCTCTCTCTCTCTCTCTCTCTCTCTCTCTCTCTCTCTCTCTCTCTCTCTCTCTCTCTCTCTCTCTCTCTCTCTCTCTCTCTCTCTCTCTCTCTCTCTCTCTCTCTCTCTCTCTCTCTCTCTCTCTCTCTCTCTCTCTCTCTCTCTCTCTCTCTCTCTCTCTCTCTCTCTCTCTCTCTCTCTCTCTCTCTCTCTCTCTCTCTCTCTCTCTCTCTCTCTCTCTCTCTCTCTCTCTCTCTCTCTCTCTCTCTCTCTCTCTCTCTCTCTCTCTCTCTCTCTCTCTCTCTCTCTCTCTCTCTCTCTCTCTCTCTCTCTCTCTCTTCTCTCTCTCTCTCTCTCTCTCTCTCTCTAAATGACCTGAGAAGCTGCAAAAAAAATGAGAGGCCAACCCCTCTCCACAAAAAAAAAAAAGAAGAAAAATAAAAAGGGAAGGAAACTAAATTAATCGCTCCCCTGATATGCTTTCTTATATTCTATATATGTGTGTGCTGATTCTGTGCGAATTTTCGTAGAAGAGGCATACATTGTTTTTGTTTCCAATGTTCATGGGTAGATCTCTAGGCCCCCACAGTGTATTATGGTAGGCCTCGGTAGATCTAAATGCTCAAAACACGTTGAGGAATCAACACCCACTTGATCGAATTTCTTTTGAGGGCAGGGACGGATCGGCGGCGAGAAGAATCTCCAACACTAAAGAATTCGTCTGTCACTCTGAACAGCTGAACGGCGAAGTTGCGGCGACGATTTTCTCAGAAAGATTTTCAAACTAAGAAATATTGAAACCACCAAGAGCCGTTTAAAAATTGTAAAATCTCACAGAGCTTTTAATCTTTATGTCCATTGACTCGACTTCGTCGTGCTGCGTCAACTTGTTCAAGTCAAGTTTAAAAGCGTCAAGTCTAGTTATAGATTATTGTCTCGGTCCAGTAGCAGTCCATTAACAAATAAAAGAAAAGAGGAGAGGCTCTTGCTGTGAACTGTAAATCAATATCGAAGTGCAAGAAATAATTGCAGAGATAGAAAAGAAAGGCTTGAACATTGCCGATACACTGATATAGAGTCTAGATCAAGATAATAGTGACTGAGCTCCCATAGTCCAAAGAATTATTCAATGATGGTAAGTTTGCTGTGACTCAGGACTGCATATATTGATAAGATAGATATAGATTTAGTTTCTGATTCTATGCAGAGCTAACCTAATATTGATTTAAAATCAATCCAGAGTACTGGCAATGACTTTCTCCTGCCCACTGCTAAAAAAAATACTGCTTCAGGACTGGCGGACAGGCTCCAGGGGCTATCCGTCAGGTGATGTCAACTTCCTGTTGCTATACTACTAAAAACAAACAAATTATACTTAACTAGATATAGATCTAGACTATGTGTATACTATAATTATAAGTTTCAATTTTAAATTAAATCATTAATTGATGATCAGATCCAACATCTGCTCCCTTCTTAAATTTCTTATTTAGGCACAAATGATCAATTTGATTTTCTGCTCATAATCTAGATCGAACTAGGTGAGGAGGTAGATTTTGAAAATTGGATAAAAACCTAAGATGGCGGCCATTTCCATGGAAACCAACGATGCTACAAACATTTCAATCATATAGGATTAGGATGACTATATTTTGACAGGTGTTCATGTATATATACTGTAAAACCTCTCTAATCGGGATCCTGGGGAATCGGAAGAATTCCCAGGAACGGATATATGTTTTACCTCTCTAAACAGGAAAGGTGCCCGGCTAATCGGGACAATTTTGGCGGGCTTGTATTGATTATCATCACCATTTCCTCCCATATTTATTCATTTCAACACTCACTTTTTATCCCAATTTGATTTCCATGCTAGCAAAACATCAAATATTACACCTGCATTACTGCTACACGTGTTATACATTGCATTATGTGTATAGATGTCGAAATGCCAGTTCGCACGACCATAAGCCAGATACACCAGACATCCATTAAGAAGGTGTGAAAGCAGACGTCGAGCCAGACCTTTGGCTTGCTAATCCACCTAACAACACAGCATGGTGTTGACAGGGGCGACACTTAGTTAGTTGTGCACTGTTATAGTCTTTTATTGCTCGCCTCATCTGTCAATCGCAAGGATGGACACTCGAGGAAATTTAAAGACCCACCATCCCTTCTTGATTACATGTCTTATCTATATACCATCCAAGGAAGATTTTGACTGTGAGTGTGAGTGACATCTCTGATGAATGCCATCTTCTTTTTGATCAACTGGTCCTGTGACTATTTATTCGTTTAATGTTGCATTTTACTACTCACGGATGGGCTTAGGTACCTCAACTGCTGAGGGAATACCAAAATTCCTTGGTCCCCGGCAAATCGGGATGATTTTGCAATCCACCGAGATTTCCCAATTAGACAAGTTCCAAAATATACTAAAAGAACAAACCCAAACTCAAAAGTAAAAAATACATCACTTCATCAGAAGTTCCTTAAAATGTTCTTCCCATCTGCTCCTATGTCCTTCTTTCCCTTATATATCTCATTTCCATTTTTATCATAAACTGGTCGTTCTGATTTGCTGTATTCGCCAGAAAGCTTCTAATCGTTTCATAAAGATGTCCCATGTTTCCACTCGCGGCTGCCTGCACTGCCTTCTCAGCCATTCCTTTTACATATATCTGTTGTCTGTCTTGACACTAGTTAATGAGTTAATGATTTCTGTTGTATTTCGTTTGTGCCACTGCTGTTGACACCAATGTTATCCCCAATCCATGTGCCTCCCATCCTATCAATGCCTGCTGTGCTGATGGCAAGAGCATGAGAGCCCCCCCCCCCCTCTTCCGCTTTCCGTGTATTTAACTCTCTTCGTCTTTGTGTCCTGAGTTAGAAGAAGCTCACCTGCCAGTAGGCGTGTCTGCCCTAATAGGATCCATCTAGCTTTACTAATGCAGAGTGTTGATAGACGATATATCCTCATCTCTGCCGCAATTTGGACAGATTTGCCTGTCTCAAACATAGTCCTGACGCTTCATGTTCCAACAAGTGTCCTGGTTGAAAGAAGTGAAATCGACTGTGTAGTTTGCGCGTGACATCATGGCACCCAGAGTAGAAGTGGTGTCTTCAAAGGGAAAGACTTTTCTATTGTGTTACCGCCTGCGTTTCTGTAGCGTCCTATCTTTTTACAGTGAAGGGTTGCTGGCTTCTCAACCAACCCCTAACCTGGAGGACCAGCCCTGTCCTTAGCAGCCTTTTACTGTATGGTTGAATCACATAATATGTCAGGGAGGTGGTAGAAGGTGTCACCTTTTACTCCCCTCCTATTGAGGGCCCTGCACCTACGCAGGAGATGTGAAGGAATGGCCAATATACATAACCAAATGAAAGTCAGCCACTTCCGATTCAATGATTGGTCTCAGTCATGTCACATGACCTGTCATCATTGACCTTTGAACTGCTTGTGTTCACATTGTCGGCCAGAACATGTAAAGGCTGCAAAAATTTATGATTCCATAGGTAACATTAAATTAATGTTTTTTTCTCCTGTTGTATTATTTCGAATGTGGATCCAAAACCCTTGTAAACTAATGCAATAAACTGTTCTCAACAGGCATCTATGAAAGAGGTTGTACTTTCAACTGCCAAGGAATTTTTAACCTTCATTAACAAGTCACCATCACCTTTTCATGGTAATAGTAATAATATATTTTAAAATTATTTTGTGTGTGTGTGTCTGAAAGAAGAATGTCTATGATATTGACATTATCTTACTTTTACAATATTTTTTATTTGATTGTCCTCTTTTTCGGGAGACTTTGGGTTGTCTACAGGCAAGGTGTCGGCCTCTCAACCAAAAGGTAATGGGTTCGAGCCCTGCTGACGGTCGAAAAATTTTCTAAATTTTTTTTCTAGCAAAATCTTGGTCCAGGTAGGTGGATTGATACCTCGTCTCATCGGAGATGGACAATAAAAAAGAGGTCCTGTGTGCAGATCACAACACTTTGTGAACATTAAAGATCCCTTGGCTATTTACAAGGCAGTCCGGGCAAAATAAAAATATTAAAAAATCCTACCAAAAACCCGGAGATCACCTTAGTTGTGGACGTGGGTAAAGCAAATCAAATCAAAAATCCTCCTTTTCAGTGCTTTAAATTTTATTTTTTATTTTGCAGTTACAGGGATTGGGAGAGGTGGGTTTTTTCCCCTCCCAGGAATTTGCCAAACACAAAGAGTAAGAAAACAGATAGAGTGAGAAATGTGAATGTCTGGAGAATGGATTTTGTATTGACTTAAAAATAAAGATGTGACAGAGAAAATAGTTGCATGAATTAGCGACATTAAGAATGATTCAAACAGGTGGATTATGCCGAGAGGCAGTGACAGACACGTTCCTCCACTTTTTAACAAAATTGAATTATGGTGTGGAAGTGTGTGTCTCAAAAACACGATTCTTCAACTTCAATTTAATAGTTTTTCATATTGAATAGGCTTTCTACAAAGCTATAGTTTGTTCCTTCTAGTTTTTTCTTTTGGTTTTCACTGTCTCATCAGTGGAGCTGTGTGTCAGCCATCTGTTAGGTATATGTGAAATGTGTCTGGTCTGATATGGCATCACGAGAATATGTGTTATATTTAAAGTTATAAAGGCGCTAGCAGGTCGATGCTCTTCTGCAGGTTTGAAAGACAGAAAG
Source organism: Doris montereyensis (assembly GCA_037039925.1). Classification (NCBI taxonomy): domain Eukaryota; kingdom Metazoa; phylum Mollusca; class Gastropoda; order Nudibranchia; family Dorididae; genus Doris; species Doris montereyensis. Next base: position 88,748 of record JAXRKP010000927.1, on the reverse strand, counting down.
GGTAACTTTTGAGAGTCAAGAGAGCTCCTCAAGATTGTCTCTAATCTTAACATTAAATACTATATAGCAGATCAAACACTGTATTATCAAAAGATTTTGTTCTATCTTTCCATTGTGTATAAGGAAATCAGACGGGTTTTTTTGCTGTAAAGGAGAGGACAGAGACCAAATGAGGGCTTCTTACCTTTTTATCTAACAATGCATTGTTATCAGTCAGTAGGTGATTCTTTAGTCCAGAGACAAGTTGTCAGTCTCTCAACCAAAAGTTTGTGGGTTCAAGTCCAGACATGTTGACAATTATTTTTCTAGATTTTTTCGAGTAAGAACTACCCCCCCCCCCCCCCCCCCGGTCCAGGTAGGTAGACCGACACCTAGAAAGGAGGTCCTGTGTACAGATTACAACACTCTGCGCACATTAAAAATCCCTTGGCTGTCTACAGGACAGTCTGGGCAAAATTTTAATCCTACCAAACTCCCGATATCAACTTAGTTGTGGATGTAGGTAAGAAAATAAAATTAAATCAATCAACATCAAGTCATCAGTCAGTAGATTTGATTAGATTTCTTCTTTATTATATAAAAGCAAAATTTCACTTCATTCATAGAATGAATAGTCATTTTAAAAAATAAATTCTTCGGATTGATAGACATTTCCAATTGTTCACATTTGTCATTCCTTTTTCAGCTGTGGAAGAGGTGGAGAAAGCTCTAGTATCAAAGGGTTTCAAAGAGCTGAGCGAAGGTGATCATTGGGTTCTTGCTCCTCTACAAAAGGTGTGTTTCTATTTAGTTGATTGCATTATTATTACTAGTCTACCCATTGATGCTAGCCTACAGTGGGTTAAACAGAAATAAAGACAAATTCACACTGGTCTGTTTCTATTTTTTTTTCTCTCCACAGGGTTGAGGGAAATGGCAAAATGTTTTCTTAAGTTGTCATGTTCAATTCAATTCAATTCAATCATCTTTATTAATTCTTTAAAAAGGAAATTATATTTGTGGTATCACAATGTCCGTTTAAAAATAATAGAATATATCAATGCATTTAATTTAATATCAAATTTAACTTATGTTAATCATTAAATGTATAGATTTTCGAGTAATATATATATATATATATATATATATATATATATATATATATATATATATATATATATATATATATGTAGATACAAAGTTGAATCACTGAAAATATTTCTGTAGATGAAACAATTTTTCTAGTGTCTTTGACTATGTTCACATCCGCTCTGAGTACAGTCTGTACTTGTTCCAATAGTTTATGTCATTTACGGATGTCTGCATGGTTTATGTCATTTACGGATGTCTGCATAGTTTATGTCATTTACGGATGTCTGCATGGTTTATGTCATTTACGGATGTCTGCATAGTTTATGTCATTTACGGATGTCTGCATAGTTTATGTCATTTACGGATGTCTGCTTTAAAAAGCCTATCGTGATTACAACATCGACTTGACTTCCATTATAGACTGTTCACAAAAAAACCTGCATGTTATTTCTATGCAATAGTAATAGTAGAACATTTTTATAGCGCCTTTCGCCAAAACCCCAAGGCGTAGATGTAGATAGGTGTGTCATTTTTGTTACAAATCACTGCAGTCTGCTTCCCCAATCTTCATTCAAGATCTGCTCTTCCCATATGAATTGCCTTGTGCGCTAAGATCTCAAAATTCTAAATTATTGACAATTCCAAAAACTCACTTGAAACGATTTGGAAATAGAAATTTTGGCAAAATTGGACTACAAATATGGAAGCTTTACATAGAAATTTTGGCAAAATTGGACTACACATATGGAATGCTTTACCTCCATTTGTGAGACTTAACAAAGTCTTCAAATCTTAAAAAACCCACTAAAAACACATCTTTTTAGGAAATACCTTCTGTAAATGATTGAATTGAAATGTATACAATGCCCAATTTTAATAATGCTTTATTAGTGTGATTGAGTTTGGAATGCAACATTGAAATTTGAATGCATCTATTTTAAGAATATTTCAACTTGCATTGTTAAGTGCCTTGAGGTTTCGGCGAAAGGCGTTGTAAAAATGTTCTACTATTACTATAAAATCCTTTCTGCGACTTATCGCTCATATTTCATAAGAGTGTTTTGTTTTCTCCTTTAGTGGGTTCTTTTCAACTGATTTCTTTACTCTTATTCTGTTGCAGTCGATAAATCAAAGTATGAAGATTTCATTTCCATAATTTTTTTCCTTTTCGTACCTTTGGTTTATGAGATATGAAATTATGTGTTTCTTTTATGGACATTATTCTATGGTTGTTTAAAGACAAGCTCTTATAAAACTATACAAAAGTGTGGATTTGACATGAATTCCATCCTGACATGCAAAGGGCTATGTGGCGTTACCATGACACTTTTAACCCTTTCTCTGCAAAACTGCAAAGAAAACGGAACCTTACGATGTCTACCAAAAGCAACAATAAAACACTTTTTTTAGAACGTCATGTCAGCAATTTGTTATGTTCTGAATAAACCGTATGTTTTTATTGTTGTGAAAACGAGTGTATTTTATTGTTTTTACTGTCATTTTTCATTTCGAGATGAGGTTGAATGTAAAAAAGTGTTCACAAATACATGACAACATGTACGTCAATTATTTCTGTCTTGAAATGTGTATATGAAAAGTAATTCTGTCAGTTTTTATTATTGGGTATTATCCATTCACTTTATTATTATTAATATTATTATGATTTGTTCTCAAGTTATGAATTGCACTAATGTGCCGCCAAAGGTATCTCTATGTATTTTCTCTTTTAAGGGAAATTTATGTTAAAAAACTATTAATTCATGGTGTTCCGCAGTACTTTGTGACAAAGAACAAGTCAACTATTATCGCCTTTGCCGTGGGAGGGAAATATGAGCCAGGCAACGGCTTCAGTGTTGTTGGGGCTCACACTGACAGTCCTTGTTTGAAGGTAAAACTTGTTGTCTTCTCTTTAAACTAGACTGATCCAAATCCAGAAATACATGGCCCAGGCCTGAATTTGATATATATAAGTATTTCATATTTATTCTAGATAGCACAGAATGGAAAATTTACAATTTGCATGTATGCCTATAGTCCATGTGTTTTTCTCAGTTTATGTTGATGACTATACTCTGGTTAGAGCAGGTTCATTCTTTCAAGGACTTAAATTTGTATTTATCAGTAGCATTTGTGATCTATATCTATATACATATTTGCAGATTTTATGACATTATGTTCATGCAGTCAGAATAGGCTCTCAAACCAATAGAAGCTAAAATTTCAACACCACTGTTGTGCATTATTGTTGCATTTTTTAGGCATATTTTCAATTTGAAAAGCATTCTTTCTTTAAACGATATTTTGCAAATTCCATTTGCGACTGTTGCCTAAACCCACACTTTTCGGCAATTTCATTTTTGACTGCTGCCGAGCCCAGAGGTGCGTTCCAAAGGCAAGCAGCTTGCTTGCTCTTTGAAGCACAGCTGTTCAGAAGCACTAGACAAGCTGCTTACTTGCTCCTTGGAAGCACAGCATTCCATAGCACTAGACAAGCAGCTTGTTTGCTCTTTTGAAGCACAGCGTTCCATAGCACTAGACAAGCTGTTAGCTTGCTCTTTTGAAGCACAGCGTTCCATAGCACTAGACAAGCTGTTAGCTTGCTCTTTTGAAGCACAGCGTTCCGTAGCACTAGACAAGCTGTTTGCTTGCTCTTTGGAAGCACAGCGTTCTGTAGCACTAGACAAGCTGCTTGCTTGCTCTTTGGAAGCACAGCGTTCCGTAGCACTAGACAAGCTGTTTGCTTGCTCTTTGGAAGCACAGCGTTCTGTAGCACTAGACAAGCTGCCTGCTTGCTCTTTGGAAGCACAGCATTCCGTAGCACTAGACAAGCTGCTTGCTTGCTCTTTTGAAGCACAGCGTTCCATAGCACTAGACAAGCTGCTTGCTTGCTCTTTTGAAGCACAGCGTTCCATAGCACCAGACAAGCTGCTTGCCGGCCAAGGCAAGCACATTGCGAGGCTGTCTTACTCATGAATAAGCAAAACGCCTGTGCCCTTAGGACTCAAAACATTCAATGGACAATCAAATGAAATCTTCTTTCTGGGGATAGATACAATACATCATTCCAAAGGGAATAAACACATGCATTAAATTCCTAAAACTTTTTCGACTGGTACATTAATAAGTTGATGAATTATCTCATTTGCTAATGTTTATTTTCAGAAGATGTGTAAATGATTAAAAACAAACTCTTTCTTGTGATATTGTAATGTTTATTTTTTACCCTGACCAGGTGAAACCAGTGTCCAATAAGATTAAGTCTGGCTTCTGTCAGGTTGGTGTGGAATGTTACGGTGGAGGAATCTGGAATACTTGGTTTGACCGGGACCTGACTGTAGCAGGACGTGTGCTGGTCAGAGATGAGGTGATTTGGCATACGGAACTTCTTTGATCCTCCTTTACAACTTTTTGTTTTATATTGAGATAAACTATTTAACCTTGGAGTTGAAATGCAAATTTATTTTGATTATGAAATTTCTCACCCTTCTGAATCTTGAGTTTTGCATTCAATCAGTTAAATTTTTATCTGATTTATTTGTTTAAGTTTTCTGTAGTCTTCAGGCACAAAAAATTCAATGTAGCCTTATTACATTTGACTAATTTATCATGATTTGGGATGTCTTATGATGTTTATATTTTGTAAAGTTTACTCAACTTTCTTGTTGTTGTCTTGACCATCACTGTAGTCAACCATTAGCCATCAGTTGGTTCACATTCAGCGGCCCATTCTTCGTGTACCCCATCTGGCTATTCACCTTCAGCGTGATATGAACGACAGCTTTGGGCCAAACAAGGAAAACCATCTGTGAGTTTTAACAATGATCTGATAGTCTTCATGCTGCTCATTTACCTCACAGTGTCATTGTTCCTTAGTCTTCATGCTGCTCATTTACCTCACAGTGTCATTGTTCCTTAGTCTTCATGCTGCTTTTAACATGTTCCTTATCTGCTGCTCATAGTCTTCATGTTGCTCTGCTCATTTACCTCACGGTGTCATTGTTCCTTAGTCTTCATGTTGCTCATTTACCTCACGGTGTCATTGTTCCTTAGTCTTCATGCTGCTCATTTACCTCACAGTGTCATTGTTCCTTCACTTTTTTATTTAATAAATTAAAGAAACTGTCTTGTTTGAATATATACTAATGATTGCGATTTTGTATAATTGACTACTGAGTTGAGTATCAAGGTTTTGGCCTGTCATGTCAATCCAAAGGTCATGGATTCAAGCCCCTACAGGTTGAAAAATGTATTCAAGTTTTTTTTCGAGTAGAACCCACCCCACTGGTCCAGCTAGATGGATCGACGCCTAGTCTTATCTGAGAAGGACGATAAAAAGATGGTGCCATGTGCAGATCACAACACTCTGTGCAAGATAATGATTCCTTGGTTGTTACAGAGAAGTGCGTGCAAAATTGAAAATCTTACCAAAAACCCTGCAAGCAGGTTACGTGAGGCTTGTAAGAATCAAGCTAAAACAAGCCTCAAATCAGCTCACAAAAATTCAAAAAACCCATACAAGACTCGAATCAGCTTGCAACTGTTCAGCTTGTAATCCATAGTTACTTAGTTTGACATGAAAATGAGGCTGTAGTGAATCTGTCTTATTTTCTAATCTTTACAATGATTATTTTTTACACCAAATACCATATGTCAATCTTGATTTGGTTCATTGTGCTCAAATTTGAGAAGTGACGGAATTATAACAGTGCCAAATTAGTCAAGTCTCCTTGTTTTGTCTAAACCACGATGACAGAAAGAGAGAAAAGTAAATGTTTATGATCAATTCTCAACTCAATTCAACAGATGTCCCATTCTGTCTACTCTGGTACAAGCTGGACTTCAAGACGACAAAGATGCAGCTAAAGGAACTCATACTAATCAGGTATTGACAAGTTGAATTGGTCTGTTGTCATGAAAGGAAGCAAAACAAGAATTTTCTGTCATGCTTGTACATATAAATGCAGACTGTTTTTGGTCTGTAATGCTGATTTTAAACATAGAAGTTCAAAAAGTCCAACAAGTTCACTTTTCTTCATTCTAGCTTGAAACCTTGTCCTTGTTATTCTTCCTATTTCTATTTCACTCATTTCACCCTCATACAAACAGAAACATAGAAACAATAAGTGTATGTATATGTTAAAAGTTGCTTAAATTATTGTGTGCAATTAGAAATATCCATTTCTCAAACTTGCATTCTTCTTTTCTTCTCTCTCTCTATCTGCTGCTCTAACTCTTGTATTTTGTATTGGCAAGCAAACATGTTCACTTGATCTGCTTACCTTTATATTTCCAGGTTTTTTAAGGTTGTTCGTTAAGAATCAAGAATTACTAGAGGGATGGGAGGGAGGTTTTATGTTGCTTCTTGATAGCTTAGTGGCATCATTGGCAGAGTGGTTAGGCTGTCAAACTTGGGATTAGTAAGTCCTGTGTCGAATCTTAGCACAACTAGGTCCTGCGTTGTACTCCTTGAGATAGACACTTAACACACATTTTCCCCAGGTGCAAATGAGTACAAGCAGTACTTTGGGAGTAAAAACCTGTGTCAGGCTAGCATCCTGTCCTGGAGGTGATTTCTACCACCTGTTTCGCTTCACATACAGAAACTGGGATACGCTCCGGCCCTATAGTCAATGTATGGGCTGTAATGGCTTTGAAGGAACTTTACTTATTTTTCTTCTCATTTAGTCGCATAATGTCAATGTCAATGTCAATATACATGTAGCATAATGTCAATGTGTACATATACTTGCTTAAATTTCCAGGCCAGTAAACATCCCCCTGTGCTGGTTCAACTTTTGTGCGATGAATTGAAGATCTCCCTGACCAAATGCTTGACTTTGAGTTATGTCTGGCCGACACACAACCTGCTGTAAGGAATGGCTTTTATGACATAATAGCTCTTTTAAATTTAATGTTCTTATCATCATAATTTTGGCTATTGTCAGCTTATTGTCTACAAAGAAGTTTATGTGTGTGTGTGGAATATGAATTCATGACAGTTTTTACTTTTAACCCTATAACTGCTGACAATTTTTTTGTGAGCTGCTGAGGCTTTAAAGGGACATGTTTGTTATAGTTATTTCAAGTTTTGTTTATGCTAAAAACCTCAACAAACTATACATTTCTGGAATGTGTTGAGTCATGTTTTATGCCAAAAAAAAAAATGATTAAAAAATTTCCGATAACATAGCCTTGACCTCTGGGCAAAAATCCAATATGGCCGCCAAGCTACGTGATTCTTATGTTGGGATCCCTTGAAAAGTTTATAGATATTGTCATTTTCATTCAAAAACCCTCTTATCACAGAGAATTTCATGATATTTCCAGAAATGTAGAGTTTGTTGGGGTTCTTATCAAATGTTCATGCTAAATTTATCTAAAAACGAAAACAGTGATACTTTTTTCACGATACTGGAATCACAAGACGGCTATGATGACAGGAAGACAATCACTATTTCCGGAAGCAGGAGAGCTACAGGTATTCTTCAATCACCTGAGATGTGGAAAGCAATAAAAACAGCTAGTAGTCAAAGGGAATTAACAATGAAAAACTTGGCAGATGCTAGTCGGCAATTAACCGATTTAATCGGCTATACGCGGTTATAGGGTTAATCGCCTGTCTTCTTCTTGTTTGTGTTTCTTGTCATAAATTGCTCACAGTTTTATGCTGCATTCTTGTAGCTTGATGTATGTAATTCATAATGTGTAGCATACATATATGTATTATATATTTATTAAAATCTTTAAATTTTGTTTTAGAATGTAATGCGCCTAGAGCCTTATCCTTATGGGGATGAGTGCGCAATAGAAATGTGCATTATTATTATTGTTATTATTATTAGGGTTGTATTTATGGTAATTTCTATTCAACATGGTTTTGTCTATCTTGTCACTAGGTGGATCTGTAACATTTTTCTTTCTTATTACCATTGTTGTGAGCGGTTGGTGGGTGTTGCTGGTAGGCCCTACTTCTTTCCATTCACCCTTTTACTTATCCTTTCATCATACTGTTTACTCATAATTCACCCTGAGATCGCCGCAAATGGTGGACATGGTAAATTTAAATTAAACAAACAGTTTTAGTTTTACCGTAATTCACCTGGTTATAAATCATCAATTGTCAAGCAAGAACAATTTACCCCTTAGAACATTAATGTTTATTTATCTTCTTTCCTTTATACGTTTATCTTTTTTCCTTTATATGTTTATCTTCTTTCCTTTGTATGTTTATCTTCTTTCCTTTATATGTTTATCTTCTTTCCTTTATATGTTTATCTTCTTTATTATATGTTTATCTTCTTTCCTTTATATGTTTATCTTCTTTCCTTTATATGTTTATCTTCTTTCCTTTATATGTTTATCTTCTTTCCTTTATATGTTTATCTTCTTTCCTTTATATGTTTATCTTCTTTCCTTTATATGTTTATCTTCTTTCCTTTATATGTTTATCTTCTTTCCTTTATATGTTTATCTTCTTTCCTTTATATGTTTATCTTCTTTCCTTTATATGTTTATCTTCTTTCCTTTGTATGTTTATCTTCTTTCCTTTATATGTTTATCTTCTTTCCTTTATATGTTTATCTTCTTTCCTTTATATGTTTATCTTCTTTCCTTTGTATGTTTATCTTCTTTCCTTTATATGTTTATCTTCTTTCCTTTATATGTTTATCTTCTTTCCTTTATATGTTTATCTTCTTTCCTTTATATGTTTATCTTCTTTCCTTTGTATGTTTATCTTCTTTCCTTTGTATGTTTATCTTCTTTCCTTTATATGTTTATCTTCTTTCCTTTATATGTTTATCTTCTTTCCTTTATATGTTTATCTTCTTTCCTTTATATGGATGATATGTTTATCTTCTTTCCAAGACTTGACTTTTCCTTATGGAGCCTACAAGGTTGGTCATCATAATCCAATTTTGATCTGTTAGTGTTAGTTTATCTTTTTCCTGGTGTCTGATATATCCTTTTTAATCCATTATATCTGTTATGCTTTAGATGATAATCCTGATATAGCCACATCCATGGGACCATGGATATGATGTTGACATATAAAAATCCATATGTGCATAGAGACTGGGGAGGTCAAAATCTGGCAAGTCAAGGGAAATCACTCATCATTAAATGCTGTCCCTGGAACCCCGGCAGATATTTCAAGGTTTTTTCTTCTGGATACTGGTCTCATCCCTGAGGCTTGCACTGTACATACATGCTACCCACGGAGCTGAGGAGCATATTGATGTTGAATTCAATGGCCTGCTTATGATTTAAAGTGAGATTAGTTGAGACTATAATTTCATCTTTGCGCCATGTGGGGATCTTTTACACATTGAAGGTTTAAATGGCCTGCTTATGATTTAAAGTCAGTGAGCCTGCATATACAGACTCATTTCCTTTATCTTCTCGTTTTGATTAATCTTTACACATTGAAGGTTTAAATCATCCCAGTTAATGTTTTCGATTTTCTGTAGGCGACTACAGTGCGGTTGGGTAATCAATAAACAAACATTAAGGAAAATTAATCAAATAATGACGACATTAAACTTTTACACAATGCAATAACAAAAGTTGAATTATTGCACAGCATTTAGAAGCCTTGCTTTTATGCATGTGTCTGAGACAGCTAACTTGATTCACATATATCTGTTTCTTTTAAATGATGATAATGCCTGTGTTCAAAACTAAAGGTGATAGTAATGAATCAGAGATGTTGACATATAAAAGGAGGCCCTTGTGCATATCAAAACGCTGTGCAGATTTAACTCATAGACTACCATTGTCGCATGGGTGTGATCACTCACATTACTGTCCCTGGAACCCCGTCGCACATATTTGAAGGTTTTTTTCTTCTGGGCACTGGTCCATAACTATAGAAAGATTGTGTATAACTGCTATGCTGAGGAGCATATTGATGTTGAATTCAATGGCCACTATCTTATGATTTAAAGAACGAGCATAGCAGTTGTGTGAACGGATACATTTATAATTTATTTTTCTACTCCTGGCATATCTTGAACGCCTTTACACATTGAACCCGAAATCATCCCAGTTAGGATACCAACGACAAGTCAAAACAACTACTTTCACTAGTACTACAAGTTTTCTTCTGTAACAAGTCACAAACAACTAAACTACCACTAGCACTACAAGTAGATCTACAAGTTACAAACAACTACTACCACTAGCACTACAAGTAGATCTACAAGTTGCAAACAACTACTACCACTAGCACTACAAGTAGATCTACAAGTTACAAACAACTACTACCACTAGCACTACAAGTAGATCTGCAAGTTCAAACAACTACTACCACTAGCACTACAAGTAGATCTACAAGTTACAAACAACTACTACCACTAGCACTACAAGTAGATCTACAAGTTACAAACAACACTACCACTAGCACTACTAGATCTGCAAGTCACTTTTACCACTACAAGTAGAGTTATCTACCACTAGCAAGATCAGAAACAACTACTACCACTAGCACTACAAGTAGATCTACAAGTCACAAACAACTACTACCACTAGCACTACAAGTAGATCTACAAGTCACAAACAACTACTAGCACTAGCACTACAAGTAGATCTACAAGTTACAAACAACTACTACCACTAGCACTACAAGTAGATCTACAAGTCACAAACAACTACTACCACTAGTACTACAAGTAGATCTACAAGTCACAAACAACTACTACCACTAGCACTACAAGTAGATCTACAAGTCACAAACAACTACTACCACTAGCACTACAAGTAGATCTACAAGTCACAAACAACTACTACCACTAGTACTACAAGTAGATCTGCAAGTCACAAACAACTACTACCACTAGCACTACAAGTAGATCTACAAGTCACAAACAACTACTACCACTAGTACTACAAGTAGATCTACAAGTCACAAACAACTACTACCACTAGCACTACAGATTGTCAGTAGATCTGCAAATCACAAACAACTACTACCACTAGCACTACAAGTAGATCTACAAGTCACAAACAACTACTACCACTAGCACTACAAGTAGATCTACAAGTCACAAACAACTACTACCACTAGCACTACAAGTAGATCTACAAGTCACAAACAACTACTACCACTAGTACTACAAGTAGATCTACAAGTCACAAACAACTACTACCACTAGCACTACAAGTAGATCTACAAGTCACAAACAACTACTACCACTAGCACTACAAGTAGATCTACAAGTTACAAACAACTACTACCACTAGCACTACAAGTAGATCTACAAGTCACAAACAACTACTACCACTAGCACTACAAGTAGATCTACAAGTCACAAACAACTACTACCACTAGTACTACAAGTAGATCTGCAAGTCAGAAACAACTACTACCACTAGCACTACAAGTAGATCTACAAATCACAAACAACTACTACCACTAGCACTACAAGTAGATCTACAAGTCACAAACAACTACTACCACTAGTACTACAAGTAGATCTACAAGTCACAAACAACTACTACCACTAGCACTACAAGTAGATCTACAAGTCACAAACAACTACTACCACTAGTACTACAAGTAGATCTACAAGTCACAAACAACTACTACCACTAGCACTACAAGTCACAAACAACTACTACCACTAGTACTACAAGTAGATCTACAAGTCACAAACAACTACTACCACTAGCACTACAAGTAGATCTACAAGTCACAAACAACTACTACCACTAGTACTACAAGTAGATCTGCAAGTCAGAAACAACTACTACCACTAGCACTACAAGTAGATCTACAAGTCACAAACAACTACTACCACTAGTACTACAAGTAGATCTACAAGTCAGAAACGGCATAGGCCGCACTCTTTTTGATCACTTTACTGGCTCATTGTTTTCCAATCATTGTTTTCCAATCATTGTTTTCCAATCATTGTTTTCCAATCATTGTTTTCATCTATTTACTGATTGAAGTAGTGTATTGTGTGATGGTGTCTCAACCCTAAAAAGATCGTTAGCTTCTCAATTTCACTTTATCACTCATCCCCACTCAGACAAACTAACAACACATAGCCGATTTTTATTGGTGCCTATGTAAAGTTTGATCTCTTATGAACACTGTGTTTAAAAAATGAAGAGAAAATAATAACAAATAAAAAGTTACACATTTTTTAAACCACCCTACTTTTTTGGGTACCCACGCCATAATCTTGTGTTGGACCTTAGGTAGTCTATGAGTTAAGATCCCTTGGCTGTTTACAGGAAGTCAAGGCAGACTTTAAAATCCTAATCAAAACCCCCGAGATCACCTTAGTTGTGGATTTGGGTATATAAAATCAAATCTAATCAAGCTAGTAATGGAACGAACAGAGGGTGCTGATGTATTTGCATGATGTGAATAGTAAATGATAAGGAATCTGTGAATTTCTATTCCATTTCATTTTAAAACAGGGCCTTTTGGAATCACTGGAAGGCGGGAGTCTGACCGAAGAACCCAACATCCGCATGATTAGCCTTTTGACAATGAGGAGGTAAGTCATGTGATTTCCACATTGTGATGTATGGCAACCAACCCATACACCGGATGGTAGAATAGGAACTGATAAAGAAATTGCAACTGTTGTGACAAATAACGGACATGTTTGACTGTGAAATTGTTCACTTGCACCTGAATTTTGTGATTATTTCATAGATTGCCATGGAATGTTAATTATGTTATTCTTTTGACTGGAACAATTTTTCAAAATGAATTCATGCAAAATAGTACAACAAATGGGTTTTTTTTTACTCAAAATAATCAGGATATTGAATTTTTTTAAAAGTAGCAGATGAAGAAAATAGAAGAAAGTGATTATACTATATACTTATGGGTATATAGATAGTCCTCAATTTTTAATTTTTTCAATTTTGCTAGAATAGCATAGTGGAGCGATTTGCTACTTCTTTCACTCACTCCGTTAAATCTGTGTATTGCCTCATGTTACCAACATACAGTCTCACTCGGTAATTCCAAATCTAACGGGATTGCCAAACATTTTAAATTAACCACAACTCTGGAATCCTAAGCGTTATAACTGTCTCTTTGTAGATCTCTGTCACTTGAGCTGTTAAAATGCTGCATTTCTGTGCAATTTCAACTTGTTTCAATTTTTAATTTGACTTTTGCAAATCATCAACAAAACAATTTCAAGTTGGTCACAAAATTGAAACCTCTGTGTTTGACCTGAGCAATCTTTGGGTATGGGTTTGCTTCATAAAGAGTTAAAAAAAGTTCTCTCAAGTCCACAGTGTAGGAGATTAAACTTAAAAATGTTGCACCTCTTCACCATCATTGCTGTCTTGCATGGCGATCATATTTTATAAAATTACTAGACATTTGATTCATTTTGACACGCTTGATACGTCTAAATGATTTCCACCTGGGACATAGACATTACGTAAACAAATACGAATAAAATTTCTACTGTAGTTCGGCCTCTAATTCTTTGAACTGACTTGCTATATCTAACGTGGTCCTGTCATCGTTACGTGTGAAAAGCTACAATAGGTCAAACCCATTCTCATCACTTTAGTCGTGGGCTGAACAGTAACCTTTGCTGTATATTGGGTGGGACAGTAGAACATCATGCGCCCCATGTCCTGTCTGACTGTGTGTCAGTGTCATTGGGGACTCAGTAGGTCAGAGGCAATGTGTTGACTTCTCAACCAAAAGGTCATGGGTTCACGCCTCAACGGTTAAAAAATTTGCAGGTCACAACACTCTGTGCACGTTGAAGATCCTTTGGCTGTTAATAGGGCAGTCAGGCCATATTTGAAAATGCTACCAAAAAATCCGGAAGATCACTGTAGTTGTGGATGTTGGTAAATCACATCTGAATAAAAAATGTATGTTACTAATGTCAGTGTCAGAAGGGATGAAAGCATGCCATTAGTAGCTGTCCTGTGTCGTGTAACAGATTTGTCTGTAATCCTTCAAGGTCTCATTTTTCACCTGTATCTCAATCAACAGGTTGGTTCTCAAAGCGCCCAAGGAGCCGGCTCCACCTTCCAAGAGCTGGTCATGAGGCGAATCAGTGTGAGCACCAAAAACCCAACGGCATTTGAAGAAGGCATTGCCAAGTCCTACATGATCAGCGCCGACCAGGCCCACGCCTGCCACCCAAACTATTCGTGAGTTGTTTCGATGTCTCCACTTCCGTTCGTCCTCTTCCCTGTCAAAAATAAAATGGACGGTTGGTGGGTGGTTCTGGTAGGTTCTACTTCTTTCCTTTCACTTATTTTTTTATCTTGCTATTGCTCCTTACCTCACTCCAAGGTCACCGTATATTATAGTTCACAGAGTAAATGTCAATAGAACAAAACCAAAGATAAAAACGAAAGCAAAAACTTTGAGAGAGAAAAAAAAAGCTAGCGTTTCTGTGAGTAGAAATCAGTAATGGCAGCCTAACCATTCAGCCACCGATGTTTCTCATCTGGTGTTTGCTCTTTACCTGTCTCATCTGATGTTTCTTATCTGGTGTTTGCTCTTTACCTTGTCTCATCTGATGTTTCTTATCTGGTGTTTACTCTTTACCTCGTCTCATCTGATGTTTCTTATCTGGTGTTTGCTCTTTACCTTGTCAATGTCTCATCTGATGTTTCTCATCTGGTGTTTGCTCTTTACCTCGTCTCATCTGATGTTTCTTATCTGGTGTTTGCCCTTTACCTTGTCTCATCTGATGTTTCTTATCTGGTGTTTGCTCTTTACCTCGTCTCATCTGATGTTTCTTATCTGGTGTTTGCTTTTTACCTCGTCTCATCTGATGTTTCTTATCTGGTGTTTGCTCTTTACCTTGTCAATGTCTCATCTGATGTTTCTTATCTGGTGTTTGCTCTTTACCTCGTCTCATCTGATGTTTCTTATCTGGCGTTTGCTCTTTACCTCGTCTCATCACATGTTTGGTCATAGAAACTACTACGTTCCATTTTTGCATGATCTGATTTTATTACTTCTTGACATCCCTTAACTCACTGACTGCCCAGACCGATACGTATTGGTGAAATCGCTGCGACCGCTGAGTGCCAAAGCCGACTTCGGTTGGTTTAATATTTTCCATTTTATTTCTACTATTAGCCGATGCGTGTCAGCCCTGGCACTCTCCCACAGTGAAATATAACTCTATTACTACTTTGACTTCGAATATGGTATCAATTACTCATGACTAACTTCCTGTTTTTCACAAGCAAAAGATGCCAGGAAAGCAACCGATAAATCTGTGAAAATTCTCCCCATGTTTTCATACGGAAAGATGGCAAAACGATTGTGTCAAAATATTTTTGAAGCAATTGATGGTGGTAATGGTTTCTTTTCAGATCAGAGGGAAGGAGAAAGAGAAAACTGAATGATGATAGTGACAGTGATTGCGTGCTAGAGGGAAGGAGAAAGAGAAAACTGAATGATGATAGTGATAGTGATTACGTGCCTGGGAAGGAGAAAGAGAAAACTGAATGATGGTAGTGATAGTGATTACGTGCCAGAGGGAAGGAGAAAGAGAAAACTGAATGATGATAGTGATAGTGATTACGGGCCAGAGGGAAGGAGAAAGAGAAAACTGAATGATGATAGTCATAGTGATTACGGGCCAGAGGGAAGGAGAAAGAGAAAACTGAATGATGATAGTGATAGTGATTACGTGCCAGAGGGAAGGAGAAAGAGAAAACTGAATGATGATAGTGACAGTGATTGCGTGCTAGAGGGAAGGAGAAAGAGAAAACTGAATGATGATAGTGATTACGGGCCAGAGGGAAGGAGAAAGAGAAAACTGAATGATGATAGTGATAGTGATTACGTGCCAGAGGGAAGGAGAAAGAGAAAACTGAATGATGATAGTGACAGTGATTACGGGCCAGAGGGAAGGAGAAAGAGAAAACTGAATGACGATAGTGACAGTGATTACGGGCCAGAGGGAAGGAGAAAGAGAAAACTGAATGATGATAGTGATAGTGATTACGAGCCAGAGGGAAGGAGAAAGAGAAAACTGAATGATGATAGTGACAGTGATTACGTGCCAGAGAGAAGGAGAAAGAGAAAACTGAATGATGACAGTGACAGTGATTACGTGCCAGAGGGAAGGAGAAAGAGAAAACTGAATGATGAATGTGATAGTGATTACGGGCCAGAGGGAAGGAGAAAGAGAAAACTGAATGATGATAGTGACAGTGATTACGTGCCAGAGGGAAGGAGAAAGAGAAAACTGAATGATGATAGTGACAGTGATTACGGGCCAGAGGGAAGGAGAAAGAGAAAACTGAATGGTGATAGTGATTACGTGCCAGAGGGAAGGAGAAAGAGGAAACTGAATGATGATAGTGATAGTGATTACGGGCCAGAGGGAAGGAGAAAGAGAAAACTGAATGATGATAGTGACAGTGATTACGTGCCAGAGGGAAGGAGAAAGAGAAAACTGAATGATGATAGTGACAGTGATTACGTGCCAGAGGGAAGGAGAAAGAGAAAACTGAATGATGAATGTGATAGTGATTACGGGCCAGAGGGAAGGAGAAAGAGAAAACTGAATGATGATAGTGACAGTGATTACGTGCCAGAGGGAAGGAGAAAGAGAAAACTGAATGATGATAGTGACAGTGATTACGGGCCAGAGGGAAGGAGAAAGAGAAAACTGAATGATGATAGTGATAGTGATTACGGGCCAGAGGGAAGGAGAAAGAGGAAACTGAATGATGATAGTGACAGTGATTACGGGCCAGAGGGAAGGAGAAAGAGAAAACTGAATGATGATAGTGACAGTGATTACGTGCCAGAGGGAAGGAGAAAGAGAAAACTGAATGATGATAGTGACAGTGATTACGTGCCAGAGGGAAGGAGAAAGAGAAAACTGAATGATGAATGTGATAGTGATTACGGGCCAGAGGGAAGGAGAAAGAGAAAACTGAATGATGAATGTGATAGTGATTACGGGCCAGAGGGAAGGAGAAAGAGAAAACTGAATGATGAATGTGATAGTGATTACGGGCTAGAGGGAAGGAGAAAGAGAAAACTGAATGATGATAGTGATAGTGATTACGGGCCAGAGGGAAGGAGAAAGAGAAAACTGAATGATGATAGTGATAGTGATTACGGGCCAGAGGGAAGGAGAAAGAGAAAACTGAATGATGATAGTGATTACGGGCCAGAGGGAAGGAGAAAGAGAAAACTGAATGATGAATGTGATAGTGATTACGGGCCAGAGGGAAGGAGAAAGAGAAAACTGAATGATGAATGTGATAGTGATTACGGGCCAGAGGGAAGGAGAAAGAGAAAACTGAATGATGATAGTGATAGTGATTACGGGCCAGAGGGAAGGAGAAAGAGAAAACTGAATGATGATAGTCATAGTGATTACGGGCCAGAGGGAAGGAGAAAGAGAAAACTGAATGATGATAGTCATAGTGATTACGGGCCAGAGGGAAGGAGAAAGAGAAAACTGAATGATGAATGTGATAGTGATTACGGGCCAGAGGGAAGGAGAAAGAGAAAACTGAATGATGAATGTGATAGTGATTACGGGCCAGAGGGAAGGAGAAAGAGAAACTGAATGATGATAGTGATAATGAAAGTGATGGATCACCTAGCTGGTGGACACTTCCCAACCCCTTTGTCAGCGACCACTAAGAAAATTCCAAGAAAAGCTTGCAAGGTGTGCATGGAAAGGCCCAAGAGGGACAATAGTAGGGACAAAAACTCTAGAAAAAGACAAGAAACTAAATATTGGTGTCCTGAGTGTAAAGTATTTTTCATTAAAACTTCACATTTTTCAATGATTTGTAGAAAAATAACTAACAGGCACACATTAAAAACATTTATGCCACTGACAAAAACATTTATGCCACTGAAAAGTGCATTTCAAGTATGTTAAGATGCTTTTTAAATTCTTTGTTTATTGTTAAAAATAAGGTCACAGTGATTTTTTAAACAACCTTACAAAAAGCCAGGCATTCTTCAGATGACATATTGAAAATCACCTGGCAGTCAGTGAGTTAAATATATATTTGGTGAGGGGGGGGTAGCTTTGGAATTAAATTTTTGACATATTTACGTATTTACATATTACTATTACACCTTCATTACAACTATGCCCTCGTCTTTGTCTTTAACTTTTGTGTCCAGAGAGAAACATGAAGGGAACCACCAGCCAGCCTTCCACAAGGTGAGGTTTTGACCTGCCATTGCCGTCTTTGTCTTTTGTCTTTTCTTTCTTCTCTTCTCTCTTGAGATGTAGGCAATGAAGATTACTTCACAACAAAAGGAAGAAAAAAATATGTGTAATACACGTTTGGGGATATGGCACAGCTGTAAAGCCGTAGAAAATTGTTGAGCTGTGATTTAAGCCTATCCGATACTAAAAGAAGCCTCGTGAAGAAACACAAATATTTTCAGGTATAAATTTAAACCACGAGTACCATCGCCCTCATTTTGAAAAAGTGCAAATTTTTGTTTGATTATTTGGCCTCTTGATATTTATGCATTGAGGCGTTGTAGCTGAACTGTAGTGTTGTGAGCTGGTAATCACAACAACACTTGTTCGACCCCACGGCTGGCACAGGTGAGGGTTTTTTCACAACGTTGTAATTGTAGGAAAGGTACTTCACTCTAATTTCCTCACTTGATTCAGGTGTGAATGAGTACCCAACTACAGATATAGAAATATCCTTTCTGAGTGTTAGTACGAAAAGCCTAACAGGCTTGTGTACTGTATGCTTCGCCCACCCCCCGAGAGTTGAGGATTTTGAATGAAATGATGTACAGTCGGTGAGCCTGCACTTGTGTGGGGACCCGGACTATAAATCCATCTTTATTTAGTCATGTAGGAGATTGAAGAAACACAAGGCTAATTTTTCTATCTGAAAGAGAGAAGATTGAAAAAAAACACAAGGCTAATTTTTCTCTCTGAAAGAAGTTATCATTAGACACTCTTAAATCCAACTGATGCAAAAGGAAATGAAGCAACAAGAAGAGAAAACAAAAGCAGTATTTTTCATTTTCTTTTTCTGTTTTTCTAGCCTAACAAAAACGTATTTTAAAGAGTACTGCTACTATGCAAACTTTTGTCACCTCCTATAGTTTAATACATGGAATTACGATGTCATGAACCATAGATATCTATATATAATATGGGTGGGTTGTTATTTGTTCGCCAAAGCCTTTGTTGACTGGCCACTGAGAAAAACTATGCTTTGAGTGTAGGTTCTAAATGATCCAAAGATCGTTTTAATTTGAGGAATTTTTCCACCAAAAGTGGAGTTTAATTATTGAAAATTTCACTGCTTCCCCATGCTTGAGTATAATTTTCATTCATCATTTTTAACAGATTTTATAATCAACAAGTCAGAATAGTACCATTCATGCCTACCTGTGTAACTCTAATACCATTCATGCCTACCTGTGTAACCCTAATACCATTGATGCCTACCTGTGTAACCCTAGTACCATTGATGCCTACCTGTGTAACCCTAGTACCATTCATGCCTACCTGTGTAACCCTAGTACCATTCATGCCTACCTGTATAACCCTAGTACCATTCATGCCTACCTGTGTAACCCTAATACCATTGATGCCTACCTGTGTAACCCTAGTACCATTCATGCCTACCTGTGTAACCCTAGTACCATTGATGCCTACCTGTGTAACCCTAGTACCATTCATGCCTACCTGTGTAACCCTAGTACCATTCATGCCTACCTGTGTAACCCTAATACCATTCATGCTTACTTGTGTAACCCTGTACCATTCATGCTGTGTAACCCTAATACCATTCATGCCTACCTGTGTGACCATTCAGCCTACCATTCATGCCATTCATGCCTACCTGTGTAACCCCTACCTGTGTAACCCTACCATTGATGCCTACCTGTGTAACCCTAGTACCATTCATGCCTACCTGTGTAACCCTAGTACCATTGATGCCTACCTGTGTAACCCTAGTACCATTCATGCCTACCTGTGTAACCCTAGTACCATTCATGCCTACCTGTGTAACCCTAGTACCATTCATGCCTACCTGTGTACTGTGTAACCCTAGTACCATTCATGCCTACCTGTGTAACCCTAGTACCATTCATGCCTACCTGTGTACTCTGTAACCCTAGTACCATTCACACCTACCTGTGTAACCCTAGTACTTTGAAATTTGGCACCTCTGTTATAGTTATAGATATTATATTCTGTTGGAAAAGAATATAAGTTTTATAGAATATGAACATTTATTGTATTTATGATGGAGAACATTTATTTTAAAGGTTTTTAAACCTGAAGGAAATAATTTCTTAGAAAAGTCCTTCAAGGCCGTTACGTCCCATAGAGCAGGAGCTTATCCCAGTTTTTATAGCGTGAAGCGGAACATGTGACAATAATCACCTCCTGGCCAGAACACTAGTTTGATGTAGGTTTTTACTCCCAAGCTAGTGCTTGTACCCATTTGCACCTGGGTAAAATGGGGAAAGTACGTGTTAAGTGTCGTTCCCAAGGAACACAACGTCGAATGTTAGCTTTGCTAGGATTCAAACTCGGGACCTCACCACTCGGCCACAGACGCCACTAAATAAGTTCTTATAACATGTTAATTCCATTGCTTTTTTTAAATTTTCCACAGGGGATTGTTCTTAAATTCAATTCCAACCAACGCTACGCTACAACTAGCATCACTGCTGCCATACTGAGAGAAATTGCTGCTAAAGTAGATGTTCCTTTGCAGGTACATAAACTTGAAAGTTGTGATACGGTTTTTTTTTTTGGTGGTGGTTTAAAAAAATAATTCTTTATTACATCTTAAACAATACGAGAGTGAGAGGCCTATGAGTGAATGAAAGAGAGTATGAAGTATTTTTATATTATGTTAATTAATATTTCTGTTGTGATTATTCTTTGTGAGCATTATGTCAACAAACACAATGTAATTTCTTGTTTAAGGATCAATAGAGGGTATCTTATCTTATTTTATCTTATCTTATCTTATCTTATTTACTAAGTGAAATGCTTCATAATGTTGTTGATCAAAAACTTCTCCTAAGAAGATAATGTGTAGATAATCCAGTTTAGGCATTGACGACATCATCCATTGTATATAAAAATAGCTTTAGAACTTTGTACAAAATCGTTGTATCTAATTGATTATTGATGGTTGCATCTAAATGATCAGTATTTGGTGCTGCTGGAAAGAGAAGTGAATGGGCTACATTTTGGCTATTTCATATTTTGGGAATAATAATAAGAAGAAGAAGAAGAACATAATAATAATAATAATAATAATAACACTTTATTCATCCCACAAGGGGACATTTTAAATACAGATTGAAGGGGCTAAACTGTGCGATATTAAGATCACGGTCAATTATGCCCAATGCCAAGGTCATATATCAGCAACATTTTTTTCTCGCTAGAAATTTAAGAAATGTGTACTTTTCCTATGCTTTTTCAAATAATAAGACTACAATTATTGATTTTCTTGACCCTGCTACTAAAGTATGCAATTTTACCCTGGCAATCTGGTAACTTACTTTTGACAATTGCTGAGTTAGAACAAAGAATAATTTGTTTCCCCCATCATGTTATCTTTGTAGGATTTTGTTGTGCGCAACGATTCAGCTTGCGGCTCAACCATCGGCCCGATCATGTCTGCCAAGTTAGGTCTGCAGACCATTGACGTGGGTGCCCCCAGTTCAGCATGCACTCTATCCGTGAGATGGGAAGCACCACAGATGTTTACTATGCCATTCAGCTCTACAAGGTTTGAGCCATTATTTCAATACAGGGCTTTTTGTTAAAGTCTTTAACTGGGGTTGTTTTCTTTTTATTATTATTATTATTATCCATTTTTGACTTATAAAAACTCTCTTTACGTGTTTTAGTACTGCAGCTCGTATTGTCTTAAATAAATTGTCTCCCTCAACAAAGTCATCACAATCATTCAATTCTTTTAAGAGATGTCTAAAAACTGAACATTTCAAAGAGGCGTTTAAATAATGAGACATAAATGTTTTATATTATACATGTACTTTACTTTGTCTTTCATCTATGTTTTAATGCTTATTCTTTCAATGCTCTGAGATTGTTTTCTCTTATTACAGTCTCTAAATTATTGTAAAACGCCACTGAGCATTTTTAATGTGGACAGCAAGCCGCTATATAAATCAATTATGATTATTATTATTATTCATGTCTAAAATAAAAGAAAGAAGATATACAGCTGAGCTCAACTACAGCGGCGTATGTGGGGATACAGTGAGATCTCGGTTACACGGGGACCTTTTCAAATCCTGTTTTAACTCATAGACTACCCAAGGTCCGACACAAGGCTATGGCATGGGTAACCAAGAAAGTAGGGTGGTTTAAAAAATTCGTAACTTTTTTATTTGTTATTATTTTCTCTTCATTTTTTAAACACAGTGTTTATAAGAGATCAAACTTTATATTGGCACCAATAAAAGTCAGCTATATGTCATTGGTTTATCTGAATGGGGATGAGTGAAAGGGTGACATTGAGAAACTAAAATCTTTTTGGGGTGGAGACACCATTCACACAATACACTACTTCCATCAATAAATAGATGAAAACAATGATTGGAAAACGATGAGCCAGTAAAGTGATTGAAAACAGTGCGGTCTGTGGTGTCTCTGACTTGTAGATCTACTTGTAGTGCTAGTGGTAGTAGTTGTTTGTAACTTGTAGATCTACTTGTAGTGCTAGTGGTAGTAGTTGTTTGTAACTTGTAGATCTACTTGTAGTGCTAGTGGTAGTAGTTGTTTGTAACTTGTAGATCTGCTTGTAGTGCCAGTGGTAGTAGTTGTTTGTAAACACCAGAAAATGGGTTACGTCGAAGGCTTGCACTGCCAGCAGTAAAAAAATAATTTAAAAATCAACCGTTCACGCTAGCGAGCTCGTTCCGGTATGCAACGGAAGTAGAACAATAAGCCTAGAAGATGCTCCATGCTGCAATCTATAGTTATGGCTCGGCAATGTTATGATCGCACATGTGCGACAATTGTACTATATGGCATAAGTGTAGCAGACGCACCCATGCGACAATGGTAGTCTATCACTATGAGTTAATCTCTATATAAGCTATATCAAATAGACATGCTAAGAACGGCATCCACCGATGCCCTACAAGGCTACAGCGGGATTTTGTGTTGAAAAAGAAATGCACACTGTCTATCAAGGGGAAAAATAATTCTCATTGACGTGAAAAGCTCTGAAAAAAAAAATTTTAAATACTAAGAAGGAACTGTTGGATTGGTGCTCTCCTGTGACACCCGCCGTAGGCTAGACACATACTACGCTTCTACATGTATATATCATGTAGGCTAGACACGCACATACTACGTAGCTAGCTTCTAGGAATGTATATATCATGTAGGCTAGACACACGTACTACATGTTATGGCCTATGTATATATCATGTAGGCTAGACACACATACTACATAGGCTACTACATGTATATATCATGTAGGCTAGATACACATACTACATAGGCTACTACATGTATATATCATGTAGGCTAGATACACATACTACATAGGCTACTACATGTATATATCATGTAAGATACACTACTATAGGCTACTACATGTATATATCATGTAGGCTAGATACACATACTACATAGGCTACACTATACATGTACATGTAGGCTGGATACAAATCTACATGTACATGTAGGCTAGATACACATACTCACTACGTAGGCTTCTACATGTATATATCATGTAGGCTAGATACACATACTACGTGGCTGTCTATCATGTATATATCATGTAGGCTAGATACACATACTACATTACTACATGTATATATCATGTAGGCTACTACATGTATATATCATGTAGGCTAGATACACATACTACATAGGCTACTACATGTATATATCATGTAGGCTAGATACACATACTACATAGGCTACTACATGTGTATATACACATCATGTACATAGGCTGATACACATACTACATAGGCTACTACATGTATATATCATGTAGGCTAGATACACATACTACATAGGCTACTACATGTATATATCATGTATATATCATGTAGGCTAGACACACATAATACATACTACATGTATATATCATGTAGGCTACTACATAGGCTACATCTACATATCATGTAGGCTGTAATAATGTTATTGAAGTGTTGTAGCTGGAATGTAGTGTTGTGAGCTTGTAATCACGACTACACTGGTTCAAATCCCACAGCTGGTACAGGTGGGTTTTTTCTCTCACAATGTTGTACTCTTAGGAAAGGTACATCGCTCTACTATTCTCACTCTTGTGTGTGTTTGTCTATGTGTGTGTGTGTATGATAATAGTGATATCAACTTGCATGTCATGTAGACTGTTTTGGGGTTAACAGCGGGCAGTTGGCGGGTGCTGCTGGTAGGTCCTATTTCTTTCCTTTCCTTCTTTCGCCTATCTTTCATCTTTCTGTCTCTTCCTGATTCACTTTGAGATCACTGCAATGGTGGACAGGGTAAATTTCAATTAAACAAACAAACAGACCAAAAAACGGGGTTAACACAAACATTGAGGGAGACTGGAACGGTTTGAGACACCTCGGAATGTGCGCCTGCCAGCACTGCGGTGTCTTTAATCAAAGTTGACACTCGCCATGGATAGCATTGTGTCTGTCTACAGTTGTTCATAATGTTGTTGTTGTATACATGGTTACAATGGGACTCGGCTACTACGGGATTTCCCTCCCATTCCCAGATCCAACAGTCCCGTTGTAATTGAGCTCCACACTGTATAGGATTTCACCCTACCTCCGCAGTGATGATATTGCTTATCTCCTTTTTTTCAATAATACAGAAACCTCACACTCACATATCTGTCTACATTCTTTTAAGAAAAGAGAGAAAAAAAAGGGTTTTGATCCTTCATTTGTTGTAGTGAAAATAAAGCATACACCAACAAATACATTGAAAAGAAAAGAAATTTCAAAAGGGAAAAACTAGAGTAAAAGAATTCAATACTTTTAATGACTACAATTACAATTATGTCAAGTTTGATATTAACAGCTACAACATGCTGATGATTAATGTGGTTTCACGTTTGAAATTAAACATTACCTGTTGATGATACATGACGCTAGGCCTGGGCGAGCCTCGAGAATTACTCGATCGCTCATGATCATGGCTTCCTTATCACAATTTCGATGCTCAAGCATTGAGCAAATTCATCTGCCGATACATTCAACACATTAGTCTCCGACTACATTAATTCCTTATAATCCCAGTTTAAAAGTGAAACTAACAGCCACCTATCGATACCTTGATTTAAAAAATCTACTCAATGGCTTGTAGCATCGAGCAAACTACATTACATTCGTTCTAATCCCAAACTGAAGGTAAAAAGAGCTGCCACCGAATATACCACTATCAAATAAATGCCTGCTTGATTGCTCCTGGTTGTGATCGGTGATCAGCCACGTTTTTGGACTGTGACGACAGGAAAATGGGGCGAGATGATAGTACTGTATTGTGTAAAAGAGATGGAGCGGGGTTGGGGGAGGGTGGGCCTGGGCTGAGAGGGGGAAGACTACGTTTCTTTGAAAGTCACGGCTCACTCGTTCCGTCGGTTGGGGTGACGGGAATGAAGAAAAAACGTGACGGGGCTCTGCCAAGGTATCGGTTTAACCATGTCTAAAATAGCTATGTAATTTTGAGCAACAAGGATCATTTAATAGGGACTAATTCCTGGTTAGAACCTCGAAAGTCGGTGCCCCCAGTCCAGTCCCAGTCACAACCTCTCTTCTCTCCCTCTCCCTAGCCGCATTCTTGTCTGGCTGTGTAGTGTGATTAAGAACATGAAGCATCGAAGCGTTGATCATATTATTGTGCGTAGTGCATCGAAAATTTGAACATGTGCGAAACTTTGATAATGTGCGACGCTGTGACCATGATCATTGTTCCGAGTGTTCGATCACAGTCATGAAGGTGATTTGATCGTTTGCTGCTCATGATCAACCGGAAGGCGATCAGTGCCCATGCCTACATCATGCTACATGACGCCATGAATCAGACCCTTTCTTCTCTCCTTTTCCGGGGGACTCGATAGTCCAGAGGTGAGGTGTCAGTCTCTGAACCAAAAGGTCGTGGGTTTGAGCCCCGCCGACAGAGGAAATAGTTTATTGGAGTTTTTTTCAAGTAAAATCTACCCTCCTGGTCCAGGTAGGTGGATCGACACCTAGTCCCATCGGAGACGGACAATAGGAAGTAGGTCCCATATGCAGATCACAACACTGTGCACTTTAAAGATCCCTTGGCTGTTTACAAGGCAGTCTGGGCAAAATTTTAAATTCTACCAAAACCCCTGAGATAACCTTAGTTGTGGATGTGTGTAAATCAAATCAAATGAAAATTTCTCCTTTTCCCCCAAAAGTCCTTGTCTCATTGGTTCATTTCATCGGTTGTCTTTCTTTTCCCCTTGTACTCTTACCACAATATGCCATGTTCGATACTTAGTTATGTGAAGCATGGCTGACTACACTTTCCTTTATCGTTTTTTCCCCTTTCTTTATCTCCAGAGTTTCTTCCGTAATTACCCAGCTGTCCAAGCATCTCTCAATTTTTGAAATGCCGGCGAACAGCGGTGACATCTCTGCTGGTGTTTTGGGCAGTGAAAGCTGACACTCTCAGCTCAGATGTGTCTGTGTCAGATGCCATTTTATTTACTTTTCATGTATTTGTTATTTATATTCATACTTAATTATCTTGAAAACATATTAAGTCAGTGACGTTTTCTGTTCATTTGTTTGTTTGTTTTGGGGTTTTTTTTCATTTTGAAGCATCAGTGTGTTTGTGTCTGCTAGTAGTGCTAGTTTCACATATAATTATGGCTTTAAGCTGTGCTGCTGGTGCTGTGCCCAATCAAAGAATGCTAAATTTGCGTAGTGTCCTATTTTCTTTTTTCAAGCTTAATGTTATTCTCTGTCGATGTATTTATTTTACATTATAATATTTATTGTTGCAATGATTCAATCATTATTTTTAATTTTTTTGTGCGGCGTGCAATTTTTTTACCTGTCATATTAAGATTTATATGAATCTCTTAAGTTAAAATCATTTTTCCCAGTGGTGAAATCAACACTCAGGTCATTGTTTGAATAGAACAAAGAAAATCCAACAAAATATAGACAAACAATGTGCATATTTTATCCTTTTTTTACAGACACGGGCAAAGTGATTTCTGTTTGATAACATGCCACGAGAAATTGTGCTGTGCTCGAAGTCCTGCAATGTTTTTCAATTGGAATTTTTACAATATGGAATTATTTCCACATAAGGAACAAGTCAGAGGGTCTTTTGTATGAACTGAAATCCCAAGCCATTTCGTTTAGCTTTTGCACTTAATAGAATGTGTGTCAAGTCTTGATATCAATTTGTCTTACTTAATTTAATGTTAAGATATAGTATTTATTGGGATGCGTAACACTAGTTACAAATCAGTCAATGGCTGTCACTACACAAACAGAAGCCACCACATTTTCTTCACTTCTTATTTTGTCTGCTGGATGACTGTGCCTGTAGTACCTCACACAGTTCAAGACCTGAGATCCATAAGGCTCTGTTGCCACTGAGTGTCATTTGCGTTGTTCGAATTTGAAGGTTTAACTGTACATTATATTAGATTTTATATAGATTTGTAAATAGTCTTGTTGCCTTTATCACCATGAACATAAAATGATGAACAAACAAATTTACATAACATCTGTACACGCTGCTAAAGTTTAAAAGTTGAAAAACGCAAAATGCCACACTCAGTAGAGGTACAACCTTATCTTGCTTACAGTAAATAAGTCACAGGTTGCAAATTATTTTTGTTAAATTCATTTGTCATCATTCAGATGTCATAATTATGAAGTCGGCAGCAATATTGTGTCTTCGAGATATATCTAAGATTCAATTATTTTTTCAATAACAAAGTTGTATCATGAAGGCTATAATAATGTTATTGAAGTGTTTCTGAGGTGCTTGGTATATAAAAATGAGTGATACTGCAATAGAGAGATAGTTAATCAGGAAGACTAATCACAAGAGTTAGAGCAAAGAGGCCTAAATAAAACAGGACAGGAGGGTGGAAATTTTGGATGGCATGCATTTCATCAACAAACTGGAGAACAAAGGTACCATACTGATGATAAAAAGATGAGCCAGTAGAGTTAAAATAATTAGCTCATTCGTTGTTATTACTGATGACATATGTCACTGTTGCCTTTGTGATCGTTAATCGATGTCACACAAGAACTTTGTTTTCTTGTTGACACATTGCTCAACCTCTTCTTACTATCTGTTGTTTTTCTGTTTGCTGATAGAGGATCGTTGCCCGAAAATTTCATTCATCTGCTCCAGTTTGGCTTAGGCGTCTTTGCTTCAATTTTTATTAGTCTTCCTTAGGCAAAGTTGTTGATCTGTAGATTCTACACGATGGGTTTGCTTTTTTTCTTTTCTTTCACTTCTTGTCTAATCTATTTTATCTTTTGCATTTCTTTTTTCTGAATCCCTTCTGATATTTTACCTTTCTTCTTTTTCAGAAATCATCATTGATGGTGAAAAATAACGAGAATGTTTGTTTCTATCTTCTTATAATATATCAGAGTCCAGATTTTCTGTGTTGTGACAATCATATCTTTTCTTTCTGTCTTTGCGACTCTCTCTCTTTCTCTCTCTCTCTTTGTCTTTCTTTCTTTCTGTCTCTTTGTCTCTCTCTCTTTCTATCTCTCTCTCTCTCTCTAAAATGGGACCTGGATCATTTGCACTCTAAAGAGACCTTGAAACGGCAACCATCAACGCTTGCTTAGCTTCAGGTGGCAGAGGCCAGTTATGGATACCTGCGGCTTAATTCCATTGTGATCAGAGAACCTTCTAGATACAATGGATATAGAGGAAACCCCTCCCCCTTCCCTCTTTTTTAATGCCACGACTCGCTTCCCCATTGCTGAGGCAGATTTGCTGTTAGTCTTCAAGCGAAAAGATTCCAGTCCTGTTGACTGTCATGCCGAGAAGGAGCTCCAGGCCATTCTTTCTCATTGTGACTCAAATTTACTAAGTTGAAGCTCTAATTATCATTGATTTAATCAGATTTGTACCAGAAATGTACCGTACCACCTTTTGTTGAACCCTTTTTGTTAAACAAATCTTACAAATGTTATCTTACTCACAGACTTGTTTTTGTTATTACCTTTTATGAAAGTTTGTTTTTCCCCTGCAACATACTACTTCCCTCCCTCATATGGAAATCATATGCGTGAAAATTGTTTTGAAGAAACAAACATCAAAGTTATGTTTGTTATTGTGAGTGAGGAAAAGATTTGTGTTCTCTTCCAGAATGACATGAATTCCCCCCCCTCCCCATCTACATCAGAATAGGTTTTAGGTTGAATGATTCGAGAATTATTGTATGTACTGGTAAAAACATGCTTTATTTCAAGGGAGATTTGAAATGGATGCATTGATAATTAAATTAAGGAAGATTTAAAATAGATATGCTTTAATAACTAAGTTAAAATAGTTGCATTGTTAATGAGCTTATGCTCTTTGAATTTTTTGCCAAGTTACTTCCATGAAGGCAAATAAATTTGTCCATGAAGTGTTAATTCACATAACATGTCACATTGCCATAGCTTCTTGTGATAATAGCCATGAGGGGAAGGTAGGTGTTACAATTCAAATTGTGTCAAAGGGTTTTTATCACTTTATGCCATTCCAATTCATTGTGCCCCACTTTTGTTTGCAATTGCCTCCCTTTTTGTCCCAATTTGATGTAAATCATTTTTGGCATTTTCCTCCCCTTCTCAAGTCACTCATAGTCTCATCATTGTGCTGCTAACAAAATCCCTTGAGAAGTCACGGCCTCCTTCACTTAAAACTACATGTGTTAACTACTCTAATTAAATGGTCGGGGTTTTTTGTAATCATTATTGAGAGAAAAATAAAACATTTTAATACTAACACAATCAAAAAAATGTCGAAATTATATTTCGGAGATAAAAATACGGGTGAAAGTTGCTTCAATTATCTTTTTAATAAATCTGCCAATGCAATCCAAATAATTTCAACTATTTTTCACTTTTATATCGGTTGTGGCGTTGATGGCCGAGCCGTTAGGCTGCTGGACTGGGGATCATGATTTCGAATCCTAGTATTCCTAGTAAAGTTATGTCTGACATTGTGTTCCTTGGGAAAGACACTTAACAACACACATTTCCCCACTCTACCCAGGTGCAAATGGGTACAAACACTAGCTTGGAAGTAAAAGTCTTGGCCAGGAGGTGATTATTATCACCTGTTCTGCTTCACGTTATAGAAATCGGGATAAGCTCCGGCTCTGTGGGGCGTGGAATTTTTCATGTATCGATCAGGAACATTTTTATGGTGAGTAGGCTTGTGTAATCAAATGGTTCAGTGAACATAAAAAGGCGGAATTTGGAGACGCAAAATTATTTACGTGTAACTGTAGGTTTATTAGTTATATTATATGAATATTTAAGCGACATATTTACATTAAACCTGACTAAGGGTAAATCATACGTAGTTTGGTGAAAGGGATTATCGATCCATTTATGTAATGCTTTATATCCTTTATTTATATATAGAAGTGAAGTGAATAAAATATTATTGTTATTTTCGTTACTTGGAGAGTAGCTTCGTTCAACTTTTGTCTTGACATTGATTGCGGTATGAGTGGGCCTTACTGTGTAGGTTTCCGTTCGATACTGCTTCTTTATTTTGACTGCTTAGTATGGATGGATGAATGAATGGTTGGCGGCAGATGCTGCTGGTAAGTTTTTTTCTCCTTTCCCTTCGCTCTTTCACTTATCTTTCATCTTGATTTTCCCCTTAAATGGCACTGAGGTCACCTCATACTTTCAATAATACAAAGAAAGCGTGAGAAATTATCTGCCCCCACCCTCATCTCTCTGTCTCTCTCTGTGTCTATCTCTCACTCTCATTGTGTCTGTCTCTTTCTCACAAACACATAAACACGCTCTCTCTCTCTCTCTCTCTCTCTCTCTCTCTCTCTCTCTCTCTCTCTCTCTCTCTCTCTCTCTCTCTCTCTCTCTCTCTCTCTCTCTCTCTCTCTCTCTCTCTCTATGTGCCAGCTCTGTCTGTCTGTCTATCTGTCTGTCTCTCTCTCTCTGTGTTTGTGTGTCTCTCCCCCTCTCTCTCTCTCTCTCTCTCTCTCTCTCTCTCTCTCTCTCTCTCTCTCTCTCTCTCTCTCTCTCCTTTGTCTCCCTCACTCTCTCTGTGTCTGTTTGTCTCCCTCACTATCTCTCCCCCTCTCTCTCTCTCTCTGTATCTGTCTCCCTCTCTCTTTTTTTTCTTTCTCTCTCTGTGTCTCTCTGTGTCTCTCTCTCTGTCTGTCTGTCTGTCTGTCTGTCTCTCTCTCTCTCTCTCTCTCTCTCTCTCTCTCTCTCTCTCTCTCTCTCTCTCTCTCTCTCTCTCTCTCTCTCTCTCTCTCTCTCTCTCTCCCTTTGTCTCCCTCACTCTCTCTGTCTGTTTGTCTGTCTCCCTCACCCCCCTTCTCTCTCTCTCTCTCTCTCTCTCTCTCTCTCTCTCTCTCTCTCTCTCTCTCTCTCCCTCTCTCTCTCTCTCTCTCTCTCTCTCTCTCTCTCTCTCTCTCTCTCTCTCTCTCTCTCTCTCTCTCTCTCTCTCTCTCTCTCTCTCTCTCTCTCTCTCTCTCTCTCTCTCTCTCCGACACGGAGGACCAAATCTTGTTACTTTCAGAGACAGAGGAATTGAATGATTTCCTCATGTGCATGATATAAATATCGTCTCAGTTCTAAATGTGAACATAAACACACGAGCACACACACACACACCCATGTACACACATACACAAACCTTCCAACGAGCCGTGAAAATCATTGCGCACACTGGACTGGGATGAATAACAACAAAAAACCCTCTTCTCCCTGTCTTCACAGAACGTCTCCAACAACGAAGAAATACACACAGAATCCTGTTCACCCCCCCCCCCCCTCCACACACACGAACACACACACACACCATCAACAACCAATACAAAGCAAGCCATATAAGTATAACAAACAGATCAAGGGAAACAACCGCCTAAACTCTCACCATCCAGTCTTGTTCTATCCTATATGCACGAAGAGAAAGTAAAGAACAGTTCCCATCCAGAGTTGAGGATAGGAGCTTGATTCGATTTGATTTGATTTGATTTACATCCACAACTACGCTGATCTCGTGGGATTTAGTAGGATTTCCCTTTTAATTTTGTCTGGGTTGCCCTGTAAACAACCAACTGATCTTGTTAACGAGCACAGAGTGTTGTGATCTACTCACGTGACCTTCATAATTATGATCTGTCTCCGATGGGATTAGGTGTCTATACACCTACCTGGCAATAGGCAGTCTGTCTGTCTGTCTGTCTGTCTTTCTGTCTGTCTGTCTGTCTGTCTGTCTGTCTCTCTGTCTGTCTCTCTCTCTCTCTCTCTCTCTCTCTCTCTCTCTCTCTCTCTCTCTCTCTCTCTCTCTCTCGCCCATGAAACAATTGAAGATGTTGAATACCACACGAATCTGAGATTCATTTTGCTCTTGAGCGGACGGACAGACATGTTCCAAACCGGTCCATGTACATCTACAACACCATACTTATGTCGCCACCCTAGCATTTTAGAAACAAAACCTAATTAAGAAATCGAGATCTTGAAAGGAATATAATAATATAGGTATCTCATCCTATAATTGAATTGTCCGAACTGATAATCCCGGCAGAGCCTCATTCTGAATAAATGAAACCATCTCATTGAATGACATATTATGTCTAGTTGGGAACCTAAACAGTGCATCTAATGGCGGTTTTGAGGCAAGTCCCAAGATCGCTTTATGGATGTCAACCAATGAAAGCCAAGAAAATAAACCAGTTAGAAGAGTTAGTTACCCAAGATAGAAAATAGCTCTGCACTCTGCCGTCTTGGTAGTGACGATGTAGTCTATTTTTATCGGGGGTCACCCTATTTCCGCTTTACACCCGCCGAAGGCTCATTTTCAACCTGAAAAGAAGTCATTACCTTTTCCTGAAGTATGACTCAAATTAAAAAGAGTTAAATTCTTTCCCATGTAGTATTATTATAAAAAACTCTAAGTGTCTATATGGTTATGATATCAAAGAAATATTGCCTGCATACCCCAAATCCGACACCACTCTATGTGCTGCTACCTAGACCAGGAAGCTAGATCTAGGTTTCATTCGAAAAATATCGAGAAAACTTTTAAATCTACCTGCGCGTAAACTAGTTGAACCCATGACCTTTTGGTTGAAAGGCTGACACATTGCCTCTGGACAACTGAGCGTCTCATGAAGAAAAGGAGGGAAGGAAAAAATAACACCCCCAGCCCCTCTGAAGCCTAACCCAGAGCAAAAACGAAACAAACTCTACAACAAAATCTACGTGTATCCACTGCTCCTCCCCCCGCGCTCCACTACACCATACTCAACCTTAACCCTCACCCCACCCACCAACTTGAAGCAACATAAAATTTTTTTATCAAAAATAAAACAATAACAAACAATAACAAAACCTATAAACACAATACTTCAACCAAGAGACAACAACGGTTGTCTAGGTAGGTGGATCGACACCTAATTAGTCCCATCGGAGACGGGCGATAAAAACGAGGTCCTGTGTGCAGATCACAACACTCAGCGCACGTAAAGATCCTTGATGTTTACAGGGCAATCCAGGCAAATTAAAACCTACCAAATACCCCTAGATCACCTTTAGTTGGATATGACTAAATGAAATGGATTAAAAATCTTAATTCACCCAGTTCACATCATAATAAATATGGTTGAACGTGGTAAATATCGATGCAACAAACAAATCACAACAAAATGGTACAAAATCATTAACATTTGCGACCACGTCATTTCACAATTTAGTAGACCTACGGCATAAAGAATACTGCAGATTCTCATTTACACTCCTCACCTTACCCCCCCACCACCCCCGCCCCTCATCTGTCTCTCCTCGCCTTGCTTACATCCTTACGAGCGGTGACTTGAGAAAGATCACGTCTGCTCACGAGTCACAACGGAAGCACACCAGCTGTCATCAACCAACACTCGAGGCCCTTAGTCTTAGGTGACCCCACAAGCTCAATGGAGGAGGAGCGCCAATTCAAGGCGAACTTTCAAATGTACAGACGACAGAGCAGTGGACAAGTCATAAGGCCAATGTAATGTTTTACTTCTAGATCTACACGATGTTCACGTGGGCTTGAAGAAGGTTTGGAAATATTGACCCACTCAACACACGGCACTCTGGATTCGCTCTCCCATCGTAAAACAGCACATGTGTGTCATATATCTGACGTATTGGTGAGTACACCATTTGACGTGAAATAAGTTGATAGTCTATAAATTATGTTTTCTCGACATTGTAAAAAGTAGTTGTCCCTTTGGCTCAGAAAGACTAACGACTCGCGAAATCAAAATTCGTGACTCATTTGTGAATGGAAATACCTTATCCTGTTGCCAAAGACGAACAAGTGTAATGCCGTACTTGTGAATAAAAATTATTGACTTAATGAAAGATAAGCGTTTTGAATTAAAATTTAAGAAAACAAAAGAAAAAGAAGGCTATATTAGGCCTAAGTCATCCTAAATCTCGTCTGCTACAATGGCTGCTGCTGTAAGTTTGAGAAAAGTTTGCATTTTATTAATTCTGTTGTCTCTGATCCATTTTATTTCCAAAAGGATGTCCACCTGGAATATAGATCTAGATCTACAGGAAACTAGAGCTAGATTTCTAGATCTAGGTCTAGCCAATGTCAATTTCCATACATGGTAAAAAGATCTTATCAACTGTCGAAATAAACCAAACTAACAAAGTACAATGGATTCATAGGATTGATTCACTCAGTTGCTTTGTATATGACTTTTTAAAACTCCTATCTTTTTCATCCAGATATCTATAAGATTATTTATGTGCATGTTTGGAGAAGTCCTTTCCACTAATCAATATTTTTGTAAAGATTATTTTATTTTTCACTTCAAAAATTGCAGACTATGGATATTGCTACTCAGTGTCAAGATATTATGTTATAGCTACTGTTTAATACATTTGATAAACTGAAAACCTTAAATTAGTGGAATTTGAATCTATGGATGTCATGTGGACAGTTAGGTTATAATTGGAACTGTGATGTTATGGACTAGTACTAAAACAAAACTCATCTCATTTACCCATGAGCCAATCTTTCTAAAAGTTATTTGGTTGATTCTTTGTTAATCAAACTTCTTCTCTCTCTCTCTCTCCTCTCTTTCTCTCTCTCTCTCTCTCTCTCTCTCTCTCTCTCTCTCTCTTCTCTCTCTCTCTCTCTCTCTTTCTTTCTCTCTCTCCTCCCTCTCCCTCCCTCCTCTCTTTCTCTCTTTCTCTCTTCTTCTTTCTCTTCTCTCTCTTCTCTCTCTCTCTCTCTCTCTCTCTCTCTCTCTCTCTCTCTCTCTCTCTCTTTCTCTCTCTCTCTTTCTTCTTTCTCCCTCTCCCTCTTCCTCTCTTTCTCTCTTTCTCTCTCTCTCTTTCTCTCTCTCTCATTTCTCTCTCTCTCTCTCTCTCTCTCTCTCTCTCTCTCTCCCTCCTCTCTTTCTCTCTCTCTCTCTTTCTCTCTTCTCTCTTCCTCTCTTTCTCTCTCTCTCTTCTCTCTATTTCTCTCTCTCTTCTCTCTCTCTCTCCCTCCCCCTCTCTCTCTCTCTCTTTCTCTCTCTCTCTCTCTCTCTCTCTCTCTTCTCTCTCTCTCTCTCTTTCTCTCTCTCTCTCTCTCTTTCTCTCTCTCTCTCTCTCTCTCTTCTCTCTCTCTCTCTCTCTCTTCTCTCTTCCTCTCTTTTCTCTCATCTCTCATCTTTCTCTCTCTCTCTTCTCTCTCTCTCTCTCTCCTCTCTCTCTTTCTCTCTCTCCTCTTCTCCTCCCTTTCTCTCCCTCTTTCCTCTTTTTCTATCGTTGTTAACCTATCAATCCCTCTCTCCCTCCCCCGCTATCAGTCTCTCCCGTCTTTCACCCTCTCTCTCTCTCTCCGTACCCCTCTCCCCTCTCACCCTACCCTCTCTCCCCTGACTTTCCTCTCTCTCCCCTCCCTCTCTCTCCTCTGTATCCTCTCTCTCTCTCTCTCTCTCTCTCTCTCTCTCTCTCTCTCTCTCTCTCTCCTCTTCCTCTTTCTTTCTCTCTCTCCTCTTTCTTTCTTTCTCTCTCTCTCTCTCTCTCTCTCTCTCCCTCCCTCTCCCTCCCCCTCTCCCTCTTCCCTTTCCTCACATTTCTTGTATGAAATGATGTGAGAAAACAACTCAATTTGTTAAGTACTTTTGTATTATAGATATACATTTCTTGTACTATTACTTTGACCTCAGAGTACAGAGTCTGCTCAGACTGTCAAATCAGAAGCAGACCCAGAAGGACAACAGGGACAATCCATCCTTCCAAGCAACTTAGAAATTTTCAGACGATCAATGCTCTTCTTGACAATTCTTTTGGACGTAATAGTCATGAAAACCAACAACAGCAGCAAATTCAACAACAGCAGCAGCAGCAACAACACCAGCAGCAGCAGCAACAGCAGCAGCTCCAATTGCAACAACAGCAAATACAACAGCAGCAGCTACAACAGCAGCAGCAGCAATGCAACAGCAACAGCTGCAACAACAGCAGCTGCAACCTCCAACATCCAAGGGTAAATTCATTAATAATAGTTTTTAACATGTCAGTGGACTTAGATTTCGATCGTCTTAAAAAAATTTTTTTAGAAAAGACAAAACCCTCAAGACCAATGGAAAATCTCAAATAAACTAACTTCAGCTTATTTGTTTTACATTTGTTGTAAAATGTGCATAGAATTAATATTTTTAGATATTTGGATATTCTGAGAACATGCGAAAAAATGCCTTCGTTTGAGAGAAAAAACCCAGAAACCAATTTCTATGGTTGAAACGACACAGAAAGACTTAAAATTTCAATTTTTACTCCTGCAGAAGATGTAATTTTACTTTTCATATCAATATTTTTTTTAACATTTTTTGGAGAGTGGTCCACAGAACAAATGAATGTACTTTTTATTATTTATCAAGTATTTTATCTAAACTTGCTCCCATACTATTTTATATAAATTTGCTCTAAATCCTTTGAATTTAATTTTGATGAGCTGAATTCACGTTTCTTTAGAACCATCTTATAGGCAGCATCCATCTCCGGAACTGCAGTCGGTGCTGAACTATGCCAACATCCCTTTGTCGCAGTCTGCAGCCTACAACAGCAACAGCAGCTACAGTTTGGGAGCCCCTACACCAGCTCCTTCACCAGTCTGCCCAGTCACCACTGCAATCAAACTATTATGGTAAACTTTGTACCAAATTGCAGTTGTGTATCAATTATAAATTGCTGTTTGAACCGGCTTTTTATGTTTTAAGTAAATTATTTTGGAATCTTAAATGAGACATCATACAAGGTTTTTAAAAAGTTGTTTTAAATCTAGGACGGAAAGATTTGAATTATATATGTTGACAGGAAACTTAAGGGGGTGATTTTTTTGCTTTTTGAGTTAAGGTTTTTACTGTTAGTATGTACATGAGTAACTGTCAAAATACAGTCATCCTATATCATTGAAAATTTTGTAGCGTCCTTGGTTGCTATAGAAAATGGCTGCCATCTTGATTTTGACTCCAATTTTATTAAAATCTTCTCCTCCTTTAGTTATGAATAAAATCACTCAAACCTTTGCAGATCGTCTTTTCCATTCAATATCTAAAGAGTACGCGTGTTTTTTAATATTTTGGATATATTTTTTAATGAAATTTTTAAAATACTTATATATCATGAATGTACAAAAACAGCGCTTTTATTGCTAGCAAAAAAAAAACAGTTCTCAAAAGTTTTCAATATATAAAAAAACCTGCCGTCATTCTATTAACATTGACAAGAGGAACCTGTGACCAAATATAATACAAATCGTTTGGTAAATGGGGAGGAGATAGAATTTTAATGTGAAAAACTACATTTCGAAAATACAAGTAAAAAAATCAACAGAAAATAACACAAAACAAACGCTTCAGCAGGTTTCCCTTGTTGTAGCAGCTCCTACTCTTTCCACAGTCTCTGGCATTGTTACTTATGTAAATAGGATTATAAATCTAGGTTTAGATGTGCACTGTTATGAAAACAGATCGTCCAAATGACCAGTTTTTTTCTTTTTTTCCTCCATAATATCCTGTGCTTGTCGCGTGTGTTGACATACACACTTGTGCGTCAACGCCTCTTATATCACACAACGACGTTGAGTCCCTACACAGACCTTCATCGTCTGGCAAACAAGGTCAAATATCGTGTGCTTTGCCACATTTTGCGATTAGCCGTCAATATAATTGCTGTTTTAACCGGCCATTTCTCAGTCAGCGTTAGGGTAATCTTACGTCAAAATTTCGACTGTTTTTAAATCTACCCTTGCCTTGCAAAATATTTTGTAAAAAGAATTATTTGTCATATGGACATTTTTCTGCCATGAACTTGTAGATAAATGATCTTTCTACCGATATGCAAAGAACAGAAAAATCAACCTTTTTTGTCCAAAGTTTCCAGTCCAGGTGCCCAAAATCCTCCCTTTTCAAGAAAAGAAATGATATGGTTTACTTATAGACATATTATATTCCCTCCACAGGCAATTATCAACCTATGAATGAGATGACTTTGAAAATAACACATCTGCTCTCATTAATGCAAACGGCAATCCCATGTATTCTGGTACTCCAATCCAAAAAAAACTCGTACATCTGGCAGCCTTAACATTGACAAATATTTCTTTGTCCAAATATAACCACATTTCAGCTTTTAGTTTTTGTGAGCATGAAAATTTCTAGATTTTACATTTTACTTTTTAAAATTTTTATATTCAACTTTGGAAAGAGATTTCCTTTTGTAATTGATGAATATTTCTAGATTTTTTACATTTTACTTTAAAATTTTATATTCATTTGATGTAGGGTAATATGAGACGGACTCCATAATATCCTGAAGGTACATATTTGCAGCTTTCTAATGACCCTAATCATGCACTTTTGATACAAACCACAAAGCTAATCTAAAAAAACAAACATTTTAATACAGCTAATTAGAGACATTATTTTTTTGCTGCGGTTTATAGATGTTTCATTGAGTTACTAACAATTTAGTATAGACAGTTTTTTGCATTCTGAAAGTGTTGCCTTTTTATTTTTCGATTTTAAATAAACTTTCAATGTTTCAGTGATTACCTGTCGATGTACAGCCCTGTCAGTGATGTTTCTTTGTCACCGATAGAGAAGATATTGTATCAGAACCTTCTTCCCAAGACGAGTATGTCAAATCCTATTTTTTGTGTTTGTTTATATTGACTCAGTACTTTTTAATTTTAAATCTTTTTAATGGGATTGCTTGTCATTTTATTTAAATCACTATTTGGTTTGTTTGGATTGTATGTCATTTGGCTTTATGATAACTGAAAAGAAATTAAGTAAAATAAAAATTTCCACATATCAATTTTTAGTCTTTCAAACTGTGTTTGTTAAATGACCTAAGTTTGAAGAATTAACAAATCTTTATAAGTATAATTTCAATTGGCAATCTATGTCATTTAGATGATAACTCAAAAGAAATGAACTCATGTAAATTTTGGGAACTATGTAATTAAAAGATTTCAAGAAAAATTGTCACATACCCTGTTTCAGTAAATGACTAGTCATGTGAACCTTATAAGGTGATATCCCTTCCCACCTATTTCATTTATAGTTTTGTTTTTAACCCCACAAATTCATTTTGGGAACTATGTAATTAAACAGACATCAAGAAAATTCTCCCCACCTGTCCAGTAATTTTCCCCACCTATCCCCATTCTCCCCCCCTCTCCCTTTCTCCCTATCCCCACCCTAATCCTCCCCACCTATCCCCACCCTCTCCATCCTCCCCACCTATCCCCACCCTAATTCTCCCCACCTATCCCCATTTCTCCCCACCTATCCCCCATTCTCCCCACCTACCCACTCCATTCTCCCCACCTATCCCCACCCCACCCTCCATCCTCCCACCCTATCCCCACCCACCCATTCTCCCACCTATCCCCATTCCCTCTCCATCCTCCCACCTATCCCCATTCTCCCCACCTATCCCCATTCTCCCCACCCATCCCCACTCCCCACCTATCCATTCTCCCCACCTTCCCCACCCACTCCATCCCTCCCCACCTATCCCCACCCTCTCCATTCTCCCCACCTATCCCCATTCTCCCAATCCCCATTCTCCCACCTATCCCCATTCCCCCACCTATCCC
The DNA here is from genome assembly GCA_037039925.1 of Doris montereyensis. Classification (NCBI taxonomy): domain Eukaryota; kingdom Metazoa; phylum Mollusca; class Gastropoda; order Nudibranchia; family Dorididae; genus Doris; species Doris montereyensis. The sequence goes on along the minus strand of JAXRKP010000927.1, from coordinate 48,357 downwards.
CATTCTCCCCACATCCCCATTCTCCCACTGATCCCCATCCTTCATCCTCCCCACCTATCCCCACCCACTATCCTCCCACCTATCCCCCACCCTCTCCATTCTCCCCACCTGCCATTGTCACCCTATCCCCATTCTTTCCCACCTATCCCCATTCTCCCCACCTATCCCTCATTCTCTCCATTCCTCCCCACCTATCCCCACATTCTCCTCCCACCTATCCCCCTCACTCTCCATTCTCCCCACCTATCCCCATTCTCCCACCTTGAACCCTCTCCATTCTCCCCACCTATCCCCACCCTCTCCATTCTCCCCACCTATCCCCACCCTCCCCCATTCTCTTCCCACCCCACCCTCCCATCCTCCCCCACCTATCCCCACCCTCCCATTCTCCCCACCTATCCCCATTCTCCCCACCTATCCCCACCCTCTCCATTTCAATTCCCCACCCTCTCCATCCTAAATAAAAAAACCCTCCCCATTCCCCACCTATCCCCATCCCCCATCCTCCCCCCCACCTATGAACTATCATTCTCCCCACCTATCCCCACCCTTCCATTCTTCCCCACCTATCTCCATGTGACCTATCCCCCACCCTCTCCATTCTTCACCTATCTTTCCCCACCTATCCCCACCCTTTCCATTCTCCCCACCTATCCCCACCCTCTCCATTCTTCCACCTAACCATTTCCCCACCCTCCCCCACTCCCATTCTTCCCCATCCCCATTATCCCATTCTCCCCACTTGTCCCCATCTCCATTTCATTTATCCCCACCCTCTCCATTCTTCCCACCTATCCCTATTCTCCCACCTATCCCCACCCTCTCCATTCTCCCCACCTATCCCCACCCTCTCCATTCTTCCCACCTATCCCATTCTCCCCACCTATCCCCCACCCTCTCCATTCTTCCCCACCCCATTCTCCCCCACCTCCCCACCCTCTCCATTCTCCCCCACCTATCCCCACCCTCTCCATCTCCCCACCCTCCCCCCTCCATCCTCCCACCTATCCCCACCCCTCTCCATTCTCCCCACCTATCCCCACCCTCTCCATTCTTCCCCACTCCCTATCCCCACCCTCTCCATTCTTCCCACCTATCCCCACCCTCCTCCATTCTCCCCACCTATCCCCCCACCCTCTCCATTCTCTCCACCTATCCCCACCCTCTCCATTCTCCCCACCTATCCCCATTCTCCCCACCTCCCATTCTCCCACCTATCTCTCCATTCTCCCCACCTATCCCCATTCCATTCTTCCCACCTATCCCATTCTCCCCACCTATCCCCATCTCCCTTCTCCCCACCTATCCCCCATCCATTCTCCCTACCTATCCCCACCCTCTCCATTCTCCCCACCTATCCCCACCCTCTCCATTCTCTCCACCTATCCCCACCCTCTCTATCCTTCCCACCACCCCATCCCTCTCCATCCTCCCCACCTATCCCCACCCTCCCTCCCCACCTATCCCCCACCCTCTCCATTCTTTCCATTCTCCCCACCTATCCCCATTCTCCCCACCTATCCCCACCCTCTCCATTCTCCCCACCTATCCCCCACCTCTCTCTTCCATTCCCCCTCCCTCCCCACCTATCCCCACCCTCTCTCCATCCCCACCCTCTCTATCCCCACCTATCCCCACCCTCTCCATTCTCCCCACCTATCCCCACCTTCTCTCCATTCTTCCATTCCCCACCTATCCCCACCCCTCCATTCTCCTCCACCCTATCCCCACCCTCTCCATTCTCCCCCACCCATTCTTCCCACCCTCTCCATTCTCCTCCACCTATCCCCACCTCTCCATTCTCCCCACCTATCCCCACCTCCATTCTCCATTCTCTCCACCTATCCCCACCCTCTCCATTCTCCCCACCTATCCCCACCCTCTCCATTCTCCCCACCTCCCCCTCCCACCCTCTCCCATTCTCCCTATCCCATTCTCCCCATCCCCACCCTCTCCATTCTCCCCACCTATCCCCACCCTCTCCATTCTCTCCACCTATCCCCACCCCTCTCCATTCTCCCCCACCTATCACCACCCTCTCCACCTCCCTTTTATGGCAATGTCCAATGCATTGTTCTTAAGCTGTGTCATTTTGTTCTTAACTATCTCTTTTTGCTTTTCTTAATCAGAGAGCCTCAATCAACAATACTCTCAGCCCTCACAGCGATAATTCTCTCGCCTGTGGAGAAAAATTGTACTCTAACCTGCTATCAAAACACACTCAAAATCTCAGGCCAATCACCTCCAACTCCAAGTTCAGACGCCCCCACACCACCAAGATCCCCGGTACCAACCCAAGACATGATGTACACTAATACTGCTCTCCAGATGACTGCCAATCAAATTGCTGCCAATCAAATTGCTGCAAATCAATTGAAAGTCAATCAAATTGCGGAAGAGGCCTCTCTGATTGACATGCTCGTAAGTGATAATTATTCCTTGGATGCTCATTCATAATTTACCCCAGCTTGATTTAATTGCATATCACAAATTATAATAAGATTTAATAAGAAATTTTTGTTATAAATTGTAGCTTGGAAATCGTAGAGCCTGTCTATTGTTAAAAAAACCCAGAATGATAATTTTTTGGTCTTATTCCATTGTTCATTGCATCTGGTTTTTCCTGTGGTATTTTTCAGGGTAAAATGAATGTAAATTCTGTATGTACCAGAAATGGATACTGCCAGCCAATACTCAATGCAAGAATTATCCAGGTAAATTAAGATGGTGGATTACATTTGCCTGTAACACAATCAGACTTGCAGCTTTTTCAGTCAAAAAGATAGAAGGGTTTACTTACTCAGTTTTTTTCCGTTGACAAGTTTAGGGATCAAATTTAAAAGTATTCATCGAATGATTTCTCTTTATTTCTGTAAAAGTCCATTCATGCTAATTCTGGGTATATTTTGTCATCATACAGCAACGGATCTCCGCATGCGGTCCAGTCCAGGCTCTCACACAAGCTCAACTAATGTCTCTAATTTTGTAGCGAATGTAGATCCATATGCCATTGAAAGAGCCCGCCCGTCTTCACAGAATGCAGCAGGTATGATTTTACCATGCTACTTCTTTCTTAGTAACATAACGTCTATAGCAGTGGTTTTCAACTTTTTTTATCCATGCACGCTTTACTATTATTGTCAAAATGTCTTTCCCCCTTTTCTAAAATTGTCTGCTTCATAAGGTGCATTCAAAATAATAGACTGCCAAATCTGTGGTCATAATGCCTTCCTGAAACTTTGTCAATCTGTGATCATAATGCATCCCTGAAACTTTGCCAATCTGTGATCACAATACCTCCCTTGAACATGCCAATCTGTGATCATAATACCTCTCCTGAAACTCTGTCAAGCTGTAGTCATAATACCTCTCCTAAAACTCTGCCAATCTGTGGTCATAATACCTCCCCTGAAACTCTGCCAATCTGTGGTCATAATACCTCTCCCTGAAACCCTGCCAATCTGTGATTATAATGCCTCTCCTGAAACTGCCAATCTGTGGTCATAATACATCTCCTGAAACTCTGCCAATCTGTGGTCATAATACCTCTCCTGAAACTGCCAATCTGTGGTCATAATACATCTCCTGAAACTCTGCCAATCTGTGGTCATAATACCTCTCCTGAAACTGCCAATCTGTGGTCATAATACATCTCCTGAAACTCTGCCAATCTGTGGTCACAATACCTCTCCTGAAACTCTGCCAATCTGTAGTCGTTATACCTCTCCTGACACTGCCAATCTGTGGTCATAATACCTCTCCTGAAACTCTACCAATCTGTGGTCCTTAGACAATAGAGAATACAGTAGAGTACAGGCAGCTGAAATGAAATATCTAAGAAAAGTAGTAGGGAAAACTAAAAGAAACAAAATCAGAAACACAACAATAAGAGATCAAACCAAAGCAGATGGCATAAAAACTAAGATAGAAACAACAATTGTAAACAGAATGAATGACAATAGAATAGCTAAATCAGTATACAGTGCTAAAGCCCAAGATAAAAGACCAAAAGGCAGATCTCAGAGAAAGTGGGAAGAAGATATAAAAGAGACACTTAAGCATAGAAATTTAACTTTTTGGAAGGAAACAGAAAATGCCAGGACAGGGCATCCTGGAGAAAGATCATCTCGGGCAACTGAACCCATAAACTGAAAGGTAGAATGGGGAACTGATAAAGAAAGAAATATGCTTAGTTTTTTTCCTTCACTTTGTCTGTTTGTGGACATATACAAACTGTATCCTATCTTTATTCCTGTTCAGCAATGAGTGAGGCAAGCTGTACTTGGAGTGGACATCTTCCACCTCGTAACCATAAGAACCCGGTCTACTCCTGTAAGGTTTTCCTGGGCGGAGTTCCATGGACATTACTGAATGTAAGTAAATTTCATTCGATTTTCAGATATTTGAATGAAGTTAGATTTAGAACATTAAATAGAAATACATTTTTAAGAACTGTTTCAAGTTTTTTTTTTTTTTTAAGGTTTATCGTCTTTTACAGGATGTAATACTCCTCACAGCCAGTAGACAATGGACAGAAATCTAACCATGAGATATTTGTCTATGGTGGACAGGGTTTAAAATCAATGAATATGTCATTCCGATACTAATCTGATATGCTTCTTGCCACTTGTTTCAGGTGTAGTGAAATTCCAGATGAAATATGAGGTCATTTTAATTCTAGCCTGAAAGCACTCCGTTTGATAGTCACCCACTTTAGAACAGTATTCATTGCCTTTTTCTCAAAACTTATGATCTTCATATGTATTGGACAGAAAGCATGTTATAATCTAGAAAAATATGTCCCAATTGATCTTCATATGTATTGGACAGAAAGCATGTTATAATCTAGAAAAATATGTCCTAAATGATCTTCATATGTATTGGACAGAAAGCATGTTATAATCTAGAAAAATTTATCCCAAATGATCTTCATATGTATTGGACAGAAAACATGTTATAATCTAGAAAAATATGTCCCAAATGATCTTCATATGTATTGGACAGAAAGCATGTTATAATCTAGAAAAATTCATCCCAAATGACCTTCATATGTATTGACAGAAAGCATGTTATAATCTAGAAAAATATGTCCCAAATGATCTTCATATGTATTGGACAGAAAGCATGTTATAATCTAGAAAAATTTATCCCAAATGATCTTCATATGTATTGGACAGAAAGCATGTTAAAATCTAGAAAAAATTATCCCAAATAATCTTCCGTTTCAAGAGATTTCGTGGTGAGCAAGGAATATATCAGAACATTATTCACGTCGCATTAAAAAATTCTACTGAAATAAGTCAAAACATGTGTAAATAATTCTGATTATTGATTTGTCCATAACAGAATGGATAATACAATATCTTGGTGTTTGAATTTTAACATATATATTTTGTACATACAAATATTTTTCTGTAATAAAGGGCTTCTTGTTTTGTGCTGTGCAGGAAAAAAATCTGAAAATAATGAAACAAAAAGAGACGGGACAAACATTGATGTTTTGATTTTGACTGTAAGACAACGAAGAAATATGGATCTCACACAGTTATCAGATCATAACATAAGTGGAATAAGTAAGATAAGAAACAAAAGCCATTTTCCGGCAACAAGAAAATAGTTAATTCAATTCTCTTCTCTTTTCAGCTGGTCTACAAGCAGCCTTCAACAAATTTGGTCATTTTAAAGTTGAATGGCCTGGAAAAGATGGTAGGGAAAATTAGATTTGATTTGATTTACCCACATCCACGACTGGTAATCTCAGTGTTTTTGGTAGGATTATTTTTCAATTTTGCCCAGACTGCCCTGTAAACAGCCAAGAGATCTTTAATGTGCACAGAGTGTTGTGATTTGCACACTGGACCTCCTTTTATCATCTGTCTCCGATGGGATTAGGAGTCGATCCACTTACCTGGACCAGGGGTAGATTTTGCTCGAAAACAATCGAGAATATTTTTCAACCGTTGGCGGGGCTCGAACCCTCTACCTTTTGGTTGAGAGGACGACACCTTGCCTCTGGACTACCGAGTGCCCTGGTATGGGAAAAGCCTTGTTTAAATTAACGTTGTTTATAATGTGTACCTCTAACATAGTTAAAATTAAGGATTTCATTTTCTTTCATAATATACTCAACAAAGGATAAATACCACATCAAGAAAAATTATTCTTATGTTATTTTTGCAGGCAGATCTTTATTTTCTCCAGTGGTTTACCTTAATTTTTTCACAGGATATGTCTATTTGCTTTTTGACAATGAAAAGTCAGTCAGATCCTTGCTCCAGTCATCGACCCATGATTTCAGTAGTGGAGATTACTTTTACAAGCTTTCTTCTCGTAGGATGCGATCGAAGGAGGTATACTTTTTCTTTTCAAATTAAAGTCTTTTTAAACTTTTTTGAAAGTTTCATCTTTTGCCATCTCATATGCCCCTCATGACTAAGTAAATTTTCCCTATACGGTCGTAACCGCCTAAATGCCCGGTGCTTGGAAAGCAGAGAAAACAAACTTTTAGGCAAAAATAGGTCAGGGGCAACAATTTGGGAGGGGGAGGGTGTGTGTGTGTGTGTGTGATCAGCAAGTGAGTTCATTGAGCATGGTGCAGAAATTCAACTTTTACCTCCCTTGCTTGTGACTTTAATAAACCAGGCTTTCTTTACAAAATCGTATTTCAATGCCTCATTTTATTTTATCTGGTCTATTAACCACCACTTGCCACAAAGATCCAAAGGCACAATGGATATGGCCAATGCCAGACAGGGGAGCAATAAAACTGTCCACACCTTGTCCCTTGATCGCGATGATTGCCTGGCCTATTAAAAATGCCAGGTGATTTCATGTCACTACATCAAGAAAGAGCCGTGGGGAGTCCGAAAGTCCGAAAGACTGACTGTTCATTCAAATGATGCCCAGTGATGACATTGACAAACCAGTGATGACATTGACAAACCAGTGATCCACTGGAAAAAGGATTTGCTGTGCAGTGGGTGGAGTTGGGAAGAAGACTGGTCATCTTTTATTCCATGACAATGGATAGGTAATGAAGGGTGGTTACAATGCATGTCGCATTGTTGACGGGCATAAGCCATATCAGTGATGGGATTACATGAATGTATGATTACAAAAAGAATACATTTTTATCAGTTACGGACATACTTTCTGATAATTTGGAGAAAATGATAACTGCAGTTGAGACTGGGTGTTTAGGCAAATATCTTGGTTTTGAAACGGGCATTTAGAGGGGCAATTCATAAAGAAAAAAATCGGTTTCATTGAGATTGCGGGCATTTAGGTGAAACAGGCATTATAGTGACAGGCATTTGGACGGTCACTATTGTACTAATTAAAGCGTTGACAATTGTCAATTCGGTTAGACTCTTTAATGTTGATCCGATATATTTCTTCATACAGTTTCGTTTTGATTGTTGCTCTACATGCACCAGACACAATGCATTTTTTTTCTTCCAATTATTCAGAAATTTGATTACTGTCAGCGCAACAAATTATGATAACATTTAGCTGCAATAACGATGAGCGATAAAGACAAAAAAGATTTTGATATAATGTAAGACTCACCATTGAAGTTCCTGCCTGAGAATAGATCAAAATAATTGCTCATGTTGTTGATTGCGTGTCTTGTAGGTTCAGATAATCCCATGGGTCTTGGCAGACAGTAACCATGCTTTCCTGCCATCACAAAGGTTGGAGTCCAATAAGACGGTGTTTGTTGGTGCCTTGCATGGAATGTTGACTGCTAAAGCTCTTGGCAACATCATGTCTGATCTCTTTGGCAATGTCGTCAATGCTGGTATTGACACGGACAAGTATAAATATCCTATTGGTAAGAGCAAGCAGAATTATTTTGATTTTCTTCACAGAAATATGTCTATCCTCAACTCTTTAGTAAATTCTCAGACTTTCTAGTAAATTCTCTAACCCCGAAATATTAGTTCTCTTTTTTTGAAATGCTAAGATAAAATCAAAATCAGTGCAGTCTCTATCCCAAATCCTTACCTTTATATTTCTTTGTCAGGTAGACACAAGTAGTTAGAAATTTCATGTTGTAAAGATTTGCACTTTGTTCATCAGCCTCCTGGCTTTAAAAATATGATTTTAACCTGAAGACCTGGTGGTGATGCTATCACGTCAAAATCTGATGTTTGCATATGGCAAATATTTGCACAAAAATTATGTAAAAGTCACACCCCTCATTCTAGTTGGCAGGATGTGATCCCCAGTTTTCTTTAAATCATGAAATTTGAAGTTCTTCCTGAACATGAGATCACCGCACCCCATGGAGTAGGTTAAAACTACATGTCTAAAATAAAACAAAATCTAATGCCAGCTTAATATCTGTAAAGACCCAGACTCCACCACCATTACATTTTAGAAAGTACTGTTGTTATTATCAATGAAATGTTGACACAATAAGTATACAGGGTAATAATGCAAAATGTTACCAAGCGTTTTGCAATCTTCTGGTTTGTATCCGTAATGCTGATGCTTAGGAGATTTTTTTTAGACTGGTTCCTTTTATTTGAAGACCATGATATTATGAAATATTCAACTGTCACTTTCACAACCTGAATCCTTGCTATCTTTACTATGTATGTATCAGTTCCATATCCTCATATCCATTGCTTTACATACAACATAATGATGAACTTTATGCTCATCTGCCAACGGGTTTGAGTGACCGTTTCTTCCATTTTTTGTTGTTGCGTAGTTTACATTTTGTTGTTGTTCAATGTGACGCCATACTATTTTGTTGTTGTTGCGCAATCTACACAATGTGACACCATACTATTTTGTTGTTGTTGCGCAGTCTACACAATGTGACGCCATACTATTTTGTTGTTGTTGCAGTCTACACAATGTGACGCCATACTATTTTGTTGTTGTTGCGCAGTCTACACAATGTGACGCCATACTATTTTGTTGTTGTTGCGCAGTCTACAATGTGACACCATACTATTTTGTTGTTGTTGCATGTCTACACAATGTGACGCCATACTATTTTGTTGTTGTTGCGCAGTTTACACAATGTGACGCCATACTATTGTTTTGTAACATTTCAGGATCAGGGAGAGTGACTTTCAGCAATCGCAAGAGTTACATGAAGGCTGTTCAAGCGGCTTTTGTGGAAATCAAAACCCCAAAATTTACCAAAAGGTATCAAAATAGATGTTAGGCTTTGTAGTATATTTATTAATTTGGATACAAATATGAAATATATCAGAACTTATTGCCAAATTTTAAACATATAATTCATCATAACAAATGCATTAATGTAAAGCTAAAGTTAATATTTTAAAAATGCATAATGCAGTATTACGTAACTTCTAGCCAGATCTAAATGTCCATTGAGCTAAGAAGTGGAACAGCTGATGATGCAAAACTTTCCCCAGACAGGTCACTGGTCTGTCGCATGCTTTACTTCCCAACAATAGCTGGTACTGATTCACACAGGGGCTGAGTGAGGAAAAGCGTCTGTCTGAAGGACTCAATATCGGACACAGTGAAACTAGGATTTGAACTTATGACCGTGGTACCAAATCTGTTGACCACCCTTCGACTGATGCCAATAGAATGCATTTCTTACCCGTAGAAAAAAGGAACAAAGGGAACATGATGGCCTACCTCTCGACCAGAGGGTCATGGGTTCGTGCCCTGACAGGTTGAAAATGTTTTCTCGTCTTGAGTAAAACCCACCTTCTTGGTCTAGGTAGGTTGGTGGACACTTAATCCCATTGGAGTCGGGACGATAAAAGGAGGCCCCATGTGCAGATCACAGTATTTTGTTCATGTTAAAAATCCCTTGGCGGTTTACAGGGCAGTCAAGGCAAAATGTGAAAATTTATCGAAAAACGCGAGTTCAACTTAGATGTATGTGGATAAATCAAGTAAAATCAAATCAAAATTAGTTCAACTTAGATGTATTTGGATAAATCAAGTAAAATCAAATCAAAATTAGTTCAACTTAGATGTATTTGGATAAATCAAGTAAAATCAAATCAAAATTTGTATAACATTCTTTTTCTCAAATGATGCCTTGCAATTATTGGTTTCAGCATTTCATAACGTCAAAATCCCACAAAAAGTAAATTTACATGGAAACGTAATCTTTGTGGTTAAAATATGTAACTAACTACTTCACCCATTGTTCCCTCAGATCCAGATTGATCCTTACCTGGGAGATGCCGTGTGCAGCTTGTGTAACGCTCAACAGGGCTCATTCTTTTGCAGGGATCTTCTATGCTTCAAGTATTTGTGTCGCTCATGTTGGTATTGGCAACATGCCCCCGATTCCATGCGTCATCACCGCCCATTGACCAGAAACACCAAAAACACTGTCCCTTTGTAAGAGGACATGAGATTATCTTTTCCCGGCATTTACCATAAGGAATTTTGATATTTTTGAATGGTGATTGTCTTGGTACATGATTTGTATTTGTATCAGTATTTTTCCTTTGAAGTTTCTTGGCATTTGCTTTTATGTGCCATGCCATGTTTTTCTCTTTTCTTATTGAATATGAAATGAATGACAAGAAAGAAAGGAAAGAGAAGCATTTGATCTTGTTTACATATTCAACTTTTTATGTCCTATTGTTTTTAGATTATTTACGTCTTTCATATTGACTGGTTGTTAGATTTCTTTGGAAAAAGAGAATGAAGGTTGTGTGACATGGTATGTAGTTTGATTTGTGAGGAGGAAAGCTTGACTTAAAATGCTGCCTGTTAAATGGATACTGTCCCTTGAATAAGATTTTTTTTTCATCATGATGAAACCTGGGATAGCTTTCAACCCTATTTTGGGGCTTTTCTCAGTGTAAGCTACAAAAGTTTTATCGCTTTTCTAGCCAATGTGTGGATGAGTGTGTGCTCTATCCATTTGTTTTTGTTTTTAATAGATGTTTGTTTTCATGGATATCTGAAAAAAGAGTATCGTTTCCTCCTGAATTTGTGTCGAGTTGTGTCGGAATTTTATTCATTTTAACTTTATATAAATTTATATATCTACCATAAACATCCCAGTTTCATTGCTAAATTAAGCATATGTTTTGTAATATTCTGCCAACTTAAGACTTTGAGAAACCCAGAATGCAATGATGTTCTTTAAATCTTTTATCTTCTTTCCATTAATCAAATGAATCCCTCCAGAGACTTTTTGAATCAATTCATCCATACGACATTATAATCGTATTTAATTCTGTCTAATTGATTCTAACATGGAGTGATCAATTTTTTTGTAAATTACTTTCTAATAGATGTGCTCAATATTCTACTATTTCTTATATTATTTAGAGAATTACTCACTAATTACCGACAAAAACCAATTCATTTTTTGCCTTGTGAAAACTTGTTTATTTCCTCCAATGACGTTTTAACAGATCAAGTGTTTCCACAAAGTTAAAACTCATCCAGTATTCTTCACTCCCCCCCCTTCCCCATCTCCTTCTCTTCCTTTCCTCTCTTGTTGTGTTTTGCCAACAATAGAAATGTTTTTTGTGATATCCCAAATATCAAATATACATTTTGGGTACCTAGTGTAATGATATTGTTATTCTTTATAATTGACATCAGACAGACTGCTTTTGAATGCTTTTCTTGATGCTATTTTGTTTAGAATGCTGCTGTAGCTTACTCCATTTCTCCTCATAACTTTCCATCTCTCTCGGTCTCCGAATTGTACAAGCTATTTTATCATTATAACTTTAATTCAGGATCCTCACATAACCGCATATTTTGTTTTTGGTTCGAATATTTGTTTGCTCTTCTATTGGTATATTTTGACTCATTGCAGCGTTCTATGTTCTCTTCCCCCCCCCCCACCACACACACACACACACATACATACAAAAGAACACACAATGCCCCCAATGAGTGGTTTGATACAATTTTCCCTTTAGCTTGATTGAAATAATTATGGACATGTTTTTCGGCATCTGCTCCTTCTGCATCTCCTAAGTAAGTTTTTATGTTCACAGAATATGTAAATAGTTGTGTGTGCCTAGGTACAAACTGAAAGTGCCCTTATTTAGCTCGCCATTTCAAAGATTTTTCCTCTGCTTTCTCTTTGAAAGAAGTAAACACGTGTTTGTGTTTGAATATTTGCAGTTTAGTATTTGCTAGAACCCCCACCCCCTCCCCCTCTGAATATTTGCGTTTCAGTATTCGCTAGAACCCCCCCAAAAAAAAAGAAAAATATTCCTTCAAAGACTTTCAGATTGTTCATGGACATGTTCTCTGTTATACCTTTGTTTCACTGTGTTCATGGACATGTTCTCTGTTATACCTTTGTTTCACTGTGTTCATGGACATGTTCTCTGTTATACCTTTGTTTCACTGTGTTCATGGACATGTTCTCTGTTATACCTTTGTTTCACTGTGTTCATGGACATGTTTTCTGTTATACCTTTGTTTCACGGTTTCATTTGCTGCTGAGTATTTAATTTTTATTGCACATAATTTTCATGCTTTGTTTACTAACAATTTTCTCGGAGAGTAAGGGTCTTGGATCTAGATTTCTTAGAATTTGATAAATTTCTGAAAAGCAGAGGAAATATCTTAATGAATGACTATTTCTAAATGATCAAGCTGTTTTTTATGCATATTTATTTTTATAATTTTGGGGTTGGTTCTTTGTTCCCAATGAGTATTTCAGTGCTCATGTTGCTTTCTTTATGTATGCCTTAAGTGGCTTTTGATATCTAATTTTTAAGCATGACAATTTTTGATCGTTTCGAACATCTTTAAAACAATTTTAAAATCTTATAAAGAGAAAGTGTGGTACTGACTTTTGGTCACAACAAAACTGATTGGACTTATCTCTAGGTTTACGTCCAGTAAGTCTTCAGTGACAAATTTTCTATCGCACGTGTCATGGACATTTTAATGAAAGACCTGTATGAGAAAACTCCATTCCGTTCTTTTTATTTCATTGTTTTATAGTCAGTAACTCTGCAGCCTTGATTTTTATTAGAGAAATACTTTAAACACTAGATATATAAAAAATGCATGGCTTTCTTACATCATTTGCACCCCAACAAATTTTTATACTCTAGAAGATTGTTTACCTTGTCTACGTGTTTAGAGCTAGTGGCACTTGAATAGAGGGGATTGAAGAAGGTAAAGAATGAAAGTTTCCTTACTTTACTTTTTCTGTAAAACTCTGTACTAGCACTTGTTTATCTAAATGCTGGAATGTGAATTTTTATTATAGCATTCATTACCAAAATGGTGTTTCTTTATTCATATGTTTTCTTTAAATCATCAAAATGTTGACAAGACATCTTTTTCAAATTTTTCATGAAGCTTTTCATGCTCATTTTCCATTTTATGTCATCTGTTAAAACATTTTGATTTGGTTTTCAAACAGCTTTCTTTTACATAGTGTTTTTTATTTATGACGTAATTTTGATCTGGGAGTTTTTCATTCATGTGTTAATTTCTCCCTTTTGTTTTTGCTTTTGCGTTTTTAATTTTTCTCTCAACAGTTTCCACATTTTCTTATTCGGGAGAAGGGTTGACTGCACAGGATTAAGGCTATGAGGGACAGAAGACACCCCTGTGCCTTTCCAATACATTTGGATTGGCCTTTGTCTCTGTTCTGTTTTATTTAGGTTGATAGTGGGTGGAGAGGGTATAATTTCTTCTTACGGTCGAATTTATCTGTACTCCAGACAGATATTGTGTTATGTCCAGATAGTCCAATCTTTCTTGCAAGAGCGCTGGGAAATGGAAAAAGTAGTCATTTTTATATTAGTGGTAGTAGCGAAAAAAATACTGGTATTAGTATGATGTTAGTGGTAACAGTAACAGCATTGGTATTTTAGGAATACTGTTGTTGATACAACCCATTTTCTTTTAATAGTACTATTTTTATATATTCACCTAGGTCAGGTTTTGTAACATGTTCAGCTTCCTTTACCTTGAATAATCCCATGTTTGTCTTAGGGAGGGTTTTTAAGATTTTTAAGTATTTTATTTTTGATCTTCATACAGTTGGGGTTAAATTATTAATTTTTCTTATGCTTCCTTTGTTTTAGTATTAGTACATAAATGTCAACCATCAAGCCTGAATATGCCCAATTTTTAGAAGAGTTGGTTGAAAATTTATTGTTAATTGAACTTTTCTAAAATCTTGTGTTTGAAATTTGTTAATATTATTTGAAAAAATAGTTTTCTAGTTACAACCTTCAAAGTCAAAAGAGTGCAAACGCATGACTTTATCAAGAAACGATGTTTTCTTTACTAATCTTAACCATTTTGTAAGTTTGTTTGTTCTTAGTTTTGCTTACAGTTGTGAAAGACATCACTTGAATGTACTCATCTTGGTGAAAAACATCACTTGAATGTACTCATCTTGATGAAAGACATCACTTGAATGTACTCATCTAGGTGAAAGACATCACTTGAATGTACTCATTTTGATGAAAGAGATCACTTGAATGTACTCATCTTTGTGAAAGACATCACTTGAATGTACTCATCTTGATGAAAAACATCACTTGAATGTACTCATCTTGATGAAAGACATCACTTGAATGTACTCATTTTGATGAAAGAGATCACTTGAATGTACTCATCTTGATGAAAGACATCACTTGAATGTACTCATCTTGATGAAAGACATCACTTGAATGTACTCATCTTGGTGAAAGACATCACTTGAATGTACTCATCTTGGTGAAAGACATCACTTGAATGTACTCATCTTTGTGAAAGACATCACTTGAATGTACTCATTTTGATGAAAGATATCACTTGAATGTACTCATCTTGTTGAAAGACATCATTTGAATGTACTCACCTTTGTGAAAGACATCACTTGAATGTACTCATTTTGATGAAAGACATCACTTGAATGTACTCATCTTGGTGAAAGATATCACTTGAATGTACTCATCTTGGTGAAAGATATCACTTGAATGTACTCATCTTGATGAAAGACTTCACTTGAATGTACTCATCTTGGTGAAAGACATCACTTGAATGTACTAATTTTGATGAAAGAGATCACTTGAATGTACTCATCTTGATGAAAGACATCACTTGAATGTGCTCATCTTTGTGAAAGACATCACTTGAATGTACTCATTTTGATGAAAGACATCACTTGAATGTACTCATCTTGGTGAAAGATATCATTTGAATGTACTCATTTTGATGAAAGACATCACTTGAATGTACTCATCTTGGTGAAAGACATCACTTGAATGTACTCATTTTGATGAAAGATATCACTTGAATGTACTCATCTTGGTGAAAGACATCACTTGAATGTGCTTATTTTTGGTGAAAGACATCACTTGAATGTACTCATCTTGGTGAAAGACATCACTTGAATGTGTTTATTTTTATGAAAGACATCACTTGAACATGCTTATTTTTTATGAAAGACATCACTTGAACGTGCTCATTTTTTATGAAAGACATCACTTGAATGTACTCATCTTAGTGAAAGACCACTTGAATGTACTCATCTTAGTGAAAGACATCACTTGAATGTGCTCATCTCGGTGAAAGACATCACTTGAATGTGCTTATTTTGGTGAAAGACATCCTTGCATGTGCTTATTTTTGGTGAAAGACATCACTTGAATGTGCTTATTTTTGGTGAAAGACATCACTTGAATGTGCTTATTTTTGGTGAAAGACATCACTTGAACGTGCTGATCTTTAGTGAAAGACATCACTTGAATGTGCTGATCTTTAGTGAAAGACACCACTTGAATGTGCTGATCTTTAGGGAAAGACACCACTTGAATGTGCTTATCTTTAGCAAAAGACATCACTTGAATGTGCTGATCTTTAGTGAAAGACATCACTTGAATGTGCTGATCTTTAGTGAAAGACACCACTTGAATGTGCTTATCTTTAGCGAAAGACACCACTTGAATGTGCTTATCTTTAGCGAAAGACGTCACTTGAATGTGCTCATCTTTAGCAAAAGATGTCACTTGAATGTGCTCATCTTTAGCAAAAGACGTCACTTGAATGTACTCATCTTTAGCAAAAGACGTCACTTGAATGTACTCATCTTTAGCAAAAGACGTCACTTGAATGTGCTCATCTTTAGCAAAAGACGTCCTTGAATGTACTCATCTTTAGCAAAAGACGTCACTTGAATGTGCTCATCTTTAGCAAAAGACGTCACTTGAATGGGCTCACCTTTAGTGAAAGACTCCACTTGAATGTGCTCATCTTTAGTACAAGATGTCACATACACGCCCTTTCTGGGATTATTTGAACAATGATTTTTTCCTCTCGGGTATTGAAGTTTTTGCATCCAGCAGATGCCGATATTGCATAACAATGAGTTTCCAAGTTTGTGTTGTTGGCATTGACTTGACAAAGATTGTCTTGACAATTAACTTGTACTAATCACAGGGATGATTTCCCTCAATGGTTTGATTTCAACGAAGTTGTGATGTTGGTCTCCTTTTTTTCCTTTCCAATTGTTTGAGCATCTTTTTGACATGCTCATTAGTTGAGGTTTTTTTCCATTTGTTTGAGCATCTTAGGACATGCTCATTAGTTGGGTTTTTTTTTCATTTGTTTTATACATATTGTGTTGAGTAACTTTTTGAGAGTTATTACTAACATTCCTTTTGTTATTTCTTACACGTAACTAAATAGCATGATACTTCACCTCCTACATACATTTTGTTTGGTCGTAAAAATAGGATTGAAGATTGTCTGTACAGCTTTGAGCAATATATCTTTTCTCATAGTTGGACAATGGTAATATTATGCATGTCTACAAATGACTCGATACACTAGCAGTTCCCCATGGTTGAAAAGTTTTTCTTTTGAATTCTTAACTTACTAACATTCTTACAATATTTATCCCATGGTTGTAAAAATCCACCAAATACTTTGAAAGACAGGCCTTTAGATAACTTGATAAGCTACTCTAAATGTAAAAGACATCCCAGTGATATTTGAGTACAAATCAAACCACACCCCCATGCACTGCCACTGACAAATGTTCATGCAGAAGACTTGGCCCACTTAATCTGACACATATTTTTCATAATTGAAGAATGCCTATGTGAATGAATAATTCAATACACAAGTTTCACAACAATGATTTCTATTTGAAGCACATCCTATGAATGTGTTATAATTATTGCCTTATTACTCATAAATTCATGCTTTAGAATGTTTGTTTATCAATGATTTACAGTTCTTATTCTCAGGGTTTCCATGACTACCATATTATTTGTTATCAACAGTGGTTGTTGCCATGCTTGATTTTTGTACACCTTTTTGTCACATCTCGACAATGCCAGTCAACCGATGAATTCGATGAATTGATTTTCTATTTGCTTTTTGACACTTTGATATGAAATGCAGCTGATTTGCATTGGTTTTTTTTAATGTTTTTCAAACGAGAAACTTGTATGTGATCCACATTGAAATTTCTACATTCTCAAACGTGTGATAGAATCCAAACCATAATTGTGACATAAGCCGCCCAGATGTATTTCTATTAGAGTGATCCTTCTAGTCCAAGGACTTTGTTATACAATGACTGCTTGCAGTTATTTACTCTTTTTGTTTTGTTTCTTCATATGTTGTTTACTTGCTCAGTTTTCAAGTTTATTAAACGTTCATCAGCAGCACAATTGTGTTTATATTGATATTATTAGTTGAATTGTTTAGTGTTGTTTGTATTGAGAATGGGAACGATTTTCTTGTAGGTCCTACATACTTCTTTCATATTAGTACTTCTTTCATATTAGTACTTCTTTCATATTAGTAGTTCTTTCACATATTAGTAATTCTTTCATATTAGTACTTCTTTCATATTAGTACTTCTTTCATATTAGTACTTCTTTCATATTAATACTTCTTTCATATTAGTACTTCTTTCATATTAGTACTTCTTTCATATTAATACTTCTTTCATATTAGTACTTCTGTCATATTAATACTTCTTTCATATTAGTACTTCTTTCATATTAATACTTCTTTCATATTAATATATTAGTACTTCTTTCATACTAGTACTTCTTTCATATTAGTAGTTCTTTCATAGTACTTCTTTCATATTAATACTTCTTATTAATACTTCTTTCATACTAGTACTTCTTTCATATTAGTACTTCTTTCATATTAGTACTTCTTTCATATTAGTACTTCTTTCATATTAGTACTTCTTTCATATTAATACTTCTTTCATATTAATACTTCTTTCATATTAGTACTTCTTTCATATTAATACTTCTTTCATATTAATACTTCTTTCATATTAGTACTTCTTTCATATTAATACTTCTTTCATATTAATACTTCTTTCATATTAGTACTTCTTTCATACTAGTACTTCTTTCCTATTACTAACGTAGATAAAGACGAACAGTGAGGCAAAGGGCATGCCGGAAGTAAGGCAATGCCATAAGACAATATGAAAGCCCCCATATGAACAAAAACGAGACAAATACAAGGGATAAACATACAAAAACCCAGGCCACCATGGGATCGAACTCGGCACCCATCGCCTCGCCATGAAAAGAAAGGGTGCTACCAAACGAGCTAACTACGCTCCCTATTACTCATATTACTACCAGTAAACTCTTTTATATCTTTTTGTCTTGATGTTTTTATCTTAGTTCATCATATATGGTGTGGGTGGTTGCCGGGTTCTACTGGTAGGTCCTACTTCTTTCCTTTAATTCTTTTACTGATCGTTCATCTTGCTGTTTCTTCTTTCTTAATTCACCGCTTATGGTGGATGTTGAATTTCGATGAATCAATCAATCGATTATCCTATATGGACGGGGTAAATTTCAATGAAAAGAAACCCCTTAATTCATCCTGAGATTAGATAACCCCGAAAACATAATTTTGATGGACAAGACACCTTTCAATGAAACAAACAAACAAAACATTTCTCACGACCACATGAGTTACCAACCCCATCATCGCTGTAACAACTAAGGGGGTTTGGAGTGACTTCATCTAGAGTAGGGTTTGGAGTGATTTCGTCTAGAATAGGGTTTGGAGTGATTTCGTCTAGAATAGGGTTTGGAGTGACTTCATTTAGAATAGGGTTTTGAGTGACTTCGTCTAGAATAGGGTTTGGAGTTACTTAATGTAGAATAGGGTTTGGAGTGACTTTGTCTAGAATAGGGTTTGGAGTGACTTCGTCTAGAATAGGGTTTGGAGTTGCTTCATGTAGAATAGGGTTGTGAGTGACTTCATCTAGAATAGGGTTTGGAGTTACTTCATTTAGAATAGGGTTTGGAGTGATTTCGTCTAGAATAGGGTTTGGAGTTACTTCATGTAGAATAGGGTTTGGAGTGACTTCATCTAGAATAGGGTTTTGAGTGACTTCGTCTAGAATAGGGTTTGGAGTGACTTTGTCTAGAATAAAAATCCACTCCAGCGTACTTCCTTAGAACAGAACAAGCGTTCAAAGCTGGACATCCAGGGTGGGTGATCTTAACCACTTTGCCATCTCACGCCCCTTTCTAACAGGTGAAATGGGGGGTGGGCTAGAAAGTAAGAGAACTGTCAACGCAACCGGTTTGGGTCAACAGACGATGGTTCAACGTGTCTCTTTACTTTCTGATCCAATCATAATACATGTGTTAAAATATTATTTTGATGAAAACAGACACCAAGGACCTTTATACTATTATCATCCTAATCATAAGCATCATGCCCTATGATTTCCCCTTGTCTGGCATACAAATGCCAGCAACCAAGAAGAGCTTTGCAGCGATCCTCGTCTGTTTGCTATCTTTTCCCACCGCACTCAAGTCTTCGCCAGGTCTCTCGTTTGTCTTTTCAGTTTTCTTCATATTATCTCGATGTGTTAATCTTGTCATAGACGACTCGCGCCGAGGGAAAAACAGCCAGCGATGCTTACCGAATCTCAGTCTCAGCGGAGGTTTTAGGAGACTATCGGAGCTGAATGTGAAAGTCTTTATTTTTCTGTAACTTTTTATCTCGTGTTTCCTTAACAATGGCATTTGCTTTAGTTAAGGATTTTCAGTAGCTCATCACTGTCCTTTACACTGAAAATCGACCTGGTTGAAGACGGGGGAAAGCTTACTACTAGCATTTTTGACATTTGATTTGTGAGAGATCCACGTCTTTTTCTCCAAGCTTCTTGTGTGAGCTTTTTCAGAAGTAAACAAGACCTTCAGACTGAAAAGAGAGACAACAACAAAAAGTTACAAAGTGACAAGATCCTGTTACACCTTCCTGATAAAACTGGTGTCCGTATTCATAAAGAGATGGACACAGTGACAACCCAGCTGACAGATTTTTTGTCCCCTTGTTCCGGCACCAGTCAGACATAAGGAATCGATTGAGATTTAACAATAACTTACATTGCTTACATTGCTTACAATAACGTACATTGCTTACATTGCTTACATTGCTTACACTGCTTACATTGCTTACAATAACTTACATTGCTCACATTGCTTACAATAACTTACATTGCTTACATTGCTTACATTGCTTACAATAACTTACATTGCTCACATTGCTTACAATAACTTATTGCTCACATTGCTTACAATAACTTACATTGCTTACATTGCTTACAATAACATTGCTTACAATAACTTACATTGCTACATTGCTTACATTGCTTACAATAACTTACATTGCTTACATTGCTTACAATAACTTGCATTGCTTACATTGCTTACATTGCTTACAATAACTTACATTGCTCACATTGCTTACAATAACTTACATTGCTCACATTGCTTACAATAACTTACATTGTTTACATTGCTTACATAGCTTACATTGCCTACAATAATTTACATTGCTTACACTGCTTACAATAACTTACATTGCTTACATTGCTTACATTGCTTACAATAACATTGCTTACATTGCTTACATTGTTTACATTGCTTACAATACCTTACATTGCTTACATTGCTTACATTGTTTACATTGCTTACAATACCTTACATTGCTTACAATAACTAACATTGCTTACATTGCTTACAATAACTTACATTGCTCACATTGCTTGCAATAACTTACATTGCTTACATTGCTTACATTGCTTGACACTGCTAACAGGATGTAGGTAGATGCCTTGTGTATGTGTACTGACTGCTATGAACATTTCAAACTCTTCAGGGCAATGAATTGATTCGATGTGTTTCTCTCCTCTTAGAAAGCTTACACTGTAAGAGTTTATGAGTTCAAGCGTAACAATCATATTGTTATATAAAGTTGACCTCAATCAAAATCGATGTGGGTGATTGTCGTGTTGTAGTTGACCCCTCAATCGATGTGGGTGATTGTCGTGTTGTAGTTGACCCCTCAATCGATGTGTGATTGTCGTGTTGTAGTTGACCCCTCAATCGATGTGGGTGATTGTCGTGTTGTAGTTGACCCCTCAATCGATGTGGGTGATTGTCGTGTTAGTTAACCAACAATCGATGTGGGTGATTGTCGTGTTGAATTGACCCCTCAATCGATGTGGGTGATTGTCGTGTTGTAGTTGACCTCAATCGACGTGGGTGATTGTCGTGTTGTAGTTGACCCCTCAATCGATGTGGGTGATTGTCGTGTTGTAGTTGACCCCTCAATCGATGTGGGTGATTGTCGTGTTGTAGTTGACCCCTCAATCGATGTGGGTGATTGTCGTGTTGTAGTTGACCCCTCAATCGGGCATAAATTGATTGTCGTGTTGTAGTTGACCCCTCAATCGAGAATTGTCGTGTTGAATCGACCCCTCAATCGATGTGGGTGATTGTCGTGTTGTAGTTGACCCTCAATCGATGTGGGTGATTGTCGTGTTGTAGTTGACCCCTCTCAATCGAT
This sequence comes from Doris montereyensis, assembly GCA_037039925.1. NCBI lineage: Eukaryota > Metazoa > Mollusca > Gastropoda > Nudibranchia > Dorididae > Doris > Doris montereyensis. The sequence goes on along the minus strand of JAXRKP010000927.1, from coordinate 26,550 downwards.
GTGGGTGATTGTCGTGTTGTAGTTGACCCCTCAATCGATGTGGGTGATTGTCGATCGATGGGTGATTGTCGTGTTGTAGTTGACCCCTCAATCGATGTGGGTGATTGTCGTGTTGTAGTTGACCCCTCAATCGATGTGGGTGATTGTCGTGTTGTAGTTGACCCCTCAATCGACGTGGGTGATTGTCGTGTTGTAGTTGACCCTCAATCGATGTGGGTGATTGTCGTGTTGTAGTTGACCCCTCAATCGACGTGGGTGATTGTCGTGTTGTAGTTGACCCTCAATCGACGTGGGTGATTGTCGTGTTGTAGTTGACCCCTCAATCGATGTGGGTGATTGTCGTGTTGTAGTTGACCCCTCAATCGACGTGGGTGATTGTCGTGTTGTAGTTGACCACTCAATCGATGTGGGTGATTGTCGTGTTGTAGTTGACCCCTCAATCGACGTGGGTGATTGTCGTGTTGTAGTTGACCCCTCAATCGACGTGGGTGATTGTCGTGTTGTAGTTGACCCCTCAATCGACGTGGGTGATTGTCGTGTTGTAGTTGACCCCTCAATCGACGTGGGTGATTGTCAATGTTGGGTGATTGTTGACCGTGTTGTAGTTGACCTCAATCGACGTGGGTGATTGTCGTGTTGTAGTTGACCCTCAATCGACGTGGGTGATTGTCGTGTTGTAGTTGACCCTCTCAATTGTCGTGTTGTTGACGGACGTGGGTGATTGTCGTGTTGTAGTTGACCACTCAATCGACGTGGGTGATTGTCGTGTTGTAGTTGACCCCTCAATCGACGTGGGTGATTGTCGTGTTGCACTTGACCACTCAACGGACGTGGGTGATTGTCGTGTTATGACCACTCAATCGACGCGGGTGATTGTCGTGTTGCAATCGACGTGGGTGATTGTCGTGTTGCACCCCTCAATCGACGTAGGGTGATTGTCGTGTTGTAGTTGACCCCTCAATCGACGTAAGTGATTGTCGTGTTGTAGTTGACCCCTCGAATCGACCCTCAATCGACATAAGTGATTGTCGTGTTGTAGTTGACCACTCAATCGACATAGGTGATTGTCGTGTTGTAGTTGACCACTCAACGGACGTGGGTGATTGTCGTGTTGTAGTTGACCCCAATCGACATAGAGGATTGTCGTCTTGTAGTTGACCCCTCAATCGATGTGGGTGATTGTCGTGTTGTAGTTGACCCCTCAATCGATGTGGGTGATTATCGTGTTGTAGTTGACCCGTCAATCGATGTGGGTGATTGTCGTGTTGTAGTTGACCCCTCAATCGACGCGGGCGGTTGGCGGGGCTGCTGGTAGGTCCTACTTCTTTCCTTTCCTTCTTTTTTCACTTATCTTTAATCTCGCTGTTTCCTCTTAATTCACCCTGAGATCACCACAATGGTGGACGGGGTAAATTTCAAAGAAACAAAAACAAGAAACACAATCGACATTGTCACCAGACCACAGACATTGTCACCAGACCACAGACATTGTCACCAGACCACAGACATTGTCACCAGACCACAGACATTGTCACCAAACCACAGACATTGTCACCAGACCACCGACATTGTCACCAGACCACAGACATTGTCACCAGACCACTGACATTGTCACCAGACCACAGACATTGTCACCAGACCACAGACATTGTCACCAGACCACAGACTCATATCGATTTAAACGCGTATCGTTTGTTTCTTGTCCATGTCAAATTTTAGTTTTTTACGTTTCTTGCCATTAGTGCCCGTAGTTGGCAGTTGGCGAGCTATTCTGGTAGGTCCTGCTTCTTCTCTCTCATTCTTTCACATGACTTCCCTCCCAAGTTAGCTCGGTTGGTAGCACGCTTTCTTTTCATGGCACGGCGATGGGTGCCAACGCAGAGGTCGCGGATTCGACCCTCATGGTGGCCATGATTGTTTTTCTTCTGTCTATTCCTTGTATTTGTCTCGTCTTTGTTCCTAAGGGGCTTTAATGTTATTTAATTCCGTCTCCTTTACTTCTGACATGCCCCATTACCTCACTGTTTGTCACTGTTTAACATGATATTGATAATATAGTCTTCTAACGTCATGATAATATCTTGACTTCGTCATTGGTATCGATATCGGAGTATAGTTGATCGATTATAATTGGTTCCATGCTGTGTGACACTGTCTGTTGTCTGTTGTCTGCCTCCCTCACTTCTAAACAATAATTGGTTCCATGCTGTGTGACACTGTCTGTTGTCTGTTGTCTGCCTCCCTCACTTCTAAACATTAGAGCAACAGCGTGTATTCATTAATTAAAACGGGCAGCTCGCGGGGCGCTCCTGGTAGGTCCGACTTCTTTCCTTTCCTTTCTTTTTTTTTCACTTATCTTTCCTCTTGCTGTTTCCTCTTAATTCACCCTGAGATCACCACAATGGTGGACGGAGTCAAATTTAAACAAACAAACAAACAAATATTAATCAAAGTTCGCCTCCCTACCGACGCGCCACACTGTCAATGAAGCTGTCAGATGGTAGAAGGAGGTGGGGGTAGAAGGAGGGGGTAGAAGGAGGGGGGGTAGAAGGAGGTGGGGTAGAAGGAGGGGGGGGTAGAAGGAGGTGGTAGAAGGAGGGGGGTAGAAGGAGGGGGTAGAAGGAGGTGGGGGGGTAGAAGGAGGGGGGGGTAGAAGGAGGTGGGGGTAGAAGGAGGGGGTAGAAGGAGGGGGGTAGAAGGAGGTAGAAGGGGTGGGGAGGGGGGGTAGAAGGAGGTGGGGGTAGAAGGAGGGGGGGTAGGGGGGGTAGAAGGAGGGGGGGTAGAAGGAGGGGGGTAGAAGGAGGTGGGGTAGAAGGAGGGGGGTAGAAGGAGGGGGTAGAAGGAGGTGGGGGGGGTAGAAGGAGGTGGGGTAGAAGGAGGGGGGGGGGGGTAGAAGGAGGTGGGGGTAGAAGGAGGGGGTGGGGGGTAGAAGGAGGGGGGGTAGAAGAGGGGGGTAGAAGGGGGTGGGGGGGTAGAAGGAGGGGGGGGGTAGAAGGAGGGGGGGTAGAAGGGGGTGGGGTAGAAGGAGGGGTAGAAGGAGGGGGGAGAAGGGGGTGGGGGGTAGAAGGAGGGGGTAGGAAGGAGGGGGTAGAAGGGGTGGGGGTAGAAGGAGGGGGGAGGGGTAGAAGGAGGGGGGTAGAAGGGGTGGGGGTAGAAGGAGGTGGGGGGGAGGTAAAGGTAATATTCGAGGTGGTTAACGACACGAAGTCACAATTCCACCTACCAGTAGACAGAACAAACACGTGACGTTTTGGTTATGAAAATCCTTTATCAGTTTGGTTTTGATTTGATTTGATTTGATTTGATTTGATATTATCCACATCCACAACTTACGGTGATCTCTGGAGGTTTTGGTAGAATTTCTTTTTCATTTACCTGGACTGCCCTGTAAATAGCCAAGGGATCTTTCACGTCTGCACACGGGACCTCCTTTTTATCATTCGTCTCCGATGTGACTAGGTGTCGATCCACCGCTCGCAGAAACTCGAGAACATTTTGTAACCGTTGGTGGGGCTCGAGCTCGACACTTTGCCTCTGGTCTACCGAGTCCCCCTTGCAATCAGGGTGCCTCCAATTCACATTCCATGCGAGAGTGACCGATGACACCATAGTCCAAAATGGAGGCACTGTGTGTGTGTGTGTGTGTGTGTGTGTGTGTGTGTGTGTATTGGCCTTACAGCCTGTGTAAGGAAAATTACAAAAAACCTGTTTGTTTTTTTTTCAAAATTAAGCCAAAATTGGGAATTCATCACTACCATAGACGTAATTTGTATCCACAGAATTCAACTATATGAAGTCAACAATAATATTTGAGCAAAATATTGCACAAAAATGTTTGGTTTTGCGACCTTCCATCCATTGATTGTTTTCAGACCTCGTGATGTGTCGGGTGGATGCTGTGAGTGAAAAATGGAAATGATTTTACTGCTATCGGCATTCAAATCTAAATCGCCATGAAAGTAGGAGGGGGAGGGGTGAAGAGAGAGGAGACGGAGGTAATGTCGGTACCACTCTGACGTCGACAAGAGATTACAACACGTCCATAGCTCCCGCTAATCCTGCAAGTGAGTACGTAGTAGTAAAGTTCCCTCAAACCTGTTGCGGCCCATAGAGCCGGAGCTTATCCCGGTTTCAATAGCGTGATGCGGAACAGGTGATAAGAACCACCTCCGACTAGGACGCTAGTTTGACGCAGGTTTTTTTTACTCCCAAGCTAGCCCTTAGACGCATTTTCACCCGGGAAGAGTGGAAACAAATTCGTGTCAACACTACGTCGGATCTAGCTTTGCTGGGATTTCAATTCGGGACTTTATGATGTCCAGTCCGGTAGCCTAAAACAGAAACACGACGGTACACCGTTAACAAAAACGGAAACACGACAGTACACCGTTAACGAAAAACGGTACACCGAAACAGAAACACAACGGTACACCGTTAACGAAAACAGAAACACGACGGTACACCGTTAACAAAAACAGAAACACGACGGTACACCGTTAACAAAACAGAAACACGACGGTACACCGTTAACAAAAACAGAAACACGACGGTACACCGTTAACAAAAACAGAAACACAACGGTACACCGTTAACAAAAACAGAAACACGACGGTACACCGTTAACAAAAACAGAAACACGACGGTACATCGTTAACTAAAGTAGCACCCTATTTTCTCCCTGTCTTTCTTACTTCTCTCGCTGTGCTTTTCTTTCCCTCCCGATTTTGTTCTCTAAAATCCCACCCCCAGCCCCCACCCCCGAGTGTTTAATCAAGGCAAACATAATATATGTACATAATTTATTGTTTTTCTTCTTCATGTCTTATGTCTTTTATACTCTTCTTCTATTAGAACAACCCCAACTCTTTTACCACGTATCATCACTATCATCGTCGTCCTCCTCCTCCTCGCCCCCTTTCCTCCCCATCATCATCATTGGCGGTTGACGGGCGTTGCTGGTAGGTACATGTACTCTTTTTTCTTTCACGCATTCACTTTTTTATTATCTCGCTGTTTCCTCTTAATTCACACTGAGATCACCGTACATGGTGGACGGGGTGAATTTCAATCAACCAAATCCTCATCCCTTTATCCACGTCATCTGCAACAGTAGTAACAGCAGTATCACCACCATTGTCACTATTATTTTTATTTTCATCACTATCTTCAATCTTATCTTCGTCATTCTTTTTTTCCTCTTCTTTCTTTTCCTTACATCAAGCTCAGCATTTTCATCAACCTTATCAACCCTTTCCCAGTCTCTCTCATCAACGTCTTCTCTCCTTTGCGCACTAAATTATTTTCTCCATTGGTTCACCTGTCTGCACGTTCGATACCATTTTGGGATCGTTCAAAATCGTCCTGACGTCTCGCTATTTATTCTCTGTTTACATTGTGGACAAGAGAGAGAGCGTGAAGGCGGGTGTTTGTGTTCTGCATTCCTCACGAGAAGGCAGACAGACAGCTCATTTTAGAATGAAGACGCAGCCACAATCTAATCACCCCATCGTAATGCTTCTCTCCAGACTTGGCATCTACATGTCATTGTAAACACATCCTTCCATGGAGCTGTTGTGGGAGATGGACGGGGCGCTTCTGGTGGGTTCCTCTTCTTTCATTTCACTGTGTCACCCGTCTTTCATCAGCGATACTAGAACAATTATTGTTCTTCTAGTATCTTTGCTTCCATCTTTGCTTTTTCCTCTTAACTCACCCTGAGATCATCACATATTGTGAACATGGTTCACTTCAATGAAACAAACAAACAAACAAACAAACACAGAGCCATCAATATCTCTTTTACTATCATCTCATTCCCTATTATCAATGTTGTTGACAAAACCAGCAACAGTTGCATTGAAGAGCCCCTGCGTTAGTTCATATTATACTATATCATACATGTAACACCAGTACAATGCTTATTATTACACGTATTTATAGATTAAAAAGAGGAAGAAAAATAGAATCATAAGTAACACCAATGCTCACACCATCTTCAAATTATAATGCTATAAACGACACAAGACTGGGGTCTGTCTGTATTCTGTATACTTCGCGTGAGGCTTCAATGTTGGAACATAACGCTACTCACCCTCCCACACGATCACACAGGTGATCCGTCTACCTCTTGTAAATTGGACACACACACTCCATCTTTCCATTCTTCCTTTCTTCCCGTTATTCGTCCCCCATCTCCCAAAGCGCTGTTTCCAGGCCTAAATTCAATTAATTGACATCCTCGACGCTTCATCAAAGCTACAGCCCCTCGCCAGTCGCTCGTTCGCTCATCCGTCAATCAAATTATCAGGCCACGCCCATTGACTACTCACGGAATCGCTTAGTTTCGAAGAAGGGCGGTGTTGCCGATAGCCTTCCGCTAGCGCTCATCGAATAAAAATCGCAAGGGGGTTTGGACTTGGCAACATTTTCGCTCCGCCCTGTTTTGCATCCTCTTCTTCTTTTCCTTCCTTCTTTTCTTCCAGCCTCGTCTCATCTCGTCTCTCGCGTAGCCTTCTACTACTACTGTCATGGCGTTGGTTGTCGTCTGCTAGCTAGACTCGCCCAGGAGGATCAACGTGTTGAGCGACAAGCTGGACATGCCATTATCCCTTCGGTGACTTGGATTTGATTGAATCCAGCACAGCAGCCAGGAGGATATATTCGTATTTGTGGTATTATATTCTTATTATAGTGATAGTAATAACGTAGTATATAATAATAATAATGATAAATAAAAAAATTATGTGCAAGTGTTGGTATGATAACATTAACGAAGATAAAGTGATAATAAGTCAATTCCGATGATAATAATATTAATTCAACATACAACCGTTTTAAAACTGAACATGATAATCATTTCGTAATCATAGTTACAAAAAGATCAACAAAAGCAAGAATAACAACAACAATAATAATACAAAAGTGATGATAAAGAAAATCACAATATAATAATAATAATAATAATAATAATAATAATAATAATAATAATAATAATAATAATAATAATAATAATAATAATAATAATAATAATAATAATAATAATAATAATAATAATAATAATAATAATAATAATAATAATAATAATAATAATAATAATAATAATAATAATAATAATAATAATAATAATCATAATAATAATAATAATAATAATAATAATCATAATAATAATAATAATAATAATAATAATAATAATAATAATAATAATAATAATAATTATTATACTACTACTACTACTATATTACTACTACTACTACTACTACTACTACTACTACTACTACTACTACTACTACTATAATACTACTACTACTACTTCTCCTACTACTACTACTACTACTACTACTACTACTACTACTACTACTACGACTACTACTACTACTACTACTACTACTACTACTACTACTACTACTACTACTACTACTACTACTACTACTACTACTACTACTATAATAATAATAATAATAATAATAATAATAATAATAATAGTAACAATAATAGTAATAATAATATAATAACAATGATGATAATTGATGATGATGATGATGATAGTGGTGATGAAGTTAATGATAAAAGCAAATGATAACGATGAAAAGTTAGAAATAACAATGATAAAACTCTGATAACAATAACATTAACGATGCTATTAAAGACGATGAAGACAATATTGATGATGATACTGATACTACCGTTCATAAACATAATCACAATCACTATTTTTATCATAATCATAACACAATCATGATGAAAATTATAAGTTATGTGAAGATAACGCCTAGCATCTACTACGTTTTCTGTTTGACATTTTTATATCGACTAGTATTTGAGAAAATAGATTATGACAATAATATTTGCTGACAGCATAGAAGAGACACATGTCAGTCTGAATCCTTTAGAACATTACATTAGACTCTTATAGTTTGTAAAGTTAAATCCACTTATAAGGTCTCTCTCTCTCTCTCTCTCTCTCTCTCTCTCTCTCTCTCTCTCTCTCTCTCTCTCTCTCTCTCTCTCTCTCTCTCTCTCTCTCTCTCTCTCTCTCTCTCTCTCTCTCTCTCTCTCTCTCTCTCTCTCTCTCTCTCTCTCTCTCTCTCTCTCTCTCTCTCTCTCTCTCTCTCTCTCTCTCTCTCTCTCTCTCTCTCTCTCTCTCTCTCTCTCTCTCTCTCTCTCTCTCTCTCTCTCTCTCTCTCTCTCTCTCTCTCTCTCTCTCTCTCTCTCTCTCTCTCTCTCTCTCTCTCTCTCTCTCTCTGTGTCTCTTATAAATAAGAAAATGAAGAAAAATGACAACTCGATTATATCCATCAACATTAGCAAACTCACTAAAGAAAAAGAAAACTTGTCTACATGGGTGTGTGTTTCCGTTCCGTGCTGGAACTTATCAGATATTGTCATGATCTGTGTCATTTCAATCGTCCTTCCTTTCATGACATGAACATGGTGTTATTGAATTGTTCGCTTTTTACGATTTCTTGCTTAATTGGAAAATAATAGAACGCATAACAGAAAAAAGGCTGCTAAAGAAAGCGTAATTTGCTAAATTAAATAACGTCCTGGTATTGGGGTTTATACCCATAAAGTTTTACGCTTATTAAATTAAATTAATTGTCATGGTGATTTGAAAGAGTATGGCGCGAAAAGACGACGAACAGCTTCCATACGCTTTCTTGTGCTGCTGATCCCCTCATCAAATTATTACCGGTTTAGATTCAAACCATGACTTTATCAATTAAGTAAATTTTCGTGTGCGTGTAAATGAAAACAACAACAACGACAGTGAACAAAGAAGAAAATGTTGATGACGATGATGATGATGATGATGATGATGCTGATATTAATATTAAATTATATTAATAATATTGATCATAGTAGTAGTAATAATAAAATTAATAATAATAAATAATAATAATAATAATAATAATAATAGTATAAATAATAATAATAATAATAATAATAATAGATGAAAATATAATAATAATAACAATCATAATAATAATAATAATAATAATAATAATAAGGATGATGATGATGATGATGATGATGATGATGATGATGATGATAATAAATACTAATACTACTATGATGATAATAATAATAATAACAATAATAGTAATAATACAATTTTATAATACACTATCATTATAAATATAATATTTATAGAATAGATAATGATAATAATTGAAAGGAGAAACATTCATTTGATAATAGTACTACTACTACTACTACTACTACTACTACTACTACTACTACTACTACTACTACTACTACTACTACTACTATGTACTACTACTACTACTACTACTACTACTACTAATCTACTACTACTACTACTACTACTAATACTAATAATAATAATAATAATAATAATAATAATAATACTACACTAATAATAAAAGATAATAATAATAATAATAATAATAATAATAATAATAATAATAATAAAAATAATAATTATCATTATAATAGTACGCTTCATAGTAATAATAACGATGGTGATAATAATGATAATGATAATAATTGAAAGGAGAAAACATTCATTTGATACATTTTATGAATTTGAGAGCCATCTTTACTTGTAGGAGATATTTTGTTGAAAACTTGATCAAACGCTGGACCTTAATAGAATGATTTAGTTGATATCGTATCGATTTCGTACAGGCAAAGACCAGTTTTAAAGCCAAATCCTAAAACTCGTCACAACTGCCAAGCTTCACTCATAATGATTTACTATGGAGGAAATAAAAGTGATGTCAATGGCAATGGCACTCATTCTCCCACTACCACATCTTCATCAAGTGTCATCATTTATCTCATTTCGGGAATCGTAACATTTTATTATCATTATCACACAAATTCTTTGTGTTCTCATATGAAATTATTAGAGGTCATCATTATTTTATTATTATTATTGATTAAAATAATTAGATTATTTATCATTCATTGTATGGTGATATAATAGTCGATTCAGTTCCTTCATTATTATCCTGAGAAAATAATATAAATTCTATTTTCTATTGCCTAAGCATTTAAAGACTGAAAAAAATAGTTTTGTTACACTCATCTATAACAAGACATCATAGTTGGGAAAGATTTTACCTATCTATCGCTGTCTATTAAGCCTATTTATCTTTCTATCTATCTATCTATCTATCGTTCAAAAAACTGTAATACATACTCAAGACTTGAGTTGGTTAGTTGTTATGAAAAATCTAAAATCTATCAACCATCCATGGACATTTAAACAAGAAGGAAGTCTATCTATTTTCTATATGTTAGTATCATGTATTTCAAAGGTAAAAGACTCAGACAGAAGAACAGACAGAAACTAAAGGGTTTGACAGTGCAGAGAAGGTGGAAAATGGTAAAAAATGATTATTGAACACAATTATACAATATATACATTATTATGGTATACTTATGTGCTGATGTGATAGTGTGTCATTGCCGTAGTCAATATTTCATGAGTGCGTTTGGTCCGGTTGCTTATTTATTTGTTTTGGGTTTTTTCAAGGGAGACAACTTGATTAATTAACAGTTCAGAAATAAACAGTATAAATCAGTAAGCAAATGAAAAAAAAAGAAGACAGACCCAAACTATAATATTCTTTTTCTTTTCATTTTACGTGACGACAATTCAACTGTGACGATGTGGTGTTGAAGACTAGAATTCCTATTGGTTTACTTCAAATCGTGTTTAGAGGAGAAAGCAGTATTAATCAAGATCTACATTTTAAATTGTGTGTTTTGATTTGGAAATTGATACTCTTTACAACAACGCCATCTTTACTTGAAGACTTTAACAAATATTTAAAAAATCAGTGGGGGAAAATAAATAATTTCCTGTTTGTGTGTTAGTTTGTGCGTCAATGTTGGCAGACAATTAATAATAATTGTGTTACAAACAGGGAACTAATTCTCTGTGCAAGGAAACCAATAGGTGGAACGAACCTAAACCTCTGGGTGGTTTGACTTGAGACCACGTGACCTTTTTGGTAAGTTGATGCCATTTATGTAGTGGAATAATTAAATTAATGTGAATCCAACATTTAGTGTCAATAATGTTAATAACAGTCGTATTATATATTTCGTTCCATATGAAACACCCCAACATTTCTCTTCTTCCTCCTCTTGCTTTTTGTCAAAATTCATCATCATCCTCCAACCCCCCCCTCGATCATCTTCATCATCATCATCATCATCATCATCATCACCATCATCATCATCTTCCGCATTGAAAGGGTGGTTCACCATTACTGTGGTGTGTCTCCCGATCACCGTAGAAATCGAACTCGCAGGTCTCCGTAACTGAGGCCTGTAAGCGACAAATAGCATTTTCGAGTTTTTCATCAACGCGTTGGCATTGACAACCACGCCCATTTCAAAACGGAAACAAAAAAGTCAAGAGGAAGTAGACGCTGCACTAAATCAAAGGAAACAAAACTTAACAAAACAAAACATAAAACGAAACCAACGTTAAAAGCATGATATCTGTTATAGGCGCCTCGTAATGGCCAAGTTAGAGTTACTGGAGAGGCTGATGGTCGATTAGAGAAAAAAAAGTAAGAGTAAGTCCCATACTCAGAGTCGGTCGTAGGAAATCAGGAGCAGAGTTCTGACTATCCTAGTCGTACGGCATAGCGTGGCAGTTCACCATTGCTCTACACGTCACCTTGACGTCGCAGTCTGAAAAGACCTGGCTTCTTATTTCGCCGCTGGGTCGACAGGTCGTAGAGCCAGAAAGAAATTCCCCCGGGACTGGAAATCGAACTCTGGCCTCTTGGGTGGCAGTCCGACGCTCCACCGGCTTCTGGTGGTCAATTTAGTTCATGAAACAACAAACACACACAAACAAACAAACAAACAACGAAATCTTTTATGTACTAGGTAGTGAAAGGAAGCCAGTGAAATCTTTTATGTACCCGGTAATGACAGTAAATTTATCGAAGGGAAGGAGATACAGCTAAATGTTGACAAGTTAACAAATCGAGCGTTATTAATATTAAATCGAATTTAAGATTTACAAATCAATGGTTCACAAAGAGATTTCGAAAATTGACGGCAAATTAAATACACCAAGTTTTTGGGGTGTAAGGAAGAAAGTATGATATATTTGGATCTGGGTTTAAACAAATCATAATGTACGCGATAATGATACAGTTCTAGACTTACAGCAAGGTTGCAAAGATAGATCTAGTTAGCTTTACAAGCAATGTTTCAAAAAATGTATACAATGTAATAGAAAACTTGGCACTTTAAGGTTAAAGTAGAAACAGACACACATACCAAAACGTCCAAGGTAGGGAAAATACAACGCAGCTGAAATAATTACTTTGATTGAATGAAGAAAAACATGGCTGTTACGGAACAAAAAATTCAACAGTGTGTAAATGAAGAAACGATTTTTTCATACCTAGTATCAAGGTAATAACATTTTGTTTTTGAAAATCGGAACAAAACAAAAATAAACTAGCCAACATTCATCTGTGCGCCCGCGCCGCCCCCCAAAAACAAAAAAAACAAAAAAAAACCCCAACAAAACAACCAACAACAAAAAAACACAAACACCTCCCCAAAACGACAAAACAAAACAACCAAACAAGAAAACCAAAAAAACAAAACCAAAACAAAACAACACACAACCGACCCTCCCCCCCCCCCAAGCAACAATAAAGCAAAACAAAGAGAACACAACAAAGCAATCGGGCCCATTGTAAAATAACAATGACTCATCGATTAATGTGTGTATTCAGTCTCACTAGCGGGCATTACCAGACGAGCTGACACGATAGGCCGAAACAATGATAGCATATGATGGAATAAGAAAAGATAGATATGTTAGGTTAAATAAGATAAGATAAGAACATAAACGACAAGAAACGAAAATAAGAAAATCAGAAAAGAGATGATAACATAAGATGAGATGAGATGAGATAAGATAAAAAACATGAGATATGATAAGATAAGATAGATAACTAGCTAAGATGAGATAAGAAAAAGATAAGTTACGAAATGATAAGGTAAGATCAATCTATTTAAATTAGATAAGATAACATAAATTAAGAAATATAAAATAGATCTAGATGTAGCAAAATGAGACAAAAATGTAATGTACAAGTTTATTATCCAAAAGGGGAGGCGAATTTTATTTTTGGTCGTAAGTGATATTATTTCCCTTCTCACTTTCATTGATTCGCATTATATTTCCCTATACACATTGCAATGCATGAGAAAAATGGAGTGCTTTTTTTCTTAACACATTATGATGCGTGCTGCCATTTTATTTCGCTTCTACACACTGTCATGAGGAATTCAAAATTTAGAGAAAGATTACGGCATCGATGCAATTAGAATGTCTAACATGAGTTGTTCACGAGACAAACATTGTATATGTAAAACCGAGTAGCGGTTGGCTTTGATGTCTTTAGAGATCACAATTAGTGATTAAAACTGAAGAAGAAATGAAAACAAGAATAGAAAACGGCTGGTATAGTTTTGGGAAAACAGATTTATTTTTTCTAGATAAGAAACCTAACAGTCTGTCTATGAAAAAGAAGAGAATTGAATCAATGTGTACTATCCATTATAATCAATATGTACTACCCATTATAATCAATATGTACTACCCATTATAATCAATGTGTACTATCCATTATAATCAATATGTACTACCCATTATAATCAATATGTACTACCCATTATAATCAATATGTACTACTCATTATAATCAATATGTACTACCCATTATAATCAATATGTACTACCCATTATAATCAATGTGTACTATCCATTATAATCAATGTGTACTACCCATTATAATCAATATGTTATAATCAATATGCTACCCATTATAATCAATATGTACTACCCATTATAAATCACCCATTATAGTCAATGTGTACTATCCATTATAATCAATGTACTACTCATTATAATCAATATGTACTACCCATTATAATCAATGTGTACTACCCATTATAATCAATGTGTACTACCCATTATAATCAATGTGTACTACCCATTATAATCAATATGTACTACCCATTATAATCAATGTGTACTA
>JAXRKP010000927.1:0-7500 GCA_037039925.1 Doris montereyensis | reverse complement strand
ATTATTATTATTATTATTATTATTACTATTTTTATTATTATTATTATCATTATTATCATTATTATTATTATTATTATTATTATTATTATTATTATCGTTGTTATTATTCTTTTTGTTACTGTTATTATTGTTATTCTTGTTATTATTATTACTGTTATTATTGTTATTATTATTATCGTTATTATTGTTATTCTTATTATTATTATTATTGTTATTGTTATTCTTATTATTATCGAGTGTTCCGGTTCAGGCCTTGAAACCGTGATAAGGTCAGGTTGTATGGTAATCTGGATTAGGTCAGGTTGTATGGAAACCGTGATAAGGTCAGGTTGTATGGAAACCGTGATAAGGTCAGGTTGTATGGAAACCGGGATAAGGTCAGGTTGTATGAACCGGGATAAGGTCAGGTTGTGTTGAAACCAGGATAAGGTCAGGTTGTATGGAAACCGGGATAAGGTCAGGTTGTATGGAAACTGGGATAAGGTCAGGTTGTATGGATACCGGATAAGGTCAGGTTGTATGAAAACTGGGATAATGTCAGGTTGTATGGAACCGTGATCAGGTCAGGTTGTATGGAAACCGATAAGGTCAGGTTGTATGGAAACTGTGATAAGGTTAGTTTTATGGGTGTTTGCATAAGGTCAGGCTGTATGAAAACCGTGATAAGGTCAGGCTGTATGAAAACCGTGATATGGTCAGGCTGTATGAAAAAGTCCGTGATAAGGTCAGGCTGTATGAAAACCGGGATAAGGTCAGGTTGTATGGAAACCGTGATAAGGTCAGGCTGTATGAAAACCGTGATAAGGTCTGGCTGTTGAAACCGTGATAAGGTCAGGCTGGGGAAAACCGTGATAAGGTCAGGCTGTATGAAAACCAGATAAGGTCAGGCTGTATGAAAACTGTGAGCAAGGTCAGGCTGTATGAAAACCGTGATAACAGCTGTATGAAAACCGTGATAAGGTCAGGCTGTATGAAAACCGTGATAAGGTCAGGCTACGGAAACCGGGATAAGGTCAGGTTGTATGGAAATCGGGATAAGGTCAGGTTGTATGGAAACCGGGATAAGGTCAGGTTGTATGGAAACCGGGATAAGGTCAGGTTGCATGGAAACCGGGATAAGGTCAGGTTGTATGGAAACCGGGATAAGGTCAGGCTGTATGGAAACCGGATATGTCAGGTTGTATGGAAACCGGGATAAGGTCAGGTTGTATGAAAACTGGGATAAGGTCAGGTTGTATGGAAACCGGGATAAGGTCAGGTTGTATGGAAACCGGGATAAGGTCAGGTTGTATGGAAACCGGGATAAGGTCAGGTTGTATGGAAACCGGGATAAGGTCAGGTTGTATGGAAAAACCGATAAGGTCAGGTTGGTGGACAGGCGGCGGAAACCGATGTATGAAACCGGGATAAGGTCAGGGTATGGAAACCGAGATAAGGTCAGGCTGTATGGAAACCGGGATAAGGGTCAAGCTGTATAGAAACCGAGATAAGGTCAGGCTATATGGAAACCGTGATAAGGTCAGGCTGTAAGTGGAAGCCGGATAAGGTCAAGCTGTATGGAAACCGTGATAAGGTCAGGCTGTATGGAAACCGATATAACGTCAGGCTGCATGGAAACCGAGATAAGGTCAAGCTGTATGGAAACCGGATAAGGTCAGGCTGTATGAAACCGGGATAAAGTCAGGCTGTATGGAAACCGGGATAAGGTCAGGCTGTATGGAAACCGAGATAAGGTCAGGCTGTATGAAAACCGAGATAAGGTCAGGCCGTATGGACTGTACCGGCTTTCAAGGAAATTGAAGGAAGTTGAAATTCTAGTTGAAACTCAAAGCTTACCTCTTCTATGGTAGAACATTTAGCTGATCCATCTCTCTTTCTTATTTCTCACTGTCCCCCATTGTCTCTCATGATTAATCTCCAAAAGTCTGGTTTCTGGATTGTTCTACTGACAATCCATCCCCCTTACCTGTTTTCAATTCAGCAACCTCGATAAACCCCCTCCCTATCCCCCAAAAAATAAAAATAAATGGCAACGTAGCCTAAGCTTACTTAATGAGCTTAAAGGAGGAATTATATTATATTATATTAATCAATTTTTGCTATTGTGGTTATTCATTGTGCATATTATGCTAACAAACAATGTAATTTCCTGTTTAAGGATCAATAAAGGATATCTTATCTTATCTTATCTTATCTTATCTTATCTTATCTTATCTTATCTTATCTTATCTTATCTTATCTTATATCTCGGTGCACATTAAAATATCGCGTTTACAGGGCAGTCTGGGAAAATTTAAAACGTTCCATTTAAAAAAAACCCACACAGAAATCACCTTAGGTGTGAATGTGGGTAAAATCACTACAAAAAACCCCACACCGAAATCACCTTAGGACAAAACCCACACCGAAATCACCTTAAGAATGTGGGTAAAATCACTACAAAACCCACACCGAAATCACCTTAGGAATGTGGGTAAAATCACTACAAAAAACCCACACCGAAATCACCCTAGGTGTAAATGTGGGTAAAACCACTATAAAAACCCCACACCGAAATCACCTTAGGAATGTGGGTAAAACCACTATAAAAACCCCACACCGAAATCACCTTAGGAATGTGGTAAAATCACTACAAAAAACCCACACCGAAATCACGTGTGGGAAAACCACTATAAAAACCCCACACCGAAATCACCTAGGAATGGGGTAAAACCACTATAAAAACCCCACACCGAAATCACCTTAGGAATGTGGGTAAAATCACTATAAAAACCCCACACCGAAATCACCTTAGAATGTGGGTAAAATCACTCACAAAAACCCACACCGAAATCACAAAACCACTATAAAAACCCCACACAGAAATCACCTTAGGAATGTGGGTAAAATCACTATAAAAAACCCCACACTGAAATCACCTTAGAATGTGGTAAAACCACTATAAAAACCCCACACAGAAATCACCTTAGGAATGTGGGTAAAATCACTACACCTTGAAAAAACCCACACCGAAATCACCTTAGGAATGTGGGTAAAATCACTACAAAAAACCCACACCGAAATCAACTTAGAATGTGGGTAACAGCAAATCCTACTCCTATGGTTGTGATGCAGGGACTTGAACCTGAGGTCTTACATCCAGCCCTGGGCACCTGATACGTTGCTGGTGCCCATCGTTAGCCAGTGTTTTCACTGAGACAGCCCAGCACTTTTTCCCAATCTAGAGATCTTAGGTGGCGTCGTTGGCCGAGTGGTTAGGCTGTCGGAGTGGGCATCATGAGATCCCGAGTTTAAATCCTAGCCGACATTGTGTCTCTTGGGAAAGACACTTGACACGCATTTCCCCCGCTCTACTCAGGTGTAAATGGATACAAGAACTATCTAGCTTGGGAGTAAAAACCTGCCTCAGACTAGCATCCTGACCATAAGGTGATTATTGTCCCTTGTTCCGCTCCACGCTATTGAAACCGGAATAGGCTCCGGCTCTCTCCGGCTCTCTCCGGCTCTCTCCGGCTCTGTGGGCCGTAACGATCTTGAAGGAACTTTACCTTACTTCAAAACCAGTGATCATGATGTTAACAGAAAGGAAGATGTTTTCCTGTGTTCAAATCGTTGCCTTTCATCCTTGTTTGAATTATTTGTACAGTTTTCATATTTTTTTTATTGTACATTTTTTTCTCCGATTCTGATTCTGCCTTTTTTTTAATGGCCACCTTCACTTTCTGAAGATTCTGACACTCTGACACCTGCTATTTTTCATCCCCTCATTACCTAGTATTTTTTTTTCCTTCTTTTTTTCTCCTAGTCTTCTTTTCACTTCTCATTTAATTTCTATTCCACATTTCTTTCTCTATTACTGGATCTAGATCTATCTATCCCCCTCGCTGTTCTTCTCTATTAGTGGATGTAGATCTATCTATCCCCCTCGCTGTTCTTCTCTATTACTGGATGTAAATCTACCCCTCGCTGTTCTTCTCATTACTGGATGTAAATCTATCTATCCCCCTCGCTGTTCTTCTCTATTACCGGATCTAGATCTATCTATCCCCCTCGCTGTTCTTCTCTATTAGTGGATGTAGATCTATCTATCCCCCTCGCTGTTCTTCTCATTACTGGATAGAACAGGATATCTACTGGATATCTACATCTTTTCCCCCTCGCTGTTCTTCCTCTATTACTGAATGTAGATCTTTTTCCCCTCGTTTTCTTCTCTATTACTGGATGTAGATCTTTTCCCCCTCACTGTTCTTCTCTATTACTGGATGTAGATCTTTTCCCACTCGCTGTTCTTCTCTATTACTGGATGTAGATCTATCTATCCCCTCGCTGTACTTCTCTATTACTGGATGTAAATCTATCGCCCTCGCTGTTCTTCTCTATTACTGGATGTAGATCTTTTCCCCCTCGCTGTTCTTCTCTTTCTATTACTGGATGTAGATCTTTTCCCCTCGCTGTTCTTCTCTATTACTGGATGATCTCTTTTCTCCCTCACTGTTTCTTCTCTATTACTGGATGTAGATCTTTTCCCCCTCGCTGTTCTTCTCTATTACTGGATGTAGATCTGCATTCATCCCCCGCCCTTCTCTATTACTGGATGTAAATCTATCCCCCGCTGTTCTTCTCTATTACTGGATGTAAATCTTTCTCCCCTCGCTGTTCTTCTATTACTGGATCAAAAATCTTCCTCCTCGCTGTTCTTCTCTATTACTGATCTAAATCTTTTCCCCCCATGTTCTTCTCTATTACCGGATCCAAATCTGTCCTCGCTGTTCTTCTCTATTACTGGATGTAAATCTATCCCTCGCTGTTCTTCTATTACTGATGTAGATCTTTCCCTCGCTGTTCTTCATCTATTACTGGATGTAGATCTTTTTCCCCTCGCTGTTCTTCTCTATTACTGGATGTAGATCTTTTCTCCCCTCGCTTGTTCTTTCCTCTATTACGGATGTAGTTCTTTTCCCCCTCATGCTGTTCCTTTCTCCTATTACTGGATTGTAAATCTATCCCCCTCGCTGTTCTTCTCTATTACTGGATCTAGATCTTTCCTCCTCGCCTGTTCATTTTCTTTTTGTTCGTTTTCCCTTATTGACTTGTTCTTAATTATCACCTGTTTGATGCCTATATAAAGTATGTCAAGATTCTGTTGTTATACTGGCGAAGGGTTATACTTAAAACGTTCGTTTCCTTTTGTGTGGTGGTGAATATTATCATTTATTATAGTTCAATTATCCCCTTTCGAATCTCACGCTCTCAATTGTGGCGCCTTTGGTGGTTCTGAGAAGCATAATGTATCTCAGCAAGGATGATTTTAACAATTTTCTCTCTTCTCAGGCGTACGACTAGTACGAGGAAGAAAAGAAAGAACATTAATAATGTGCAGATCGCAATAGTTATACTAGTTCACTCTTTAACGAATTACCAAGAGAGAAAATGAAATACCAATCAAAGTAGTTTGCAGCACTAACAAAACTACTTAATTACTCTGGTATGAATAATGAAGATATTCAATGGAATTATGATTGCCATACACACTGCGTTGAACACTGTTAAAGACTAATTAATACAGAATGACAGCGAATAAAGTAACGGAAATCGAATAGCAACGAATTCATCAATGCTAACCAAACACACACACAAAAACCCCCCACAATAATAAGAATCTCTGTTGTAGAGAATAAAAAATAAATTCAAAATTGATAGGTCAATCGATTTTAGTTACAGAATCCGTGTTGTCTCATATCAACAATGTCTTTAATAAGAGTAAGTTCACATGCCCCCATCTTTTCTCCTCTCGCGTCCTGGTGTCTGGTAGATCCGGAAGCACCTGTGGCAAATCGTGCCGGGTAGAGTGCTTTCCCTTGGTGGACGCTATATTGTTAAAGATGTTTTGTCTTTGTCAACACAAACAACGCGTCAGCAGCTTGACGAGCTCAACTTTTGACCTCCGATTGTATTGTGTTTGGTAAGGAAGTTTAAAGCAATAGTGTAAACCTTATCAAGAGAGGTAAATAAGAACCAGCTCCTTAAAAAGGATTAAGACATGAGCTAGATGCATCAATGACAGGGACAGGAAATAGATTTACGTAAACCTCTGCTGTAGGACTGACCTGATCGTAGCTCGTTACGTGGTATCTCAAATACACTATTAGCCCAACAATGACAGATCCTTACTCGAGTGATTAATTCGAACCTAGAAGAGAGAGAGAGAGAGAGAGTAGTGAGAGAGATGGAGAGAGAGATGAGAGAGAGAGAGGAGAGGTAGGAGATGATGAGGAGGAGAAGAGAGGAGAGAGGATAGAGAGAGAGATGAGAGAGATGAGAGAGCGAGAGAGAGAAGAGAACAGAGAGAGAGGAGAGATGAGAGATGAGAGAGAGAGAGAGAGAGAGAAGAGAACAGGGCGAGAGGAGAATGAGAGAGGAGAGAAGAAGCAAGAGAAGAGGAGGGAGGAGGAGAATGACGGAGGAGAGAGAGAGGAGAGAGAGAGAGGAGGAGTGAGGAGACATGAGAGAGGAGAGAGAGGAGTGAGAGAGAGGAGAGAGAGAGAGACTGAGAGAGCCAGAAAAGAGAGAGAGAGAGAGAGAGAGAGGACTGAGAGAGAGGCTGAGATGAGAGAGGCGAGAGAGCTAGGAGAGAGAGAGATGAAGGATGAGAGAGAGAGAGAGAGCGAGGAGTGAGCGAGCACGCGAGACGGAGAGACACCCGCAAGAGCGAGCGTAGAGATGACGGGGGAGCAGAGAGATGAGGAGAGAGAGACGAGAGAGAGAGAGAGAGAGAGAGAGTGAGAGGGAGAGAAGAGAGAGAGGATGAGAGGGTGAGAGAGAGGGACGACGGAGAGAGCTGGAGTGAGAGAGAGAGAGACGAGAGAGGAAGAGAGATGAGAGAGAGGAGAGGAGTGAGGAAGAGAGAGAGAGAGAGATGAGTGAGAAGTGATGAGAGATGAGAGAGTTAGAGTGTGAGAGAGGAAAGAGAGATGAGAGATGAGAGAGAGGAGAGAGAGAAGAGAGAGAGAGAGAGAAAGAAAGAAATACTTCGACATCTTCAAGCCTTGGCCAGCGGCCGCGATCTACAAAGCCAGGGGACGCGCATGCCTATTTTTAGTTGATTCGAATTCAGGCGACAAATGGAACTTCCGGGGACACTTGCATGGATGGCAATGAATCCTCGGATGTGAAATGCCAGTGCCTTGTGTTCTCATTTGCCGGACTACATTCCTTTCCCAGCCGCCTCTGCTTGCTTTCCTGAGGTGACTTCCACTACTATCACCGACTAGACCACCTTGTTCACAACACACTACCATAATGTGCAGCCACTATACAATTGTGGGTTTTATTAATGATTTTGTCTTGAATTAAAGACACGTCTAGGATTTAAGTGCGTATCTAGTGTTCACTCAAAATCTCCAGTTTCTATTGAAATCGATCTAGTTGAGTTAATTACGTCTATCCGTTTTATCAATGTCGTCTAGTAAGTGTGTGTGTGTGTGTGTGTGTGCTGTGTGT
>JAXRKP010000926.1:192500-195128 GCA_037039925.1 Doris montereyensis | reverse complement strand
ATGTATGTCTGTTCTGTTTGAAATACTGTAGGTCTATTTCTCGTACAAGAGCATGCCCACAATGTGCACCTGGGTACTTGGCTTGAATTCGATTGAAAGATTACTACACCTAAGCCAGACACTGACACTAATCTATTTTAGAATAAAAGAGATGTTAAAAAGTAAAACTCGCCCAATGAAATAAGCTTTATTTCAAAATCGACCGATATAATCTTGTTGTATTAATCACTAGCTAGATATCTACTATATTATTATGTATGTCGCCATTATAATGAAGTTATTCTATCTCCTTTTTCAGAGACGATGACTTCACTAACAGATCTTAATGTTTCTCACTGCCTAAAGAACTATATCAAAGTTAATATCGCGCTATTTCATCATGTCATCAAGAGCAAGATCTCATGGACGCAAAGCGAGTTGTACCTTTGGGATACAGTTCCTCACCGCAATGAAATGGTTCCTTGCGCCTCTTTGGTTTGTTTTGTGTGGAATACTGGTTAACATTTTTAACGTCCGTACATTTTTTCGAATGGGTCTCAAAGACAGCGACCGTAGTGTTTTTTATTTATATATTGCGGATCTCCTTATTCTTCTCGAGACAGCAGTAATCACTATGACGATGCTGTGTGCGATTTTAGAGCTAGATCTAAAAGTTGTTTTTGTGTTTTTCCTTTAAGTTTTGTTTGTTGAAGTGGTTTGCCTCGCCACGGACCGATTGTTTAAAACGGTCACGGTCACAGCTTTTTTAAAACGGTCACGGTCACAGCTTTTTAAAACGGTCACGGTCACAGCTTTTTAAAACGGTTCATTGCCCTTCAACGGGGTCTCTGTGTTTAAAGGCCGCTCCATGTCAAAGGTATGTTTACTCGGTATAGAACAATATGTGTCATAATTAGTATATGGGTTATGCTTCAATAGCCAACGTTTCTATGATGACACAGCGACAGATAAGAAAAAGCAATTAATCCAGAAACAAACTCATCAACTTTTTACAATAAGTCCAGGACCGTATCTTGCCATCACTGACAGTTTTTTCAATTATTTTGACAAAATTACACTTAACACTTTGTGTCAGGTCATTGTGTTTGCTGCGTTTTTGTCATGGTTCACGCGTTGAAGAAATCTGCCCAATTCAGAGACAGTGCGTCACATTGTTCCTCTGAATCAAAACAAAAACACAAACAAATCTCCACCTGAACTTGATGAGACCAAACACACTGACATGAAGGCGTTTTCTACATCCAACAGTACCATGAATGCAAAGCAAAAGCAAGCCATTATTCAAGTCACTCTTGTATCTACTATTTACCTCATCACAAGTATTTCTCACGTCATGTACAATGTAAGTGAGCAAACAGGCGTTCTTTACCAGATGAATATTTTTCTTATTCGTATCTTTATGTTTGTGAGATTTTTTGGGAAAGCTTGAATTCTGCCTTAAATTTCTTGATATATTACAAGTACAACACCAAGTTTAGAAAGCATTTGTTTAAATTTAGAGAGAGGGGCGCAAGTATTAGATAAGTGATGTGAATAAAATAGTAAAATCATTAGTATCAATTGACGAAAATTATAATTCATCGAGGAAATATTGAACAAAACACTTTTTAAAATAAAAAACCATTGCAAACGACGGACAACATCGCCTATATCACGACATTTTAAAATATCAAAGAAGCCAGAGATACATCGCAATTAAAACGAAAAGTGGAAGACATCTAAAATCATTCTTTCAATCAGGAACATGAATTTTAAATTTTAAGCCAAACCATGATTTTATTTACAATATTGTCATACATAAAATTATGTATTCTTATATAACTATATAACTCATCTGTGAATATGATATATGATAACGTTTATTTATGAGAGGGGTGTCCAAACATTTTGCAAAGATGGCCAAATTTGGTAAGGGGAAATGTGTTGGGAACCGATTATTCTTTGACATTCTTTGTTCCATGAATAGTAAATGTAAATAAACTACCGTCTTTAATTAATACCTTTCAAGAAATGTAAATGGCATACTTTTCATTTCTTTACATAGAGCACAAATAACTCAACAGAAGTTTTCATCAAGATCACTCTGTGTTTCATATTTTGAAGACCAGATAAAATGAAGATAAAGTCTGACTGTTTTCATAGAGATTGACTCAGAATTTAACATGGAAGAAAATAGAAAGTCCCTCTGTAGATCCATCAATTTTAGGACTTAAAAATAACTGCACCCTTTTATCTCGACTGACGCATGTAAGAAGCTAATTTCGTGCCTTATCTTTTCCACGATTGACTACTGCAACTCACTCATTACTGAACGGTTTCCAGGAAACAGAATTCACTGCCTACATGCCGTTCAAAATAATGCGACTCGACTAACAACTAACATTAAAAAGAATAATAATAATAATAATAATGATGATGATAAAGCCGTACTCATAAAAAAGCTACATTGGCTGAGTGTAGAAAACAGAATAGAATATAAAGCTGCAGACATAGTTTACCGTTGCCTTTAATGGGTCAACGCCTAAGCCACCTCAGTCATGGAGGATCAGGTCAGGATCAGGTCAGCGCAAAGCCTCTTCACTCATGGAGGATCAGGTCAGCGCAAGTCTCTTCACTCATGGAGGATCA
>JAXRKP010000926.1:180000-187500 GCA_037039925.1 Doris montereyensis | reverse complement strand
AATAGGAAGACTCGTGGGAAAAGGTTTTACGCATTATAGCCTTCCTTTCATTTCATTGGCTAGATCTTATGGTTTGGTAGTGCTTAGAGTGATCTTTACCGATTGACTATTTGCATACGCATGTAGAGCTAGGCCTAGAAACCTAAGTCTAGCGTAACCTTTCGGAATGAAAGTTGCAAATTACAATAATAATTAAAAATAATAACTTTTTTTTTATATGGCATGTAGTCAAATCATTTTTAACGGTGGGGTTAAGTCTTTATAGCCTACACCTAGTTACGCCAATGCTTGAAGACTAGTCCTATATATGATACGCACAAACAGACACATCGTGTAGAAAGATGCTACTTAAATGTATGACAATAGCTACAATAGACTGGTGTCCCGTTGAGTACTGGGCACATTATGCAGTTCAAACATTAATGATAATGGACTGGGCTGTATTATAATTATATCGTACTTGAACCAAACTATCCTGCTCGCATTGACCTCACGTGAAATTGATTGGTAACTAAACAACAATGGTCCGCTTTTATATAGATCTAGTTGCTGTTTGTAAACATGATGCAACTTCGTAATGCTACTTAATTTTATAAAAACTGCGTAGCTGAAGTACAATTGTGACTGATTTATTTTAAAAACAAAAACAAACAAAGACAAAAACACGAAAAACTCAACTGATTTATTTATCGTAAATCTGATATAAAAAAGGAAGTCAGTTATGATTATATAGAATCTAGGTCTGTTAGATGTTACTGACTAAAAATGAAAATTGGAAAAAAGGCCCAAGCCCAATCCTTCCCCCCTCCTACCACCCCCTCTCCAACAAGTATTGCAAAAACATTGTACAAATGGAACAACAAAAAGCATGCTTTAAGTTAAAGAGACATAATTATGGAAGAGATCGATCGCAATCCATGAAAGTTTTTGGTACGATGTTTAAACGCCCAGGCCTTGATAATAGCCTTGGGATCTTTAACGTGACGATATAAAAGAGGTCCCGTGTGCAGATCAAAAACTCCGTGTACGTTCAAGATCCTTTAGCTGTTTACAGGGCAGTCCGGAACAAAACTAAAAGTCCCACAAAGCCCCCGGGTTAACCTTAATTGTGGATGTGGGTGAAATGAAACAGAAAATCAAAAGGAAAAACGTTAAGGTAGCTTGGAATTTCTCCCGCGAAACTTATCTCACGATATTATATAGATATCCAGACAACCTAATGTGTAGAATCTTGAAATTACACTACAAACATTATGACTAACATAAATGTAATAAAACAGTTGCTTCTGAGGTCATGTGAATCATAAAGCTGTACGTAAATCTTACTTTTGACCGCCTAACAACTCAGGAAACTGTACGTTTCATTGGTTTTGAGTGCACCCACAACTCGTTCTCATGTCATGCACCTGCAGCGCTGAGTCTAGGAAGTCAATAAAGAACCAACTTATAATAAGACTGACAAATCAACCTATTGGTAATGAACGATTTTACACCAATTCGTATAATTTTCTCTGGAGGAAAACCCATAGTCGGGCATACGCTATCATTTCCCTGACCCATCACAATCCTCACCCTACCCCTTCCACACCACCACCACATCCATTGAAAAAATATCCCACCACCCTGCCCCCTCCCCCCCCAACCCGCTTCCTATCCTGGACAAAGTTGGGTCCCTCGGAAGTTCGTCCCCCATGTGCTGTCTATGTAGGGCATTTTTGCAATTTATCCATATTTGCCACTACCGGAAGCAACTTTGCGCCCGGCTGCATACCATTACGGAATACACACAGCTTCATCACTAAGGAGGAAATTCTTGAGACCTTCAAGCTTCGAAAGCATATCTGCTACTACTGTCTGGCATTTCAAATAAGTCGTTTACTCTATACCCTTAATTGTACCAAGACATTTGTAAATTGTACACATTTCGCACTTTTATTGTAAACTTTTTGCCTTGATTGATACTTCCTTGTATTCATTCTCTATTATTTCTTCTTTCTCGACCCAGTGAGATATAGATGTAGTCTTATAGTTATCACCTTTCGTTTTTGTTTCCCATACTCAAACTTCTCTACGCTTTCATTTTATTCCTTTTCTCACTGACACTTCTCTCTCAAATCTCTGAATCCTTCTCTCTCTCTCTCTCTCGTCTCTCTCTGCTCTCTTGTCTTACTTTCTCTGCTTTCTCTCTCTCTCTCTTTAACTCTCTCTCTCTCTTAGCTAATATCGCCCTCATCTCTCTCTCATTTCTCTCCTCTCGATAATAAATCTCTCATCTTGGTTCAGATAAAAGGTCTCTTTCTCTCTCTCTCTTGACATTGACATGAAGTCACTCTCTCTCTCTTCTCTCTCTCTCTCTCTCCCCCTTCTCTATAATCTCCTTCTCGCTTTTTATTGCTTACTTATTTTCATATTTTTATTTCATTTTAGATCTGAACCTTCCATTCTCGCTCCTATATATTCTTCACTTTCCTTTTCTACTCACTCTTCTTATCATCACTGTCTTTTTCTTTCTTTCTTCCCCCTTTCTGTTTTTTTCTGACATCACATTGTGTGATGCCTTAGGTAGTGCTTAGATCTAGATCTAAATTTTAGATATTTTTCATTTGTTCTCTGACGAAGGGTTATACCCGAAACGTCACGTGTTTGTTCTGTCTTTATTGGTGGAGTTGTCACTTACTGCTGTTTTTCACCTTTGACTTACTCCACTGTAGCTTCTTTGTATCATATTACAATGGATATCTGGACACTGCCAGATTGATGAGAATGAGCGTGCAGATGAAATCGCAAAAGAAAGGTTCGAGTATGCCCCAGGTGTCTCTGCCATTGACCTTCGAGGAAGAGAAGAGAACCATCAAGGCATCTGTCTGCAATCAATGGGGAGGAAATCACGGCAGTTATAACCCCAAAGATCCCATACACCAACTTGACAGAAAGTCCCAGGTCACATTATTCAGACTCAGGACTTGGCACAACCGTCTCCATCAACATATATATATCGCTATCTGAAAGTTGGGGAATCAGAAAGGTGTTAGTGTGGGTGTTAGTGTGGAGCGCTCCACCAGAATACCGAACATACTCTCCAACAGTGTCAGTTCCACACATCAGAGAAACAGTGAAATGGCCGGGATATGCACTCCTGGAAGAAAAGCTCTACGGCCTTATGGAGAGTCTGCAAAACACTATGCAATGCATGGAGACAATTTGCATCCTGATCTGACCCGCTGGCAGAGAGATCGAAGAAGAAGAAGAAGAATCAAAGTCTTATAATATTCTTTTATAGGTATATATGCAACAAAAAACCCCCATTCAAATAACGGAAAAAATTGTTTTAAAAAATGTGATTTTCTCAAAAATGTTACTTTTTGACAGGGATATGCGATCTACCTTTTTATTTATTGCCCGATTTCACCCAAATTTGGTATATAGCATCTATGACGCAAAAAGAAATTTTCACCCATTAGCGATTTTTTGCAAAAGGAATGTTTTTGGGATAAAATTTGCCAAAAATTGGAAAGGTTGCTATATGCATTTTTTTTTAAAATTCATAAAATCAAAACTATGTAATTTATAATAAATAAAAAAAGCTACTGGGTGCGGCTAAATATTGAACCAAATAACGTGTGTGCAAAGTTATAGCCAAGTTTGTTTATAACTAAAAAAGCCTATTTGAAATGAAGTGGTAGGTATTTTCGCAATGAAAATCCAAGATGGCGGCTTTTCCATGGCAACCATATGATAAAAAAAAATGTTTCCAGCTAATATAGACATACCAAGTACAATGGTAATGGTTAAAATCATTTATGTACACAAAAAACCCATGTTCAGGACCCCCACACCCCCGACACCCCGTTTAAATGACGATAACCTTTGTAGGTACGAACATATTCAATCGTAAGAAATAATGGAAATCAGTAAGTCTATAGCAAGGAGAAGACATTTATTTTCAAAATTATAGTGTATATTATTATGTTTTCAGTTCTGATTAATCATAAGTTGCTACCTTTATTGCTAATAGTAATAGCAAGTGTCATGAATCATAGGCCTACTTTTTCATCCTTTACCCAAGGGGGAAGCACGATTGTAAATTAAGACCCTTACTTTTTGTTTGAGACAAGAAAGCGAGAGACTCGTAAGATAGAAACCAAGACAAGGACATAACAATTTTTATTATGCACACATTTGTAGTCATTGGATGAAAACGAAACACGCACGCTTTGCGGACACAGAATTATAATTATCAATCAACCGTGAAGATGCACACAATCCATCACTACGTTTTACTACATGAATTCGTAATAATAAAGTATATTATTCACGTACATACACATGGATACAAATACGAATTTGATCTCTTGTTTATTATAATATATGCTTTTTATTACATCTACAGATAGTGACATTATCACATTCTTTGACGCTTTTTTTTCTCCTTCTGAAAACATTCTTGATTAAAAGATAAAAACAATTTTAAAAATAAACATTCTTCTTGGATAACGTTTGTGTTCCTTAAAGCAAAATACAATAATGATATATGTACCACAGATGCAACCAATCCAAATAGACAAAGGCATGTGCTATTGGGTGATTGCAAGAATATTATAACAATGGAGATCTTACTTAGTTATACGAGCTTCAAAAAGGGCAGATATCTGTGTACCGTAGTCACTGTGTAGTTTGTATTACATCTATTGTCTATAAACAAAATCCTTTTTCTTTTAAATAATTTAAAAAAAAACCAAAAAACGTGAAACTATATCACCAAACAGACTGAGAATGACGGTCAATTCAAAGAAACGTTACAAAATTTCTACATTAGTTTTTTTTATCAAATAATCTGATTAATGATAGAAACCACGAAGGGAAGCCAAGACATACTTTAAAGATATAGAATGACGTCATGAAACAGGGAAGAAAATCCATTGTCGATGAAGTGGGATTGAAGAGCGAATCCCAAGGTTAAAGGTCATGATAAATCAAGTCATTGACTAAGTAGAAGAATGACTTCATCAATTATCATCGATGGTTTCACTAGGATGAAGTGCCACAATGAAATTTCTGTTTGTGGTAAACGGAGTTTGTGTTCGTGTTAGACGGGGTTTGTGTTCGTGTTAGACCGTTAACTTACATTGATGGGAGATGTAAGAGTTTGTAAAGTTATTAACTTTATTTTGACATAAAGTAACATCGATAATGGTTTTTTGAGAAATATCAAGATAATTGATTTTATTAAAAGATAAGATAAGATAAGATAACATGTCTTTATTTGTCCAAAGGAAATTTGCTCTGTATAGAAGACAAGCAAATAAAAGCAAGCACGCTAGCTGTAGCTCCATAACAACTTCTTGCTACAATCTGTGAACACGCCACGATGCCGTTTAAACTATTAACTCTATCTCTCTTATAACGTACATGTACTAATATCTGCACCTCAGTCAGTGTTGGTACTGTGCCAAATAATGCGAATCTGTCCCAGGAGTGCCAAATAATCCGAATCTGTCCCAGGAGTGCCAAATAATCGAGTCTGTCCCAGGAGTGCCAAATAATCAGAGTCACAGGAGGTATTCTAAAGTGAAAGATAATAACATTCATTGATATTAAAGTCCCATAGGTACAAAGATGAGACAAACACAAAGAACAGACAGAAGAAAACCCAACCTGGCCATAATGGGTATTGAATCCGCGACCTCTGCGTCGGCACAAGAAAACGTGCCATCAACCAAGTCACTACGGAGCTAATTAAGGAGCGTAATTAGCTTGGTTGATAACGCTTTCTTTTCATGGCGAGGCGATGAGTGTTCGACGCATAGGTTGCGGATTCAATCCCCATAATGGTAGCCAAGATTTCGTCTGTCTATTCCTTGCATAACTGTATTTTGTCTCGTCTCTGTTCCGATTGGGCTTTAAGAAATCATTTCATATCATATCTTTCACTTTGAACGTCATACCCCCCTACTAACCCATCGCTACACTGTTTGTCTCTAGAAGGTATTTCCTGACCTAATGGTGACCTTGGAAACCTGGAGGGTGCTTGTGGGGATGTTTGCACACCAACACCGGCACGTGCTACTGCACTACGTAGTCGCTGATTGAGCCCATGAACGTGCGACGCAGTGAGTTTTGTCCCCGACTTCAAGGATGATAATGTCGGCATTTTCCACTTCCGCCGCTTTGAGAATTCCCTCCCCTGGCTTCTTGGCGATGACGCTTTCCACTTTCCCATTTCATCCAGCTGAGGGGTAAAGAGAGAGCGACATTAACTATTTTTTGACTCAACGGTCCTTCTAAAACTAGTTAGTTTTGTTTTAGGAAGAATTGAATCATCAATGCATTTACAAACGACATCAGTGACGAGATGAAGGTGACGAAGAGAGGATGGTAAATATTCCACCTTTACATCCTCCTCCCCCTCTTTCTACTCCTATTACTACTGCTGCTGCTGCTGCTGCTGCTGCTGCTACTACTACTACTACTACTACTACTACTACTACTACTACTACTACTACTACTACTACTACTACTACTACTACTACTACTACTACTACTACTGCTGCTACTACTACTACTACTTCTTCTTCTCTACTACTACTACTACTACTACTACTACTACTACTACTACTACTACTACTACTACTACTACTACTACTACTACTACTACTACTATTACTGCTGCTACTACTACACAAAGAGAGAAACAGAAAGAGATAAACATGCAGACGGACGGACAGACAGACAGACAAACAGACAGACAGAGGCAGAGAAAAGACGAACAGGTGGATGGACAGACGGATTGATAGACAGACAGACAGACAGGCAGGTTAAAAACGATTGTTCAGTAGGTCATTTACATACAACGTAGTAGTACATGTATAATCATATTATGAATATAGAATTTTGCTAGACCCTAAACCTGAGGAGATGGATGAATAAATGCAGAGTGCTATTTCATTGTAGACTATTTAAAATTGATAATAAACTGACATTGTGTTGCTTGAGTTTTCAGCGAATGAGCAGAGCTTGGACTTGATGGGTCGTGTTCATCCTTCACCATGCCCTCCAGCACGTGTCTTTCATACTGGTAAATAGCTGGGGCAATAAATTAAAATATCCATGGTAATATCGTGTGTGAATGGAAAATGAGATAGATAGAAACAAAATCTTCAAGGTAATGTTATATATGTGAATGGAAAATGAGATAGATAGAAACAAAACCTTTATGGTAATGTCATATGTGAATGGAAAATGAGATAGATATAAACAGAATCTTCATGATAATGTTATGTGTGAATGAGATAAAGAGAAACAAAATCGCCATGATAGTGTTATGTGTGAATGAGATAAAAATCGCCAGTTATGTGAACAAAATCGCCATGATAATGTTATGTGTGAATGAGATAAAGAGAAACAAAATCGCCATGATAATGTTATGTGTGAATGAGATAAAGAGAAACAAATCGCCATGATAATGTTATGTGAATGAGATAAAGAGAAACATCGCCATGA
>JAXRKP010000926.1:90000-170000 GCA_037039925.1 Doris montereyensis | reverse complement strand
GGAAAGCAAGGAAAACAGTGAACATTAGCACAGTACCCTGGTTTAAAAATGAACAGTTAAAGCAAGGAGGACAGTGAACATTAGCACAGTACCCTGGTTTGAAAAAGGACAGTCAAAGCAAGCAGGAAAATGAAAATTAGTACAGTACCCTGGTTGAAAATGGAACAGCCAAAGGGAAGGAAGACAGTGAACATTAGCACTGTACCCTGGTTTTAAAAAGAACAGTCAAAGGAAGTTTAGCAAGGCAGTGAACATTAGCACAGTACCCTGGTTGACATGGAACATTCAAGGCAAGGAAGATAATGAATATTAGCACAGTATCATGGTTTAAAAAGGAACAGTCAAAAGCAAGAAGGACAGAACATTAGCACAGTACCCTGGTTTAAAAGGGAACAGTCAAAGCAAGCAGGACAGTGAACATTAGCACAGCACCCTTGTTGAAATGGAACAATGAAAGCAAGGAATACAAAGAATATTAGCACATTATCCTGGTTTAAAAACGAACAGTCAGAAGTAAGCAGGACAGTGACCATTAGCACAGTACCCTGGCTGAAATGGAACAGTCAAAGCAAGGAAGTCAGTGAAGATTAGCACAGTACCCTGGTTCAAATGGGAATACAAAGCAAGGAAAACAGTGAACATTAGCACTGTAACCTGGTTGAAATGAAACAGCCAAAGCAAGGAAAACAGTGAACATTAGCACAGTACCTTGCTGAAAAAGGAACAGTCAAAGCAAGCAGACAGGAACATTAGCACAGCACCCTGGTTATTGGAAATGGAACAGTCAAAGCAAAAAGGACAGCAAACATTAGCACAGTACCATGGTTGAAATGGAATATTCAAAGCAAGCAGGACATTGAACATTAGCACAGTAGCATGGTTTAAAAGGGAAAAGTCAAGCAAAAAGGACAGTGGCATTAGACAACACCCTGGTTGAAATGTAACACTCAAAGTAAGAAGGACAGTGAACATTAGCACAGCACCCTGGTTGAAATGAAACAATCAAAGTAAGAAGGACAATGAACATTAGCACAGTACCCTGGTTGAAATAAAACAACCAAAGTAAGAAGGACAATTAACATTAGCACAGCACTCTGGTTGAAATAAAACAATCAAAAGAAGGACATAGCACAGCACCCTGGTTGAAATAAAACAATCAAAAGCAAGACGGACAATGAACATTAGCACAGCACTCTGGTTGAAATAAAACAATCAAAGCAAGAAGGACAATGAATATTATCACAGTACTCTGCTGAAATAAAACAGTCAAAGCAAGGAAGACAATGAACATTAGCACAGTACTCTGGTTGAAATGAAACAGTCAAAGCAAAGGAAGACAGTGAACATAAGCACAATACCCGGGTTGAAATGAAAACAGCAAAGCAAGGAAGACAGTGAACATAAGCACAATACCCGGGTTGAAATGAAACAGTCGAAGGAAGGAAGACGGTGAACATTAGTACAAAACCCATCGCTGTCATGAGACGTCGTAGCCAACTCATAGTATTATGAGTTTGTGATTACGAGGACAATGGTTCATAACCGTCAATTGGCCCAGGTGTTTTGGTCACGACGTTGTCCCCTTAAATCTTAGTCTCTGGAAAGGTAGATAGCTCTTGTTTTTCCTCACTCGACTCAGGTGAGTGAGTACCAAGATTAAAACAGAGAAAGATCACGCAAAGAGTTAGTGGCGAAGCGCATGAGAGGTTGCTATACTGTATCATGTTCTAAAAGGAAATTGCGAAGGCTCTCACTAGAATGGCATGGTGAGGGCTAAATGATGTACATTAGTAGTCAATGAGCCTGTACTTATGCCGGTAAACGGACTGCATAATACCCACCTTTACCTTTTATCTTCATATTTTACTTTCACGTGCTTTGAGTCAACATTTTATGGAGTTTAATTTAATTCAGCTCATGCTTAGTTTAGTTTGGTTTAGATTTGGTAAACAACTGCGTCAAGACGTTTAGTAGGGTACGGTAAATAATAACATGACAGTCATAGACATGTCGTTTTATCCTAATCGTAGATAATTCATTAGGTGTCGTCTACATTTATTTTAAGAGAGAATGTTTACTCTTCCAGTAATTCAAACTGACAGATTTACGTGCAATACGTACCGACTAAGGACTGTCAGCCTTGAACTGATTTTTTTTTTATCGTTATCTCTTGTTCTATTTAATTTCTTTTCTCACATTTAATTTTCACCGCCTCTTTGTAGTGTGTTATCATTTAGCTTTTAATGTCTCTCGTAGTCCTCGTTTGGCCTACCGTACACTCGTGATAAATGATAATGGGGAATGTTTTGAAGTGAAGATGTTTGGTGTGTTGTTTGTGTTAGATAAATGATATTGGTTATGGGAGTGTTTTGAAGGAAGATGTTTGGTGTGTCGTTTGTGTTAGATAAATGATATTGGTTATGGGGAATGTTTTGAAGTGAAGATGTTTGGTGTGTCGTTTGTGTTAGATAAATGATATTGGTCATGGGGAGTGTTTTGAAGTGAAGATGTGTGGTGTGTCGTTTGTGTTAGATAAATGATATTGGTTATGGGGAATGTTTTGAAGTGAAGATGTTTGGTGTGTCGTTTGTGTTAGATAAATGATATTGGTTGGGGAGTTTTTGAAGTGAAGACGTTTTTTGAAGATAAATGAAGATGTTTAAGTGAAGATGTTTGGTGTGTCGTTTGTGTTAGATAAATGATATTGGTTATGGGGAATGTTTTGAAGTGAAGATGTTTGGTGTGTCGTTTGTGTTAGATAAATGATATTGGTTATGGGGAATGTTTTGAAGTGAAGATGTTTGTAAAATTTGTGGTGTTAGATAAATGATATTGGTTATGGGGAGGTTTTAAAGTGAAGATGTTTGCGTGTGTCGTTTGTGTTAGATAAATGATATTGGTTATGGGGAATGTTTTGGGCGAAGATATTTGGTGTGTCGTCTGTAGTTAGGGCCCCTCTGTATATTAATTATTGTGTATTATCAGTAGAAATCCAGTATTTGAAATGAAAGGGATGTGTGTGTGTGTCCGCCATTTGTCAGTCGTAAAATTTCTGGTTACGGAGGTGGCATAAAAATTAAAGACAACTGCAACAACGAAAAGCAAGCAAGCAAACAAACAAACAAACAAACAAACACAAACAAACGTAGTATCACGATACCAGTCATTCTTGTCCAGGTTCACCTCGATTATGTCGTGAAAGAGGAAAGTATGTAAAAATAAGAATTGATATTATACTCCCTTACTTGTACCGCAGATCATTCGATATGCTGAAGTGAAAGTGAAAGCGATAAAACAGAACAAAGCAATAAATCTAACAAACAAACAAACCAAAACAACAACAGACAGAGTAAACTAATGTAAAGAGGATTATAAATCTATGTGCACTGTTGGGAAAACAGACGTCATAATGACAAGTTATTTTGTTTGAAACCTCTATTCCTATGCTTCTGCGCGTGTTTACATACGCACTGACACAACGCCCTTATGTCACACAGCGATAGGCCGAAGCGACGAGGCGGTGTTTCTGAGCTTGGGATGACCTTGGTGTTGTCAAATTTGTCGATTAGCCGCCAATACACGGCTTTTTACCGCCGTCTTCCCACAAGTGTTAAGGTAATTACGTCAAAATTTTGACTGTTTTTACCTACCCTCGCCTACGAAATATTTTGTAAAAAAATCATACGTCTTATTTACATTTTTCTGCCATAAACTTGTAGATAAAATCGATCGTTCTACCCGAATATGCAAAGAACAAAATCCAACTCTTTTGATCCTAAAATCGGCCGTTCAGGTGGCAAGCCCCTCCTTAAAACCCCATGTGAACAAAGATGAGAAAAACAAGGAATAGACAGGAAGAAAACTGGCCACCATAAGGATCAAACTAATGACCTCTGCGTCGGCACCTAACGCCTTGCCATGGAAATAAAATGTGCTACCAACCGAACTAACCACGCTCCTTAATATTTAATGTAGTTAACTCGGTTGGCAGCACGCTTTAACATCTCTGTTTTATTTATGTCCAACCTGCAACGAACATCGCTCGACTTGCCTCCAGAACAAAGCGTTATGAGGAAGATGTAGCTGTAACATGCACGGCGTGTAGATAGAGGACTTTGTAACCCACAGACATGCTGCTGGCCTCTCACTCCAGCCTCTCACAGAAGGTCTCAGCCTCTCAATTTTCACAGAGGATATATGACGTACAAATTGGCTCGTGCCCGATTTTGTTAGAAGAAGAAAATTGAGTCACATTTTCTCAAATTTCTATCTTTCCTATTTATGTCTACTCTAGAGATGGATATATGACAGTTGGTTTGACAAACTGATAAGCATTTGCTTGAACTTGAACTAGATATATTTTGCTTGTTTAAAAACAAGTTGGGTTTGTGTTCGTTAAAAAAATATCAAGAAAAATAACCTACTATTAAACAAAAAGTCTACATTTCCTAAATTTGTGTTTACTCTTTCCTATTTGTGTCTACTTCAGGTGACAGACTAAATATCATGCGATTTTACCACATTTCCTATTTATGTCTACTCTAGAGATGACAGACTAAATACCATGCGATTTTACTACATTTTCATATTTGTGTCTACTCTAGAGATGACATACTAAATATCATGCATTTTACTACATTTCCTATTTGTGTCTACTCTAAGAGATGACAGACTAAATATCATGCAATTTTACTACATTTCCTATTTTGTCTACTCTAGAGATGACAGACTATAAATTCATGCGATTTTACTACATTTCCTATTTGACTCTAGATGACAGACTAAATATCATGCAATTTTACTACATTTCCTATTTGTGTCTACTCTAGAGATGACAGACTAAATATCATGATTTTACTACATTTCCTATTTGTGTCTACTCTAGAGATGACAGACTAAATATCATGCGATTTTACTACATTTCCTATTTGACAGACTAAACATCATGTCTACTCTAGAGATGACAGACTAAATATCATGCAATTTTACTACATTTCCTATTTGTGCCTGTCTAAATATCATGAATTCTTACTATAGA
The DNA here is from genome assembly GCA_037039925.1 of Doris montereyensis. Classification (NCBI taxonomy): domain Eukaryota; kingdom Metazoa; phylum Mollusca; class Gastropoda; order Nudibranchia; family Dorididae; genus Doris; species Doris montereyensis. Next base: position 164,962 of record JAXRKP010000926.1, on the reverse strand, counting down.
GATGACATAAATATCATGCAATTTTACTACATTTCCTATTTGTGTCTGCTCTAGAGATGACAGACTAAATATCATGATTTTACTACATTTCCTATTTGTGTCTACTCTAGAGATGACAGACTAAATATCCTTTGATTTTACTACATTTTCCTATTTGTGTCTACTCTGAAGATGACAGACTAAACATCATTTTACTATACTTTTATTTGTGTCGATTTTACTACATTTCCTATTTGTGTCTACTCTAGAGGTGACAGACTAAATATCATGCAATTTTACTACATTTCCTATTTGTGTCTACTCTAGAGGTGACAGACTAAATATCATGCAATTTTACTACATTTCCTATTTGTGTCTACGTTAGAGGTGACAGACTCAAATATCATGCGATTTACTACATTTCCTATTTGTGTCTACGAGGTTAGAATTTTACTACATTTCCTATTTGTGTGACAGACTAAATATCATGCGATTTTACTACATTTCCCTCACTTGACAGACTATGTCTACTCTAGAGGTGACAGACTAAATATCATGCGATTTTACTACATTTCCTATTTGTGTCTACTCTAGAGGTGACAGACTAAATATCATGCAATTTTTACTACATTTCCTATCTGTGTCTACTCTAGAGGTGACAGACTAAATATCATGTGATTTTACTACATTTCCTATTTGTGTCTACTCTAGAGATGACAGACTAAATATCAGCATGTGATTTTACTACATTTCCTATCTGTGTCTACTCTAGAGGTGACAGACTAAATATCATGCGATTTTATACATTTCCTATCTGTGTCTACATTTCTATTTTGTGTCCAGAGATGACAGACTAAATATCATGCAATTTTACTACATTTCCTATTTGTGTCTACTCTAGAGATGACAGACTAAATATCATGCGATTTTGCATCATTTCGATTTGTGTCTACTCTAGAGGTGACAGACTAAATATCATGCAATTTTACTACATTTCCTATTTGTGTCTACTCTAGAGGTGACAGACTAAATATCATGCAATTTTACTACATTTCCTATTTGTGTCTACTCTAGAGGTGACAGACTAAATATCATGCAATTTTACTACATTTCCTATTTGTCTACTTTAGAGATGACAGACTAAATATCATGCAATTTTACTACATTTCCTATTTGTGTCTACTCTAGAGGTGACAGACTAAATATCATGCGATTTTACTACATTTCCTATTTGTGTCTCTAGAGGTGACAGACTAAATATCATGCGATTTTACTACATTTCCTATTTGTGTCTACTCTAGAGATGACAGACTAAATATCATGCAATTTTACTACATTTCCTATTTCTGTCTACTCTAGAGGTGACAGATTAAATATCATGCAATTTTACTACATTTTCCTATTTGTGTCTACTCTAGAGGTGACAGACTAAATATCATGCAATTTTACTACATTTTCTATTTGTGTCTACTCTAGAGACAGACTGAATTCTTACTTACATTTTATTTGTGTCTACGTTAGAGGTGACAGACTAAATATCATGCAATTTTACTACATTTCCTATTTGTGCTATTTCATTTTACCACATTTCCTATTTGTGTCTACTCTAGAGGTGACAGACTAAATATCATGTGATTTTACTACATTTCCTATTTGTGTCTACTCTAGAGGTGACAGACTAAATATCATGTGTCAATTTTACTACATTTCCTATTTGTCTACTCTAGAGATGACAGACTAAATATCATTTTTAATTTTATTTCTGTCTACATTTCATGATTTTACTATTTCCCATTCAGTCTACTCTAGAGGTGACAGACTAAATATCATGCAATTTTACTACATTTTCTATTTGTGTCTACTCTAGAGGTGACAGACTAAATATCATGCAATTTTACTACATTTCCTATTTGTGTCTACGTTAGAGGTGACAGACTAAATATCATGCAATTTTACTACATTTCTATTTGTGTCTACTCTAGAGGTGACAGACTAAATATCATGCAATTTTACTACATTTCCTATTTGTGTCTTCTCCTGCAGGTACTACTTCTAGAGATGACAGACTAAATACATGTGTCTACATTTCCTATTTGTGTCTACTCTAGATGACAGACTAAATATCATGCAGATTTTACAATTTGTACATTAAATATCCTATTTGTGTCTACACTAGAGAGGTGACAGATTAAATATCATGCAATTTACTACATTTCCTATTTGTGTCTACTCTAGAGATGACAGAATAAATATCATGCAATTTTACTACATTTCCTATTTGTGTCTACTCTAGAGATGACAGACTAAATATCATGCGATTTTTACTACATTTCCTATCTGTGTCTACTCTAGAGGTGACAGACTAAATATCATGTGATTTTACTACATTTCCTATTTGTGTCTCTAGGTGACAGACTAAATATCATGCAATTTTACTACATTTCCCTGTTGTGTCTACTCTAGAGACAGACTAAATATCATGCAATTTTACTACATTTCTATTTGTCTTCTCTAGTGACAGACTAAATACTGCGATTTTACTTTTCCTATTTGTGTCTACTCTAGAGGTGACAGACTAAATATCATGCAATTTTACTACATTTCCTATTTGTCTACACTAGAGATGACAGACTAAATATCATGATTTTACTACATTTCCTATTTGTGTTCACTCCTAGAGATGACAGACTAAATATCATGCGATTTACTACATTTCCTATTTGACAGACTGTCTACTCTAGTGTCTAGGTGACAGACTAAATATCATGCAATTTTACTACATTTCCTATTTTGTGTCTACTCTAGAGGTGACAGACTAAATATCACAATTTTACTACATTTCCTATTTGACAGATAAATACTATGATTTTTACTACATTTCCTATTTGTGTCTACTCTAGAGGTGACAGACTAAATATCATGCATTTTACTGTGTCTACACTAGAGATGACAGACTAAATATCATGCGATTTTACTACATTTCTATTTGTGTCTACTCTAGAGATGACAGACTAAATATCATGGATTTTTACTACATTTCTATTTCACTGTCTACTCTAGAGGTGACAGACTAAATATCATGCAATTTTACTACATTTCCTATTTCTGTCTACTCTAGAGGTGACAGATTAAATATCATGCATTTTACTACATTTCCTATTTGTGTCTACTCTAGAGGTGACAGAATAAATATCATGCATTTTACTACATTTCTATTTGTGTCTACTCTAGAGATGACAGACTAAATACCATGCAATTTTACCACATTTCCTATTTGTGTCTACTCTAGAGGTGACAGACTAAATATCATGCAATTTTACTACATTTCCTATTTGTGTCTACGTTAGAGGTGACAGACTAAATATCATGCAATTTTACTACATTTCCTATTTGTGTCTACTCTAGAGGTGACAGACTAAATATCATGCAATTTTACTACATTTCCTATTTGTGTCTTCTCTAGAGGTGACAGACTAAATACCATGATTTTACTACATTTCCTATTTGTGTCTACTCTAGAGGTGACAGACTAAATATCATGCAATTTTACTACATTTCCTATTTGTGTCTACACTAGAGATGACAGACTAAATATCATGCGATTTTACTACATTTCCTATTTGTGTCTACTCTAGAGATGACAGACTAAATATCATGATTTTACTACATTTCCTATTTCTGTCTACTCTAGAGGTGACAGACTAAATATCATGATTTTACTACATTTCCTATCTGTGTCTACTCTAGAGGTGACAGACTAAATATCATGTGATTTTACTACATTTCCTATTTGTGTCTACTCTAGAGGTGACAGACTAAATATCATGCAATTTTACTACATTTCCTATTTGTGTCTACTCTAGAGGTGACAGACTAAATATCATGCAATTTTACTACATTTCCTATTTGTGTCTTCTCTAGAGGTGACAGACTAAATACCATGCGATTTTACTACATTTCCTATTTGTGTCTACTCTAGAGGTGACAGACTAAATATCATGCAATTTTACTACATTTCCTATTTGTGTCTACACTAGAGATGACAGACTAAATATCATGCGATTTTACTACATTTCCTATTTGTGTCTACTCTAGAGATGACAGACTAAATATCATGATTTTACTACATTTCCTATTTCTGTCTACTCTAGAGGTGACAGACTAAATATCATGCAATTTTACTACATTTCCTATTTCTGTCTACTCTAGAGGTGACAGATTAAATATCATGCAATTTTACTACATTTCCTATTTGTGTCTACTCTAGAGGTGACAGACTAAATATCATGCAATTTTACTACATTTCCTATTTGTGTCTACTCTAGAGATGACAGACTAAATACCATGCAATTTTACCACATTTCCTATTTGTGTCTACTCTAGAGGTGACAGACTAAATATCATGATTTTACTACATTTCCTATTTGTGTCTACTCTAGAGGTGACAGACTAAATATCATGCAATTTTACTACATTTCCTATTTGTGTCTACTTTAGAGATGACAGGCTAAATATCATGATTTTACTACATTTCCTATTTGTGTCTACTCTAGAGGTGACAGACTAAATATCATGTGATTTTACTACATTTCCTATTTGTGTCTACTCTAGAGGTGACAGACGAAATATCATGTGATTTTACTACATTTCCTATTTGTGTCTACTCTAGAGGTGACAGACTAAATATCATGCAATTTTACTACATTTCCTATTTGTGTCTACGTTAGAGGTGACAGACTAAATATCATGATTTTACTACATTTCCTATTTGTGTCTACTCTAGAGGTGACAGACTAAATATCATGCAATTTTACTACATTTCCTATTTCTGTCTACTCTAGAGGTGACAGAATAAATATCATGCAATTTTACTACATTTCCTATTTCTGTCTACTCTAGAGGTGACAGAATAAATATCATGCAATTTTACTACATTTCCTATTTGTGTCTACTTTAGAGGTGACAGAATAAATATCATGCAATTTTACTACATTTCCTATTTGTGTCTACTCTAGAGGTGACAGACTAAATATCATGCGATTTTACCACATCCACAACTACGGTCATAGTGATATCCACGTTTTTGGTAGGACTTTTCAACTTGCCCACACTGCCTTTAAACAGCCACTGTATTTTTAACGTGCACACAGTGTTGTGATCTGCACACATGACCTCCTTGATCGTCCGTCTCCGATGGGACTAGATGTCGATCCACCTACCTTGACCAGGTGGGGGGGTATGTTTACTCGAAAAGGCTCGAGAACATTTTTCAACCGTTGACGGGGCACGAATCTACTACCTTTTGGGGTTGAGAGGCCGACACCTTGCCTCTCTGGATTACCGATTCCCCCATAGAGGTGAAAGTATATTGTATAATAATAATGATAATAATAATAATAATAATGATAATAATAATAATGATAATAATAATAATAATAATAATAATAATAATAATAATAATAATAATAATAATCATGATGATGATGATGATGATGATGATGATGATGATGATGATGTAATAATAATAATAATAATAATAATAATAATAATAATAATAATAAATAATAATAATAATAATAATAATAATAATAATAATATAAATAATAATAATAATAATAATAATAATAATAATAATAATAATATAAATAATAATAATAATAATAATAATAATAATAATAATAATAATAATAATAATAATAATAATAATAATAATAATAATATAAATCCTGTCCGAAATCTACAACAACATAGCTTACCACTATTACCAATACTTTCACAGACTCGATAACTAGAAAGAAAAGAAAACTTTTTTAAAAATTTTTTTAGCATCGGTTAAACACCTTCTTTTTAAAAATCGATATATATATATATACAAGTGTTACTTACAGTCTAAAGCATAGTCAGCATGTTCACTGCCGTCCATTCCCACGATGCATTTTCTTGATGTCGTGGCTGCGGTAGCTGTCATCTTGAAGTCGAAAAAGCCTCTATGAAATAACGAAACTTACTAGCTTAAAAGTCTGGTTTTTTGCCCTAAGATGAAGAACAAAGTACAAAATGGAGAACTGCCACTCACTGTCACCTCCCACTCTATGACTGTGTATTGTTTTTATCTTATAGAAGAAGCTCATACGCCAAGCGGTTTTCAGTTAACCAGCTGATAAGAAGTGAAACTCGATGGCAAAGTAGGGAATTCAATGTTGTAGACTAGAACTACAAAATAAAATGTTGCCGTGTAACGAACGCCGTGTGAAATTAGTCACAAAGATTTCCACTACGATTAACATAGATAAGGGGGTCAGTGGCACACAAGCCACGGGAATGCGACACACGCTCAAGTAAGGGCCTTTGTCTTGCTGTCGGCTAACTGTCGTGGTTTAAAAAAAGAAAAGAATCGTAGTTAGTTGGTTCAGTAGAGAAAAAAACGACCCCACTACGGATACCAATACGACATGACTACAACCCCTCTCATTACTATTTATGAACTACGACATCATGTCTGTACTACTACTACTACTACTACTACTACTACTACTACTACTACTACTACTACTACTACTACTACTACTACTACTACTACTATACTACTACTACTACTACTACTACTACTACTACTACTATTACTACTACTACTACTACTACTACTACTACTACTACTATTACTACTACTACTACTACTACTACTACTACTATTACTACTACTACTGCTACCACTACTACTACTACTACTATTACTACTAATACTACTGCTACTGCTACTACTACTACTGCTACTACTGCTGCTACTGCTGCTACTGCTGCCGTGCTACTACTACTGCTACTACTACTGCTACTACTACTACTGCTGTTGCTGCTACTACTGCTACTGCTACTGCTGCTGCTGCTCCTACTGCTGGTGCTGCTACTGCTACTACTACTACTGCTGCTACTACTACTACTACTGCTACTACTATTACTGCTACTACTGCTGCTGCTACTACTACTGCTACTACTGCTACTGCTCCTACTACTAACACTGCTGCTGTTGCTACTGCTAACTGCTGCTGCTGCTGCTACTGTACTACTGCTACTGCTGATGCTGCCACTGCTACTAATACCACTGCTGCTACTACTACTACTACTACTGCTGCTGTTGCTATTACTGCTACTACTGCTTACTATTACTACTACTACTACTACTGCTACTGCTGCTACTACTGCTACTACTGCTACTACTACTACTACTGCTGCTGCTGCCACGACTACTACTACTACTACTACTACTATTACTACTACTACTACTACTACTACTACTACTACTACTACTGCTGCTGCTACTGCTACTACTACTACTGCTGCTGCTGCTGCAAGCGACTACTACTACTACTACTACTGCTGCTGCTGCTGCTGCTACAACTACTACTACTACTACTGCTACTACTAATACTGCTGCTGCTGCTACCACCACTACTACTACTACAACTGCTACTACTGCTACTACTGCTACTACTACTACTACTACTGCTACTACTGCTGCTACTACTATTACTACTACCACTGCTGCTGTTACTACTACTACTACTACTACTGCTACTACTACTATTACTACTACTACTAATACTACTACTACTACTACTTCTAATACTACCTCTGCTACTACTATTAATACTGCTGCTGGTACTGCTACTGCTGCTATTACTATTACAACAATTACTACTATTACTACTACTACTACTACTACTACTACTACTACTACTACTACTACTACTACTACTACTACTACTACTACTACTACTACTACTACTACTACTGTTGCTGTTGCTGCTAGTACTACACGAATTACTATTATTACTACTACTACTACTGCTACTGCTGCTGTTACTACTACTACTACTACTACTACTACTACTACTACTACTACTACTACTACTACTACTACTACTACTACTACTACTACTACTACTACTACCGATACAGCTACTAGCGGGGAGTGGATCCTGAGAATGACATTGTTGTCCAAAATGGGGCAAATCTAGTTTATTATATTAATTATTATTGAAAGCAACGTTCCTTTCGATCACAGCGATACTATAAAGAAAATTTAGAATCGATTCTTTGAATTTTTACGTTTTGTTGTTAGACAAGCTACGACCTAACTTTCAACACATATTATGTTGAACCATAAAGCCAATCATTTTGTCTTAAGAGGGTATGACAAGTAGGTAATCATTTTAATCAGCACAGTGTAATATATATTACGCCGCTTAACCGTAAAATTACTGAAAATTGCCTAAAATGACCCACTTTCTCACAAAAATTCGCAACTTAATTTTCAAAAGTGACTTTCACAATATTTTTTCTGTCTAATTTCGCCATGCTGAATTCATTTATGAAACTTAACACTGTGTATCTCTTCAAACAAAAAATATAAATCGTCCTCAGACCCCCCCCTCCCCCTCCCCCTCCCCCGTGCCCTCCTGAAAATAACAGTAGACTAGTCAGATTCCGATGTTCTGTCTACTGCCATATCAACCATCGTGGATGGCAGATAAATTACTCGGAAAGAGAGTGTGTAAGGAAATTCAACTTCTTTTATTTTAAAAACAATAAGAATGAAATACAAAGAAGAAAAAAGAAAAGAAAGAAAGCAAAACATGTTGTTCACATACCCCAAAACGACGTTAATTGCTGAAAAGGAGGCTGTTTTCTTGACACCGCCAGGGATTGCAACACAGCCAAAGCCAACCAGCTGTGACAAGACACAGTCAGAAATTGTTTGTTTTTTCTCTTTTAACGCTTTAGATTTTAAATTGAATAAGAAATGACACACCTTGACAGTTCAAAGCAACAGAAACCGACACCTGCCAGAAAAAGGCCCACATTGTTCAAGCGGACAGAAACCAACAAGTGACACACCTCTTGTTTTGTTAGCTCTGATTGGTCACATAGACATAGATGATGCTATTGTTCTAAATTTAGAATAGATTACAAGAGTAAAAGGTCAGGGCAGCTATGTGACCAATGGAACGTAGTGGCGCGAAATTGCAGACCGATTACACATTCTTTTGCGAAGATCAGCTGGCAGGAAGTCAGAAAACTGTAAACAAACTGGGTTTCGACAGTGTAGAGGAAGTTGAACGTACAAAGCAAGATAACTGCCGCTTAATGAAAACACGAAAGGGTTAAACAGCCTAAGAGAATACTTATATGCGATCATTGTGAGCAAAATGAATAAGAATAATAATGTATACTTTATTCACCCAAAGAAGGAAATTACATTCTGTTTCTCATAAATAAGTTTGAAAATCATAATACATATTGATTATTAAAATTGCTCAACATTAATGCAGTAATATAATAAGAGTATTAGTATGACAAATACACCACAGAAATGCATAAGATATACAACTCATTCCAAGCCCTCCCACAGCCCCCTCCCCCCCCCCTCGACACACATACACAACTGAGCCTCTCACACACGCCCTCGGTCAAAGCTCATCCATCGCATCGCGCAAGTGAATGTCACGTCAAGTTAAGTTTCTTTAAGGCCATTGTGGTCCATAGAGCCAAAACGTTATCCAGTCCAGGTTTTTATAGCATGGAATGGAACAGGTGATCTCCTTAACAGGATGCTGGTCTGACGCAGGATGTTACTCCCAAGCTAGTACTTGTACCCATTTGCACCTGGAGAGGAAATGTGCGTGAAGTCTTTCGCAAGGAGCGACAACGTCAAACCGACCTATGTTAGAATTTGAACCCGGTCCTCATGGGTATAAGTCCAGCAGCTTAACCACTCGGCCAACAATGCCACACAAGTGAATGTGGCGAAGTTACATTTTTCTGCACCTATGTCTGAGATTATATGTCCAACGAAAGTAAAGCGGCCTCTTAGCCGAAATGAAGACCCTGAAGATTTTCTGAGGCGGCCTACTTACACATGTTAATTAAAGAGGGTAAAAAAAGCTGTCAGTGAGAAAAAGAAAGCGGCCTCGTAAGAGGAAACCCCTGTACTACATGTAACACTTGGGATTGCGAAACAGGTAAAGCGCTTCCGTTTATTGTAATGTGTGGAAATAACCAAGTGCCTTTGGCAACAAACTATTTAACATAATTATGGGAAGCATACTGAATCGACTATGTGGCACCTCACCATTGGTAGAAGTTATCTTTGTCTGAAGGGAGTCTGCCACTAAAAGTGTCGTCAGCCACGCCACCAACTCCCGAGTGAATGCTGATGTGCACATCACACATGTCATCATTTCGAGGCAATGAATGCTCATCATTCGAGACTGTAATGCTGATGTGCATCATGCGGGTCAAGCATTTCGAGACTGTAATGCTGATGTGAAATCATGCCTTCATCATTTCAGACTGTAATGCTGATGTGCACATCATGCAGGCCATCGAATTTGAGACTGTAAGCGTGACCTCCACATCAGCAGGTCATCATTATAAGATACTGTAATGCTGATGTGCACATCATGCCAGGTCATCATTTCGATACTGTAATGCTGATGAATGCACATCATGTAGGTCATCATTTCGATACTGTCAGTTCCCGTCCTTTGTTTTTCTCTCATTTTTCGCATCAAATCAGTGGTCCAGAGGTAGGTGTTGGCCTCTTAACCAAAAGGTCAAGGGGTTAAAGCCTCATCGGTTGAAAAATTTACTTAAAGGAGACGTTTAACGTCAACCATGATACTAAATGTGTCAATAATAGAAAAGCTTTAAGAAAAATGTTCGTTAAAACTGGATTACCTGATGCTATGACGTACTCATAGACTGAACTTTTATTTCTGTAGGCAGTTACGGTTTGGGATATATATCTGGAAAAAAATGAAAAAGAAAAAGTTTAATTTTTAAAAATCCCCGTAGTTTATATCAAATCAGACAGCAAAGCAAAGTTCGTTCAAGGCAATTACGGCCTAAAAGGCCATACCTTATCCCGGTTTCTATAGTGTGAAGCAGAACTAGGAATAATAAACACCTCCTGGACAGGATGCTAGTCTGACGCAGGTTTCTACTCCCAAACTAGTGCTTGTGTCGTACCCATTTGCACCTGGATCCATTTCCTAAGGTACAAAACGTTGGGCCTAGCTTTTCCAGGGTTCAAACTCGCCATCCCAGTCCAAACAGCCTTACCACTCGACCACTGGCACGACACAGTCTTAATTTTTAAGCTGTTTCTCCTGCACCCCCCCCCCCAAAAAAAAAACAACAAACAAAAACAACAAAACAACAACATTAAGACTAGCTGTCTTCCTGGATTTGCTGACTATCTATGCTGTTTATTCAACGTTCAGTGAAGCAAACAGATTCAAGTAGTGATTGTCAGAGTTGTGTTTGGATAATGATAGAGGACATCACCTTAGCCCAAGGGACAGACAAACATGAAACCATCGGACGACTGCTCTGACCACTCTGACCAGGACTTATCAATGTGCATTCTTACACTTCTAAATGGCGTCTGTGGCCTAGTGGTTCAGCTGCAGGACTTTGGACCATAAGGTCCTGGGTTCGAATTATGGATGCTTGATGCGACGTTGTGTTCCTTGGGATAGACACTTAACAATACACATTTTCTCCACAGCTTTGGAGTAAAAACACGCGACAGACTAGTGTCCTGTTCAGGAGCTGATTATTATCACCTGTTCTGCTTCACACTCTGAGGGCATTGAAGGAATCTTTCTTTTTTTTACGCTTCTAATTAACGCTTCACTGACAATGTACAATCATCCCTGTATTCACATTTAGTGATAAGTATAATGCGGATATGTCAATGAAGTCTAGCACTAGGAGATTTCAATGTTTGCTCACATGTCAAGCATGAACCTGATTCAGAAAAAAACACAATCAATCAATCCAGAGTAATAACAAAAGTACAATTTTCATTTAAGACCATAATATTTATAAGCAACGACTAAAAACCTTCAGGAAAGCTATCAAGGAAATCAAAAGCTGTTCTTTGTGTGTATGTGTGTGTGTGTGTGTGGGGGGGGGCAATGAAGAACACAAGAAAGACCAAATCAGGCCAAATACGACAAATTAAGAATGTAAAGGGGAAATAATGAAAGAAGACAGCGAAATCTGTGGAAAGGTGGGAGGAAAGAAACATTTTCACCAATTACATAATCCTCCAGAATATATGGAAACAAGGAGGTCAGATCAATTAGTAAGAGTAACAAGTAATTCAGTTGAGACAGCTGATGATGTAGATATCTCAATGGAAGAAATCCAAACAACTATTGAAAAAGTGAAATTAGGAAAGGCCCAGGAGCAGATCAAGTGGTAAGCACCTGTACGGGAGTAGATGATCCCGCCCTCCACGAGTCTTCTGCTGCCTTGCAGGTGGTCTTGGCTGATCAAAGGCTAAGGGAATTAACCCTGACAGAAAATAACCTGCTGCCTTGCAGGTCGGTCTTGACTGACCAAAGGCTAAGGGAGTTAATCCTGACAGAAAATAACCTGCTGCCTTGCAGGTTGGTCTTGAATGACTAAAGGCTAAGGGAGTTAACCTGACAGAAAATAACAAGGCATGGTAGGGGGCCTCAAGGTGGCAGCCCAACATCTACATATGGGAAAGTGGGTTAATCCCCTGCTTATCCAAAACCAAACTGATTCAGAGAAATAAATGTAATATAACCGGCTTGATCTTTCGAAGATGAGCTTGGAAACGAAAACGGACTGTGATTTTTGGAGCATGGAATGTTAGGGCATGGAAAAGAGTTAGAATTAGTTGAAGAAATGGAAAAATTCAAAGTAGATATTTTGGCCATTACAGAAACAAAGAAAACAGGACAAGGAATAGAAAATGTAGGACCGAATAATATTTTAATCTTCTCAGGAGTAGATGTCAAAGATAGAGCTAGAGCAGGGAGTAGGCTTCCTAGTGCATAAAAGGCATGAAAAGCTACTAGAAAGTTGGAAATTAAACCAACAGGATGAGAAATTAAATTATTAATAGCTATAGTAAACCAACAGGACGAGAAATTAAATTATTAATAGCTATAGTAAACCAACAGGACGAGAAATTAAATTATTAATAGCTAAGTAAACCAACAGGACGAGAAATTAAATTATTAATAGCTTATAAATCAACAGGACCAAATTAAATTATTAGTAGCTTATGGACCAAATGATGACGCCACTGAAGAAGAAAAAGATATCTTCGAAAACGATTTACAAATAGCTGCAGAGAATCTTAAATCCAAACAGGAACTAATGGTTTTAGGAGATTTAAACGCTAGAGTAGGCAAAAATGTAGAAATGTCAGGAGGACTAATAGGTAAAGAAGGAGAGACAACAACTTCTCCAAATGGAGAGAAACTAATAGATTTTTGCCTAAAGAATAACATGAAAATAGCCAACACCTTTTTTTCCTCATAAAGATATCCACTAATATACAAAAGTAAATGAAGACAGGTGTGAAAAGTTAATGATAGACTACAAAATAGTTAACAGCTCCCTTTTTTCAGCACGTTGGATGCAAGAGTAAACAGAAGAGCGGAAATATTTAGTGATCATCACCTAGTGATTGCCAAAATGAGATTACTGACTAAAGAAAACAAACAGAAAAGGAAACAGAAGGAAGCTACTAAACTCAAAAAGAGGAACTAAATAAACCAGTAGTAAAACAGGTATACCAATTTAAGATTAAAAGATTTATCAGCGACAGACAGATGGATTTGAATGGTAGCACAATAGAAGAAAAGTGGCAGATGTATAAAGAAACACTCCAAAGAGGAAGTTAGGAAAGCAAAACAGGAAACAATGGTGAATGAGAACATTTGGACAAAGACTACAAAAAAGCTATCAAGGAAATCAAAAGCTGTTCTGTGGGGGATGAAGAAAGCAAAAAAGGAACAATGGAAAACATGCTCAATACGACAAATTAAATCAAAAGAATGTCAAAGGAGAAATAATGAAAGAAGACAGCAAAATCATGGAAACATGGAGAATGCATTTTCAACAATTACACAATCCACCCAGAATGTATGAAACAAGAAGAAGTAAAGATCAATTAAGTAAAAGTAACAAGTAATCCAGAGGAGGCAGCTGAAGATGTAGATATATCAATGGAAGAAATCCAAACAGCTATAAGAAAAGTGAAATTAGGAAAAGTCCCAGAACAGATCAAGTTTATCCAGAAATGATTAAAAACCAAGGAAGAGAGGCAGACAAACTACTACATGCAATATGCCAACAAGCATGGAAGTCCAAACAGGTGCCAGACGACTGGAAAAAGGGAACGGTAGTACCAATACATAAGAAAGGATCAACTATGGAATGTTCAAACTATAGAGGGATATCACTACTTAGCGTTCCAGGAAAAGTATATGCCAGATACTGGAAATGAGACTAAGGAAAAGAGTAGAGGATCAGATTGGAGAGCATCAGAGTGGATTTAGACCAGGAAGAATTAGATCACATATTTACAATTAGACAAATAATAGAAAAATTCCTTGAGAGAAACATTGACTTGCACCTGTGTTTTATTGACTTAGAAAAGGCATTTGACACTGTGAGGAGGGACGAACTATGGCATTCTTTAAAAGAACACAACGTAGAGCAAAATTTAATAGAAGCCATTAAAAGTTTTTATAATAAACCAACATGTGCAGGAGAGTAGCTGGAAACATATCTGCAGAATTTGATGTAGATATAGGAGTAAGACAGGTTGTATTCTAAGTCCTCTTTTGTTTATCACATTTATGGATTCAGTCGCAAAGGCATCCTCAAAAATGAAGAAAATGAATGTAGGTATGTGGAAGCTCAAACTAGTAAATGTATCAATGCCTTCATCCTGCCTCTGATTTAGTTCTTTTTGGAAAATCGAAAGTCACCTTCAGTCGAATATCAACATTATGAACAATGAATTAAATAAAAGAAGAATGAGAGTAAATGCAAAAACCCAAAACAATGCTAGTAACTAGGGAAGCTAAAACACACAATCTTAAATTGGGCAGGAGAATTTAGAACAAGTTTAAAGCCTACAATTACCTAGGAGTAATGATTAACTCAGAGGGAAAACTAAGAGAAGAAATCAGCCAGAGAAACCAAAAAGACAAGTGCAATATAATATATTATAACCATCTAGGAAGGCATTTGTAGGTAATCAAGAATTGTCAAAAAAAACCAAAATGACAGTATACAATACAATTTATTGTCCTACTCTCCTCTATAGCAGTGAATCTGGACCTTAGACAGTAGAGAATACAGTAGAGTACAGGCAGCTGAAATGAAATGTCTAAGAAGAGTAGTAGGGAAAACTAAAAGAGACAAAATCAGAAACACAACAATAAGAGATCAAACCAAAGCAGATGTCATAAAAACTAAGATAGAAGCAAATCAATTGAGATGGTTTGGGCATGTAAACAGAATGAATGACAATAGAATAGCTAAATCAGTATACAGTGCTAAAGCCCAAGGTAAAAGACCAATAGGCAGACCTCGGAGAGAGTCGGGAAGAAAAGAAGATATAAAAGAGGCATTGAAGCATAGAAATTTAACTTTTTTGGAAGGAAAAAGAAAATGCCAGGACAAGGCATCCTGGAGAAAGATTATCTCGGGCATCTGGAACCACATCTGAATAAAGAAAAAGAAAGAAATTATTAATGTTGTTGTTGTTGTTCTTTGCCATAGCAGCTTATTACAAGTATCTGACTGTTTTAGTAATATCAAACCCGGTAACCGTTACAAGAAAAGGGCAACGACTTGCCCTGACCCAACTTCAAGCTTACACTTACCGGTACCGCATCAACTGAATGCTTGACACAGATGTTTGAATGGCACAGTCAAACATCACATGGGGGATTGTGCAAATTAGAAAACATGTAGGCTAACCATTACAATGAATGTATTGTTTGTTGATATATTTACATCAGAAGAATATGATTTTTCTTTCCATAGATTTAGTTTATTCGATGTTAAGGACTTGTTTTGTGCTTTTCATCCAAGCGTGAATAACAAAGCCATTAAGCTAAGAATATCTTTCAAATTTGTCCTTGCCTTGAATAAACATGAATGGTTGATAATGATAAATAAAGTGCACAGTTACCGTTAGTAACTTAAGGATCAGTATCTCTAGATCTAATGTCTGTTCCGATGCCGTATGTCGCAATTTGTCCACTGCTTGCGAAACGGCTTGCTTACCTTGTTTTGACGTCTGGCTTCCTGGTCAGAAAATGACAAAACACATATCTGTTTCTGGTCCATAATCTCGAAATGACTGCTCGGGCTCTCAGTATGCATTAATGGAAATAAGAAGAAGCCCATTCAATATGGATACAAAATGAACGAACATATATCTACCACAACATGCAGAAAATGCAATTGAAAAAGTGCAAAGAAAGCTGCACAATTTGAATAGTAGAGTCTCCATAGTCGGGTACCGCCCCATCCAAGGGACATTATAATAAAGAGGGTTTACTTTGAAGGGGTAGATACAAATTTGCAGCTTGGTTTGTGGGGGATAAAGAAAGCTTTAAAAAATGGTTGGGAGGAGATACGTTCAATTAGGCCAATCAGAGATCGTGTGACAGTATTGCGACAAGGGATGAATTGAAGACTGACGGCAAAAGCCAGAATATATAAACACTGTAAAGCAGTTCAATGAGTGAGTAAGACGATAGACTACTGACTGATGAAGACGAGCAGCGAGAACAATGATAAACCTGTCCAAGACCTTAATAGACTTAGACTGAAACTAACCATGTCATAGGAAGCATTGGACTACTGGAGACATGTTGTTATCGAGAAGTGGCTGTCTCTGTTAAATGAGTTGAAAACTGTTTTAACTACTCCATGTTAGATTTGATAAAAAAAATCTCAAAGAGATAATGATTGATTGACGTTGTGTAAAGGATAATAAGCTGCAAGAGAATAAGAGAAGAGATGCACTCTGCATGTTGAGACGCTGTAGCGAAAGCGTGAGAGAGAGAGAGAGAGAGAGAGAGAGAGAGAGAGAGAGAGAGAGAGAAGAGAGAGAGGGAGAGGAGGTGACAACGAGAGAGAGAGGAGAGAGAGAGAGAGATTTTGCTTTCCTAACCTTTTGACTTCAGGTGAGAACGAGTACCCGGCTATAAGTAGAGAAATATCTTGCCAAGAACGTTAGTACGAAGCACCTAACAGGCTGGTGGGCTATATGCTCTCGGGGAGTTGAAAAATGGCCGGCTGGGTTGTTTGTTGTTGTTTTTGATTTTTTTATTTGATTCACCCACATCCACAAGATGATCTCATGTTTTTTTAAATTTTTGCCCGACTGCCAATGGATTTTTAACGTGCCAGGGGTTGTGATCTGAACACAGAACCTCCTTTCATCGTTGTCCTGGACCAGGGGGGGAAGATTTTACTTGAAAATACCACGAAATAAATTGTTCAACCTATGGCGGGGATCGAACCCATTACGTCTTTGTTTGAGAGACTTTATGATTACAAACTGATTACCTGAATTGTAATACAGCTAAGGATATAAGATTTAGTTTATATATGATATGGAGATGCAAATAAATCACTTTTTTTATCTTGACATCAGTTATGGAAGAGGAAGGACTGAAATTGGAAACATTGGCTGCATATTGGAGGTGAAAATAGACATTAGATACTAAAATGGGTGGTTTGGCCGCAGTAATATAAATGTATAACAAGATTACAATGGAATGGGAATGTCATTTGTCATGTTTGCACTGATTTATTGGAATAACATATTATTATGGAAATTAAATGAAGTGTTGTTTTCCTTTTTTAAACACTCTGTGCAAACATGTAAACAGGTGAAAATGTAGAGATCTATGCTCCGCCGTGAACAGTTTCTCCAAACAAACAATGCAAATCCCTCCCTCCCTTGAATCCAAATCTCTCTCTGTAACAGGCAAAACATTTGGATTAACTGAAAAATGCCTATTTTGATCTAGTTACTGTGTTGAGTTCTAAATATTTGTTGAGTGCAACACTGCCTTCTCTGCATTTTGTATACAGGCTATACGTTATATATATATATATACACGATAAATCTTCAATCTGCAGATGCGAAACCAGTTTCAGTTGTTTGTCGCTTCATTGATGTCATTTTCTTGATGTTCTTTCTAGACAGCTTGAAATGTATTCTTTGATTTCTGTCTAGACAGCTTGAAGTGTATTCTTTGATTTCTGTCTAGACAGCTTGAAATGTATTCTTTGATTTCTGTCTAGACAGCTTGAAATGTATTCTTTGATTTCTGTCTAGACAGCTTGAAATGTCTTCTTTGATTTCTCTCTAGACAGCTTGAAATGTATTCTTTGATTTCTGTCTAGACAGTTTGAAATGTATTCTTTGATTTCTGTCTAGACAGCTTGAAATGTATTCTTTGATTTCTGTCTAGACAGCTTGAATGTATTCTTTGATTTCTGTCTAGACAGCTTTAAAGTGTATTCTTTGATTTCTGTCTAGACAGCTTCGGAAATGTATTCTTTGATTTCTGTCTAGACAGCTTTAAAGTGTATTCTTTGATTTCTGTCTAGACAGCTTGAAGTGTATTCTTTGATTTCTGTCTAGACAGCTTGAAGTGTATTCTTTGATTTCTGTCTAGACAGCTTGAAGTGTATTCTTTGATTTCTGTCTAGACAGCTTGAAATGTATTCTTTGATTTCTGTCTAGACAGCTTGAAGTGTATTCTTTGATTTCTGTCTAGACAGCTTGAAGTGTATTCTTTGATTTCTGTCTAGACAGCTTGAAGTGTATTCTTTGATTTCTGTCTAGACAGCTTGAAGTGTATTCTTTGGATTTCAGTATCCAAGTATCTCTCTCTCTCTCTCTCTCTCTCTCTCTCTCTCTCTCTCTCTCTCTCTCTCTCTCCCTGTCTCTCCCTCTCTCTCTCTCAGTCTCTGTCTCTCTCTCTCTGTGTCTGTCTGTCTCTGAGCTCTCTCTCTCTCTCTCTTTCTTCTCTCTCTCTCTCTGACTGATGTAGGCGGTTTGGAGCTGTTGGCAAATCGTACTTCTTACTTTCCCTCTTTCACTTGTCCATCTATCTATCTCTCTGTTTCAATATGTCTAATAGTCTATACTATTACTATTGTTTAAAATTACCTTTATCTCTCACCTGTCTTCTATCGTGTGTCTACCACACTATATTATTATTATCTTCTATTTCTATAGATCTACTGACACACCTTACCAATAAGGCTAGCACAGACTATAAACTATAATTATAATTATGTAACTAGGTCGCCATAACAAAAGATACCAGAACATTGTTGTAGTATCTTTGCCATAATTAAGTCAAGCTACAGCCAGTGACATAGGTCAGATATAGCTGGGAGACTACTTCACCGATTGCTTTCATTTTCAAGTGACCCCATTAAATAATAAAATGTACGTGTAGATATCAGCACAGTAAGTAGTAAGAAGAACGACATGGAACAGCATAAGAACGACATGGAACAGCATGACAATAACATGGAACAGCATGACAGTGACATGGAACAGTAGACAATGACATGGAACAGCATAAGAACGACATGGAACAGCATGACAATGACATGGAACAGCATAAGAACGACATGGAACAGCATAAGAACGACATGGAACAGCATGACAATGACATGGAACAGCATAAGAACGACATGGAACAGCATAAGAACGACAGGGAACAGCATTAAGAACGATATGGAACAGCATAAGAACGACAGGGAACAGCATGAGAACGACATGGAACAGCATAAGAACGACAGGAACAGCATGAGAACGACATGGCACAGCATAAGAACGACATGGCATAGCATAAGAACGACATGAATACATAAGAACGACATGGAACAGCATGACAATGACAGGGAACAGCATAAGAACGACATGGAACAGCATGACAATGACAGGGAACAGCATAAGAACGACATGGAACAGCATAAGAACGACATGGAACAGCATGACAATGACATGGAACAGCATAAGAACGACATGGAACAGCATAAGAACGACAGGGAACAGCATAAGAACGATATGGAACAGCATAAGAACGACAGGGAACAGCATGAGAACAACATGGAACAGCATAAGAACGACAGGGAACAGCATAAGAACGACAGGGAACAGCATGGGAGAACGAGGAACAGCATAAGAACGATTATGGCAGAGCATAAGAACGACATGGAACAGCATAAGAACGACATGGAACAGCATGACAATGACAGGGAACAGCATAAGAACGACATGGAACAGCATGACAATGACAGGGAACAGCATAAGAACAACATGGAACAGCATAAGAACGACATGGAACAGCATAAGAACGATGATGGAACAGCATGACAATGACAGGGACCAGCATAAGAACGACATGGAACAGCATGACAATGCAATGACAGGGAACAGCATAAGAACGACATGAAACAGCATAAGAACGCCATGGAACAGCATAAGAACGCCATGGAACAGCATAAGTATGACAATGACAGGAACAGCATAAAAACGACATGGAACAGCATAAGAACGACATGGAACAGCATAAGAACGACATGGAACACCATAATAACGACATGGAACAGCATAAGAACGACAGGGAACAGCATGACAATGACATGGAACAGCATGACAATGACATGGAACAACATGACAATGACATGGAACAGCATGACAATGACATAACAGCATAAGAATGACAGGGAACAGCATAAGAACGACATGGAACAGCATGACAATGACATGGAACAGCATGACAATGACATGGAACAGCATGACAATGACATGGAACAGCATAAGAACGACATGGAACAGCATAAGAACTACAGGGAACAGCATGACAATGACATGGAACAGCATGACAATGACATGGAACAGCATGACAATGACATGGAACAGCATGACAATGACATGGAACAGCATAATAACGACATGGAACAGCATAAGAACTACAGGGAACAGCATGACAATGACATGGAACAGCATGACAATGACATGGAACAACATGACAATGACATGGAACAGCATGACAATGACATAACAGCATAAGAATGACATGGAACAGCATAAGAACGACATGGAACAGCATGACAATGACATGGAACAGCATGACAATGACATGGAACAGCATCAGAACGACATGGAACAGCATAAGAACGACAGGGAACAGCATAAGAACGATATGGAACAGCATAAGAACGACAGGGAAACAGCATGAGAACAACATGAAACAGCATAAGAACGACAGGGAACAGCATGAGAACAACATGGAACAGCATAAGAACGACATGGCATAGCATAATAACGACATGGAACAGCATAAGAACGACAGGGAACAGCATGACAATGACATGGAACAGCATGACAATGACATGGAACAGCATGACAACGACAGGGAACAGCATGACAATGACATGGAACAGCATGACAACGACAGGGAACAGCATGACAATGACAGGGAACAGCATGACAATGACAGGGAACAGCATGACAACGACAGGGAACAGGATAAGAATGACAGGGAACAGCATGACAATGACATGGAACAGCATGACAATGACAGGAAACAGCATGACAACGACAGGGAACAGCGTGACAATGACATGGAACAGCATGACAACGACAGGGAACAGCATGACAATGACAGGAACAGCATGACAATGACATGGAACAGCATGACAACGACAGGGAACAGCATGACAACGACATGGAACAGCATGACAATGACATGGAACAGCATGACAATGACAGGGAACAGCATGACAATGACATGGAACAGCATGACGACAGGGAACAGCATGACAATGACAATGTACACTAGACTATAACTATATACACAATGTTTGTTTAGTTTCTTTCTTTCTTTTGAAATTTATCCTGCACCATTGCGGTGATCTCATTCTCAGTGTGAATTTAGAGGAAACGGCAAGATGAAAGATAAGGGAAATGAGAAGGAAAGAAAAGAAATAGGACCTACCAGTAGGACCTGCCAACCGCCCGCATAGAACGTAATAACGTTCTTGTCATTTATACTTACACTTATATTAGGTACCACAAACCAATTTCTCAATTAGGAAATATCTTAAAAACAATGTTACAATCAGACAGAACTTGTAAAAACATGAACAACAA
The DNA here is from genome assembly GCA_037039925.1 of Doris montereyensis. NCBI lineage: Eukaryota > Metazoa > Mollusca > Gastropoda > Nudibranchia > Dorididae > Doris > Doris montereyensis. Next base: position 142,938 of record JAXRKP010000926.1, on the reverse strand, counting down.
ACTTTACTTCATCAAAATCGACCAACAAATAACAAAGTTATGAATTTTTAAAGTTTATTTTTGGACAGTTTTTTCGAGACTCGAAAAACGTTATTTTAGACAATATTTACAGTTGAATTAATATAAATTGAATGATTTTGATAAGGAAGTAATCCAACAATGCAAAAATACTGTATGTCAAGTTCATAAATTATAAAGGACAATAAGCTAGCATGAATATTAAAAAAGATACGAAGGTACGGAAATTGTAAAAAATCCTTGGACTTAACCAAAAACGCAGGATTTTCATAGAAGAACAGCACTCTAGATGCTATTTTGAGGACCGCATAAAAATGTCCACAAGGGAATGATTGGGTCAGCATTCAGTAAATCACTTTAAAAGCATATAGAGACAATGCCTATTTTTTCCACAGCAATACGTGAAAACATTTTAAAGTTATTGAAGGATGATTGTGGGGTGAGGGTCAAAATCGGCCACTCGGCAGAATAATCTTAGAATTTAGGGAATCTGGAACTTAAAATCTTAATAAAACGAAAACTAATGAAGCTATGAAGGCATATTATATACCAAAATAAACATGCATTTGAGGACTATTTAAAGAAAACAATTAAATACATATCTTTCTCATACTTAAACCAGTCAGGGGTAGAAAAGAAAAAGTTACCGGTTAAAAATTAAAATGCATGAAAAAATTATGGATTCCGATCACCAAAATGTCAATAACTTTTGAACTATACAAGCTGTCTAGCTATAATATACATCAAATTAAAGACAAATCTTAGCTCTATTCAGTACAAGTGATCAAATAAACATATTTCCCATAGTACACCAAAGAGGCTTGGATTAGTTAAGACATGATTTTGTAATTTGTAGTGATTAAAAATTCCATAAACGTCAACATTCTGTAGACCCTTGATTTATTTTCTTATAGGTATGGATTCTATAAGAGGTAACATGATAATCCGGCTCAAGGTAACGCTTGACAAAGTGGGTTCAGTCTGCATGCCCATTCTTGAAGCTGAAAAATAAGAAGAAAAGAAAAAAAAATTAATTAAGTGAAAAAGGTGAGCAAAATCAGAATATCACTAATATCAGGGTTTACTGCATGTCCATTCCAGAAGCTAAAAAATAAGGATAAGAAAAAATATACATATTTGATGAATAGGTTGAACATATCCCAACATTTTCCCTTCATACCTTATAGTATAGGCCGCTATAGTACCGGTATTAGTATTGCTCGAAAAAAATTTATATTGTCCTGTGGAGTTCGAGAAATATGTGATGGCGCATACGAATAAAAAAAGAGAAGAAAATAACAGATCTACTTACATCAGCAAATGTGCACAGGTTATCCTCTTCTGAAAATACAACTGCACCAACAGTCTGTGGGTCACCTGCACCGATGAAAGTAAAATCTGGGATGATTTCTTTGGCAGACCTCTTCCTTGGGGTGTTAAGAAATTTTCCAACACAATGTATATGTCATCCTCTGAAATATGAAAAAAATGTGAAATTGTTAAATATGGACAGAAAATAAATAATATCTTGTTGCTGGGAGTTTATGTAGAAGTCCCCCCCCCCCCCACCCCTTTTCAATTGATGGATTTTTATAGAGATCGTTTTATTTATCTGACTGTTGTGCTCCTGACTCCTCCTGAGTAAAATTGTAACTAATAAATAGTAATAGTATAGATCTAGATCTAAGTAGAGAACGATAGAATTTGTAGTGATATGACATTCATAAGAGTTACTTAATCCCACACTTAGTAGTAGAGAGAGAGAAAGAGAGATACATCTAGGGGAGTTCTATCTGATCCATAGCGACTAAGTAAAAGTAAAAGTAGGGCCTATCCCGCTATTCTCGAATCAGAATCACCTCCCTATACGGCCCACAGTACGAAGTATAGTAAGTATAAATAGTAGAAACACCAATTATTCCATATTTGTGTCGCTGATATAGAAATTATACAATTAGTTCAAAGTAAGATTCAAAATCTTAAATAAATAACATACCTATTAGCAGTTTCAGTTTTTCCATAGACAAATTCAATCCATTTTTATGCGAGGTAAGTGTGGAAGTTTCGACGGGAGTAGGTTCGCCTCTGGTAACAGCCGCCATTTTCCCCAAGCGTGCGAAGCGTCGAATGACGTTTTCTTTGTCTTCTTTGAGGCTCGTTCCGCTGGCCGTTTTTTAATAGATTTGGATGTCGTTCATATGATTAAAGAGGGTAAAGGATCAAGTTTGTAACGATGTCAAACAAAGTGTGAATTTAAGATTCTGAGGGGACATTTTTTGCAAATCAAAATTTCAAAACGCTCTCTTCACCTCTTGCTGATTAAAACCCTCAGGTTGTTTGGTATCAAAAGAAAGCGTAGTTATTTCCCTTTGACATCGTGTGGCTTTCACGATTTTCGGCTGTAAACGGCGAGCGGAAAGCGAACGAGAAAACCGAAAGTAATTTGAGGTCGCTGCCAAAATGCCGATCTCCACGCGAGATAGCGCTTTGTAGTTGCGTTAGATCTAATAGAATCACCGGGCCGTGAATTTGTTACAGTTATCAATTTTAACACATATAAAAAGAAGAAAAGGACAGCTTTTAAGTAGTTTTTGTTTTATTTCAAATAACCGATTCTGTGAAAAGATATTGTAGTGGAAAGATAGACAAGTTTTTCAAGTTTTTGCCGTGTTCACTGCCAGTTCCGTCGCTCGATAGCGGGCAGTTGTGGTACCTACTTATATATGTAGCCTACCTTATTTTATACTCAAACTCTTTCTTACATATATACACGCACCTATATTTATAGCTAAGCTATATATGTACACGATCTGTTGTTTATCCCATTGAATCAGTTTGAACTTAATACATAATGTAGCCTACGTACACTAGAAGTAAGAAGAACTACTAGATAAGGCTGTCAAACATACACAGTGACTGCTATCCCTCTAGTCTAACAACTAACATTGAAAGTATGCAGGCTATTCATTATTAATATTACTTAGTAATAGTAGGGTTTACTACATAACAGTAAAGATACGGTGATGATAGCCAGCCACGTGATAACTCTTTGGGTACGATGAGACTACGGTTGCAAGAACAAACTGCCAACAGACTTTGAACTGGCTAGAGTACAATTACAATTGTAGCATTGGATGTAACTGTATTGTGACTGTAACTGTAACCAAGAAAAAATTATGGAAACCACACTTATGAAGGACTTCCACCACAGATACAATCATAGGATAGAAAGCAGAACATTACCATTACAAGATACAAGACTAGTCTTGTTAGTGTCATTGGCCAACAGAAGGCAGGCACACACAAAAAAAGCGATTTAAAAATTAAATCGCACAGAACTAGATCTATACTATACTTATAAATATAATAATAGAAAACATGATAAAGACCTGGAAATAGCTAGATCTATGTGGATCACCATTCAGAAGAAAGGCTAAAACTAAATCTAAAACTAAAAGTAAAAGTAAAACTAAAACAGACAGTACCGGTAGTCAAAGTCAAAGAGCGTCGATACAGTCATAATGCATGTAGCATTTATATAGCAAACTAGTAGGCTAATAGTAATACAAATAGTATGTAGTATGTAGTATGTAGGCGAAATATGACAATAAGTGACAACTCTACTAAAAAAGACAGAACAAACACGTAACGTTTCGGGTATAACCCTTCGTCAGACAACAAACGAGAAATATTTAGAATCTAGATCTAGATCTAAGCACTTCCTCAGGCATCACACAATGTCCTCCTGTTAATCGTCCGCCTCCTGATGGGACTAGGTGTCGATCTACCTACCTGGACTAAGGTGGGGTGGTGGTGGGGAAGAGGGGGTTAGATATTTTCCTGTGAAAATAAGGTCGATATCGTCTTTTTCACTTTTTGCCTCGTCCCAGTAACAAAATCTGCCACGCACGTGTGTGTGTTTTGCATCTAGATCTGTGTTAACTGTGTGCACACGACAATGCCAGTCTTGGCTGTATCGGCTCTTGTCACTCTGCCCGTTACTTCCCTAACTCGACCGTCGACGATGGTCTGTCAGTCAGATAGACACTCTGATCGGTTGTCTTTTTGACCACGGTGAGAATATCTGAGAAAGATATTGTGTCACTTTATGACATACGTGTCAACAATTAAAAATCTTGCTCCAAGGTACCGAATGTCTCAACCATCCCATCCCTTCTAGAGCCTTGAGTGAGAGAAGAACGAGAGAGAGAGAGAGAGAGAGAGAGAGAGAGAGAGAGAGAGAGAGAGAGAGAGAGAGAGAGAGAGAGAGAGAGAGAGACAAAGGCACACACACAGACAAAGAGAAGAATTAACAATTTGGGATAGAATTAAAGATTGACTGACCGACGTTTGGGAATTCTGACTGTCAGTGTCACACAAGCACAACAGCCATACACAAACATACACAATACATGTATAACTACCACCACCACCACCACCATAGGATCAAAGCAAATGCACAGCTTTCTTTGTTTGATTGAAATTCACCCCGTCCACTATTGCAGTGATCTCAGGGTGAATTAAGAATCTCTTAATAAGAAGAGACAAGAGGAAACAGCAAGATTAAAGATAAGTGAAAGAAGGAAGGGAAAGAAATAGTACTAGAACCTACCAGCACCACCCGCCTACGATCCACAGCATAGCACTTACTTGACTTACTCATTACTAGTATACTATTACTAGACTACCCACAAAGTTGTGGCACAAGCCAGATTGATGGGAAAAAAAGGCAATGAGAACTTTCCAAAAACAGTTCAGATTTAATGATAACTTTCATTCAGCAAGCCAAATGCTATAATTACAATGATCACAGCTATACAAAAACCCAAAACAAAACCACTACTTGTACATGAATTTTGTAACATATTCCTGTAGAAGATAATTTAAATTATATGATATCGTAATTATAACAAGAATTTCTCATACGAACAAAAACAACATTTGTCTCAACAACAACAAAATTTGCAGCAGAATGTTGTAAATTTGTTCAATTGTGTGAATAAAAATAGGAGGAGAGATAAGATCAGATAAAATTATGGCATCCATAATCATAAGTCGTGCATTTAATCTTGGAATAAGCAAAGTCAAGCCAAATTAACTAGAGGCCTAGAATATAAATAAAATAGAATCCAAGACAAGACAGGGTAGCTTACTCCTAAATGTGCTAATTCATTTCCGCTACCGTGACTGCTTTCCTTTCACTTTTATTTTTTACTTTTAATCATGCCCTTGAATAATAATATTAAACAATATTCACCAGTATAACGTACATGTAGCTCATAACTCATAGAGAAACCAAAAAGTTCAATATAATATAGGTTTTGTTTTGATTTGATTTACCCACATCCACAACTAAGGTAATCTCGGAGGATTTTTGCTTGGAATGCCAAGGGTTCTTTAACTTTTAACGTGCACAGAGTGTTGTAATATGAACACAGAACCTCCCTTTTTATCGTCCATAGCTGATGGGACTAAGTGTCAATCCAATCCACCTACATGGACCTGGGGAGGGGGAGGGTTGGTTTTGCCAAGTTTTCAATCGCTGGTGGGCTCGAACCCACTACCTTTTGGATGAGAGGCCGACACCTTGCCTCTATTATTTCTAGGTACAAAACTAAGAAAATATAAAGCCTGTTTCTTTTCATTCAAAATGATCTTAAAATGGTGAAGAAGACAGCCACCTGCTGGTTTCATTTTTCACTCATCGCCATCTTGGTAACCGTAGCAAGACTAAAACTAAAACATGCAATTTGGACATGCCCCCATTAAAAACAAAACAAAAATATTATCAAGGTAAAGGGTTGGTTTGATGACCATTTTCAGTACAAGTCCAGGCAATTGTATTTGTAGTCTTAAAATACAAATCAACCATTCACAATCACATGGACAAACAAACTCAAATATTTCCCTCTGACTCTGACCAACAGCCAATAGACATTTCTACGATCGGATTGGCTGGTAAGCGACATAACCTTATGTAGCCAATGACAATTCATTTCAACCTTAGAAGCGTGCGATAAATCTTTCCTCACTTACCAACAAACACCGCAATAGTTGGATACATATTTTGATTTTTATTTGATTCACACTGATTAACCTCAATTGTTTTTGTGACACATGTTACAGTGTTAAATTTAGATCAATGTTTGTTTTGACTATATATAAAACTATAACGCAAAACATTATGCATGAAGACGCTACCGCCACGCTGTCTGGCAGGTAGAGCAACACTCACTGGGTTAACGCCCTAAGCTAGACGGTGACCATTGTTTGCTTGGCCCAGGTGAATGAAATTGGCAACCTTGCCTTCTGATAGGATAGAGAGCGTTCATTATCAGTATCAGCACCTATTATTAATTACAGATTAGAGGCATGGCGTAATCATCTACACATCTAGTTTAAATGAAATGCCTTATAATTGAAATCTTTGCATCTGCCATCATAACTTTAACAAGCCAGATGTCTGTTAAAACAATCACTTGTGTTTCCTGGAATAGCAAGGCGGAAGGCAGAGTACGCTGTTGGTACTAGTGTTAGGCGACATGTACTTAGACTTAGACTGTTGCTATTGTATTAAACTTCAGTGGAACCATTATTTTATAATAATCATTTCTATAAGCTATCATTGTATTTGAACATTTCATATTTTACTTATCATATAAACGGACGATTAATGAAATATCTTGAAATGTCCTAATATGATTCTGACACACAGATTACAAACAAAACAAAAATTCTGCAATTGAACAATCAATGACTCAAACGTCTATTCTGCATCCACGTCTGAAAATAATGCGCACAATTACACACAAGGCAGAAATTCATTATAAATTGAAGTGTACATCAACAGAAAACATGGGAGTCTGCATACAATCATCCAACATTGCAAACACATTTACTTTATAAACACACAAAACACCCTTTCAATATTGTGTCTCCGCTGCAGCCTTCTTTTGTTTCTTTATGGTCTTCCGCGTGCTGTCCAATTCGTCAGGATCTCTATCTGGCAACACGTTTGTGATGACACCATAACCTAACGTGACCTGGCCGTCCCGAATAGTAAAACGCTGATTCTGTTCCAAAACCATTTTCTTGTACATGTTGAATACGATCTTGCCGTCCTCCCCAGGCATGACCAAGTCTTTGTCTCGGATTTCTAGAAGGGCCGCTGAGACCAGGTGTTGCAGAATGTGATGACTTGGCTGAAGGGCATGACAGGCTTGGCTCGTCCACCCTCCTCCTGGGAACAGAAAAAGTATATTATTTAATATCCTAATGCTAATCGATAAATTTACATACAGTATTTGTATTTACAGGGTTAATACACTTATCATCAGACAAAATCCAAGACTTCACTCTCACATAGGCTACCACTAGTATCATTCAAAATTAGCAGTTAAAGAAGGGTGGAAAACCCAGCATTTATTAATAAGCTTTGAGTCTTTGATTGTCAAATATTTCTATACACGATAAAACAAGAAATGTGGTGTCAGAGGCGGAGTGGTTAGATTGGCATCATGAGGTCCCTGGTTCGAATGCCCGAAGCTAGGTCCGGTATTGTGTTTCTTGGTAAAGGCACTTAAGTTGTTTCCCATTTGACCTAGGTGCAAATGCCAGCAAGCACTAGCTTGGGAGTAAAAACTTACATCAGACTAGTGTCCTGTTCAGGAGGTGATTGTTGTCATCTATTCAGCTTCACCCTATAGGAACAAGGACAAGCTCAGCTCAATGAGCTCGAATAGCTCTCAAAGAACATTCCTTAATTTAATCTGGGAAGCTTCATTTTCATTCAGTTCAAGCCTTTAATTTCTTACCAAGTATGTGAACAGCACTCATAAAAAGTCTAGTAGTTCAAAGTCCTAGTACATGCGACCTTGAAAAACAAAAATCAAATGGACTGTAGCAGTAGTATACACAGCTGCCAACTCCCAGAGCTATTTGAGAGAGAGAGAGAGAGAGAGAGAGAGAGAGAGAGAGAGAGAGAGAGAGAGAGAGAGAGAGAGAGAGAGAGAGAGAGAGAGAGAGAGAGAGAGAGAGAGAGAGAGCTATTTGGTTTTAAAGAATCAAGGAGATATGAATTTTTAATCACTAGTGAACGAAACGCCAACGAAGTGCTTGTTTAACAATTTCTAAGCGGAAATAGACCGTTTCGAGCTTTTCGTCACAACCACCAATGCTACTTGAATGAGACTCTGCGAGAAAACTTTTGCACTACTGAGTTATTGCCACACCAAATTTCATCTTCCTTTAAGCAGCGAGAGAGACGGGAGGGATGAGAAATGTTTTTGGCCTGTCCTGAAAAACGTAAAGCAGACGTATACGTTCTTTTTCCTTAAGACGGCAGTGTTACCAAAGTTAACATCATAATAAATAAATTATTAATAATAGTACAACAGGTAGTTCTGTTATGCCTGTATTGTACTGCGGTGTATAGTTAAAATATTATTAATATCACATGGCAGTGACATTTTCAAGTCTTGAATAGTCAGAATAGGCTGTCCATCTTTCAATGCTGCTGTAGGGACCCTGATTTAGACTGGCTTATCCATACATGATACGAGATCAATGTTATTATTATACATACGTACATACTTGGCATTCAGCATTTTTGTTGTTATTTGAAGTCTTTGCCATATTCACTTTCAGGGATTTAATTTAATTGTTTGGTAACAACACAATACATGTAAACATGTCATGTATCAATCAATAGAAAATAAAGATATATATATATCTATATATATATATATCTTTAATTTGAATTGTGATCTTATGCAAATCACAATTACCAGTCCAATGGGAAAGGCCCTCACGTCTATGTTAGGCCGCAGTCTCGCACAAGACAAGAAAACCACCAACCATAAATGAACCCCCCCCAACAAAACAGGAACACAAGAGAGAGAGAGAGAGAGAGAGAGAGAGAGAGAGAGAGAGAGAGAGAGAGAGAGAGAGAGAGAGAGAGAGAGAGAGAGAGAGAGAGAGAGACAGAGAGCCTTTTCTCGGTTAAAGCTGCAATCGAAAGACAGAAAAATGTACACCCGTACTCAGGTCCTAAAACTGTAATTAAATAAAACGGGTTCCATGTAACGGTTGGGACGCAGCCCTTCTTGGCATTTTACATATTTTGTTATTTCAAGTCTTTATCACCTCTTCCCCCTTCCTACATCTCTCAATTTCTATCTTTCCCAGTCTTGTGAATGTTTCTCTCTCCGTAACTATCTTTTATATCTCCCCCCTCTCTCTCCCATCTTAGTTTGTCTTGTCGGTGTGCCTGCACTTTCCTTCCACCACCTCTCTTGATCTTTCGACATAATACATGACTGAGAAAGATAGAGAGAGAGTTTGTCTGTTTCATTGACATGTACCCAATCCATCATATACAACGATCGCCGAGGAAGATGAAAGATAAACCAAAGAGTGAAAGGAAGTCAGACTACCAGCAGTGCCTGCCAACCGATAATGAGAGAGAGAGAGAAGAGGGGAAGAGAGACACGAAAGATAGAAGGGGAGTGAGGGAGAGAGAGGAAACACAAGACCGAGAAAGATAGACAGAGAGATACACACACACAAAGACTTAGAAAGATAGAAAGAGGACAAGGGGGGGGAAGAGACACTCACAAGACTGAAAGAAAGCGAGACGGGACACAGAGAGATAGAGGAAGGGAGGGGAAAAAGGAGACACACAATACCGAAAAAGATAGGATAGAGACAGACAGAGACACACACACACTCAGAGGGAGAGACACTGCAAGACCGCGAAAGAGAAAGAGCGAGACAAGACACAAAGAGATAAAGGGAGGGAGGGACAAAGATAGAAGAGAGATTTGTAAATCAAGTCATGCACACACGCCACATAGAAATTTAATGCCGAATTGTGAATCTGTAAATTATCAAAATCAGATGGAAAATAGAAATAAATTTCAAAATAAGAACACGAGCCAAATACACAAAATACTACCATGAGATTATAATTTACAAACTTCAAGAATACAAGGTATATTTCGTCATCAACTGTGATCATGCTGACGATCATCAACCATGATGACGAATAGTGCAGGTCCATCACTTTTAATGCGAACAGTGATGGTAATTTAAAACACAAGACACACCCCAGTAACCGATTGATGTATTATTTTGGTGGTCCTAAATATTGCAAAAAGGAAAATTTCAAACACTTACTTTAGTCAAAAAGGTAAACTTGAGCTTCAAAGTGGTTGTGCATCGTCATAGAGCCAGGTTTCCCAATGCAAAGACCTCTCTTCATATCATCACGCTTGGCACCTTTGATCAGGGCACCCATTTGATCGCCAGCTTCACCATGGTCCAGGCTTTTCTTGAACATTTCGATGCCTGTGATGCCTACTTTCCATTTTTTATCATATCCCATGACTTCGCAGTCGTCACCTTTTTTAACTATACCACGTTCCACCTTACCAGATATGACCGTTCCCCCACCTGGGATGCCAAAACAATGGTCACGGGAAAAAAAGGGTTTGTCTAATTCACGCTGTGGGTTTTCAATGTAACTATCAACAGCTTCCAGCAATTCTTTGACTTTGATCTCTCCGATTTCAGGTTCAGATCCATCTAATGCCTTAAGAGCAGAACCAATAATAACGGAGTCTCATCACCATTGTAACCAAATTTGTCAACAATTCACGATTTCCATTTCCACAAGTTCCTGCATTTCTGTGTCAGCAGCATCTGCTTTATTGATGAATACAACTAGCCCGTTTAATAAATTTGCTTAGATAGTAAAAGATGTTCTCGTGTTTGAGGCATTGTCCCATCTGTGGCTGCCACAACCAGAATAGCTCCTTCCATTTGTGTTGTTCCAGTAATCATGTTCTTTATGTAATCAGCATGGTCAGGGACAATCAACATGCCCATAATGCCTGTTCTCGGTTTCATACTCTACAGGGCTGCATTGATTGTAATACCTCTCTTTCTCTCCTCGGGAGCATTATCAATATCTGCATATTCTTTGAAGTCTGCTTTCTTTTCCGTTGCTAGCACTTTGGTGATCGCTGCGGTCAAAGTAGAAGTCTTACCATGATCCACATGACCTATCGTTCCGATATTGATATGCGGTTTTCCACGATTAAATACCTTCTTTCCTGCTGGTGGTGCTGCAAGCAAACGAGAACATAACGAAAGTGTTGCTTCCTTAATCCAACTGTCTGTTTGACACATTTCAATAGAAAAGAAGACTTGAAGGCATTGTCGATGCCTCAAGGAGAGGTCGAATCATGTAGGCTGCCATCTTGGTTGTGTAAAAGGGCATGAGGATATAATAACATCCGGCAACAAGATTGAATACACGCTTCGTTCATGCGACTACTGTGTTGATAATCTATACTAATAGGACGAGGTGTGTTGAAGATGACAATCATTCCATTTATTTTGTTCACATTTGTAAGACAAATATAGATCTATCTGTCGTAAATAAAAATTTGGTTTCGTGCAGAGAAATAATCGATTTATTGTAATGTATATATAATTATTTTCAAAATAATAAGTCCACTCTATATCGTATGGTGTGCGTTCGATATCTCAACTATATTTTGTATCGAGTTTAATGTTTTTGTGTAATTTTGAATTTTATATAATATAGGAATATACAATAAATTATATCTGTTGATAAATAAGTCACTAGAAATGGCAATTAGTACGATTTATGTTCAAAATATTTCTGTCTTTTTCTTAAATGAATAAAAAACATATTTTCTGCAGTACTATTGGTTTCTGCTGCCTAACTTCCGAAATCGATGTTGTCATGGTTTCATTTATCAATGGAGTCGGTGAGGAGCCGCGAACAGATTCAGAATTTCTTACGGAAACTTCATTGATGATCACACCACGGAGACATAGATCTAGATCCAGAGACAGATATTCTAAAATTAGATGATGGTGTAGAAGCTGACAATGAAGAGACAGCTGGCATTTATAATGAAGCTGTAAAAGACGGCATTTTGAAACGAGGATGACGATTTTGGTGATGAAGAAGAAATCGAGGTAAGAAAACAATAGCTAGACTATTTAATTTTGAAGAAATCAAACAATCGTGTTTACATTTTGAATATCAAAACTTAAAGGTCGCAACATCATAAAGATAAAATAATATGTAATGTGTAACTTTAAAGGGCACTTTTCTATAAACTTGTATTTGTCCCTTAGATTTGAGCCCTTTGAACCTTGACCTCCTGAGGCTAACACTCATCACCTGGCTCCCTGATGATTTTCCCACCTAGAACAAATTCCTTGTCCAAAACTAGATAACAGAACACATAAAAAATAAGGGACATTTTATGGTTCAAACTCAACACATCACAGGATAACATCGGACTACCTTTATTAATTTAATGCCAATATTTATCCTTTGCCTAAATCTACATTGATATATTTGCTCTATCCCCATCAGTTGTAGGTCCTATGCCATGTCCTAGCATGTTAAACACCAATATCGTCATCTAAATTCTAGTCAAAGATCTAGATCTATAACTACTACTACTAACACGTTGTAAATCAATATATGATAAAAATCGTTATAAAATAAACTTTGACTCCGTCCAAAAATTGAAGGTTTCTAGCACTTCCTCAGTGGTAAATAAGATTGATCGTTGATGTTTACATGTGGAAGGTCTAGGACTGGGAGAAATCGATCACTTTTTTGAATTTATCATAATTTCCCAGTAGGCCTAATATATTCAAAGTTAATGTATCACTACCAGGAATCTCTTCATTCTTGTCCAGAAAGTTTTCAGTCACATTACTGCACCAAAGCTCTGTGATTGGTTTGTTAAATTTAAAATATCTGATCATAGAAGTATTAGAAATAATGACAACACCCCAATATTGGTTTACCGGTGACTCAGTATATTGTGACAGAAGAGTACCACCAGTTTACCAGTGACTTGGATTCAAAGGGTCTGCAGTTGCAGTATGCTTATTATTATTATTATTATTATTATTATTATTATTATTATTATTATTATATTATTATTATTTCTTTATTTCTATATTTCTTTAGCAGTTCCTATTCTACCTTTCTGTATTGGTTCCAGATGCCCAGATGATCTTTCTCCAGGATGCCCTGTCCTGGCATTTTCTGTTCCTTCAAAAAACAGTTAAATTTCACATGCTTCAAAGCCTCTTTTTATATCTTCTTCTCACTTTCTCAGGTCTGTTCTTTGGTCTTTTACCTTGGGCTTTAGCACTGTATACTGATTTAGCTATTCTATTGTCATTCATTCTGTTTACATGCCCAAACCATCTCAATTGATTTGTTTCTATCTTAGTTTTTATGCCATCTGCTTTGGTTTGATCTCTTATTATTGTGTTTTTGATTTTGTCTTTTTAGTTTTCCCTACTACTCTTCTTAGATATTTCATTTCAGCTGCCTGTACTCTACTGTAATCTCTACTGTCTAAGGTCCAGGTTTCGTTGCCATAGAGAGAATAGACAATAAACTGTATTGTATACTGTCATTTTGGTTGTTGTTGACAATTCTTGCTTACATACAAATGCCTTCCTAGATGGTTATATACTGCACTTGCTTTTCTGATTCTCTGGCTGATTTCTTCTCTTAGTTTTCCCTCTGAGTTAATCATTACTTGTAGCTTTGAACTTGTTCTAATTCCTCCTGCCCAATTTAAGATTTTGTGTTTTAGCTTCTCTAGTTACTCACATTGTTTTGGTTTTCCTTGCATTTACTCTCATTCCTATTTTACTTAGTTCATTATTCATTATGTTGATATTCGACTGGGTCACTTTTCTGATTTTCCAAACAGAACTAAATCATCAGCAAATGAAACATTGATACATTTACTGGTTTGAGCTTCCACATACCTACATTCATTTTCTTCATTTTTATAGGATGCCTTTGTGACTGAATTCTTATGTGATAAACAAAAGAGGACTAAGGATACAATCCTGTCTTACTCCAATATTACATCAAATTCTGCAGATATGTTTCCAGCTATTCTCACTGCACATGTTTGTTTATTGTAAAAATTTAATGACTTCTATTAAATTTTGTTTCTACCTTGTGTTCTTTAAGAATGCCATAGTTCTTCCCTCCTCACAGTGTCAAATGCCTTTTCTAAGTCAATAAAACACAGTGTTAGTTAATGTTTCTGTCACGGAATTTTTCTTTTATTTGTCTAATTGTAAATATGCGGTCTTGTACACGTCTTCTTGGTCTAAATCCACTGTGATGCTTCTTCAATCTGATCCTCTACTCTTTTCCTTAGTCTCATTTCCAGTATCCTGGCATATACTTTTCCTGAACGCTAAGTATGATATCCCTCTATTATTATTATTGTCATTGTTATTATCATTATTATTATTATTATTATTACATCATCATCATTGTCTTTACATCGCCCCTCATTAAAAAATTTTAAGAAAGCCTTCAGATATCTTCTTTTATTGTGTGAAAGAAGGGTTATCAAATTCAGTACCGGTATGTTTTTTATATTTAAAAACAAATGTTGTTTTTCTTCTCTTGATGCCTTCCAGTTATCTCCTAGTGGCATTTTGGATGCTGAGACAATGCTCGTTGTTTGTCAAACCTTGGACGGTCTGCAAACGGAGAATACCAAGTTCTATTTGAATGTCAACATTCCTGTAAGTTCATCGCTTTAAAATATATTTGAATAATTATGTAATTGGGAGTGGGGTGAGGAGGTCATCCTTAAGTTCTTACACATTGATTTAATGAAATAATGACCTTTGCAGTAAAACTTACATGCGAAACACAAGTTCAAACTACAGTGTAGTTCAATATACAACACTGATTCTTTCTAAATTTTTGCTGAGATATTAATTTTTCCCCATCATATGTTAGCTGTCTTTGACATGAGTCTATCATCGGTTAAAATTTGTACGGCGAAGAGGTATGCTGATTGACTGGATGATCGCAAACTGAAAAGAAGAGGGGGTGAGAAAAAGAAGATTGAGGTTGGTGATAAGGGATGGTGACAAGATTTCTACTGATCCCCTGATTGAGTGGTCCAAGGCCAACAGCTGTCACACACACACACACACACACACACTCAGGCACAGGCACTTATCTACAATGTCTAGGTATTCACAGCACTCTTGCTCTTTTACTATAATAGTATTACATATGCTGTACGCAAGAAACATATTATTATGTCTTGTATGAAGAACATCTAGGGTAGTGTAAGGTTGCTTCATTTTTCTTTTAGTACTAGTAGGTTCTAGGTTTGGGTTATGATGGCTTTATCCAACAAATCTGGGGATAAGAAATCATTTTGGACTAGATGTAAATTTCGAATCAAACTGGAGTGAAATTTATGAAGGTAACATTGGGACTTGCACATCTTTTGGACTAACTAGGTTTCAGACTAAGATTTTGGTGAACTAAAACGTTTTTGAGTGCATATTAGTTTTTGTAGAAGTTTTCGTTTGATGCCTATTATATTAGACAAAATATCATTGGCCACTGTGAAAAGACGGCTTAAATGAGTTAGATGGACATGGCATTTTAGTTTAAAACAAAGGAAGGGAGACAAATTGGGTCTATAGTTTGTGAGACTTGTGTATTACTGAATAAATTTTAAGTCTTTAAAACCAAAATGGAATAAAATCTCAAAGCATTTGTTTTTCCATTGACAGGGTTCTCTTTAACAGACATCAGCCTGCTATCAGAATACGAGCATGTGCAAAGTGGAAATTCCATACAATGATGTAACAGGGCAGCTGAATAGGGGTTGTAAATACAACTTCGTAAAATCTGTAGTGACGAAAGTAAGATCCTTCTATGCCATTTTGGCCCATTGAGGCAGAGAGTCCTGATTCCTATTGTGAAGTGGATTACCTTGCCACTGGGACAGAGCGCTAATCTGTCACAAGTATTTTTCTTCATCTGCTGCTTGTCCTATACCTTCATGTGCACCTGGACATGGTGCGTCACAAATCTAGTATGGTTAGGAATTCAAACCCAGAACCTCACAACTTTGAGTCCATCAGCCTTACTGCTAGGCTACCATTACCAAACACCACACTGTCTAATCTGTAGAGACCTTATAGAATCTTCTGTAATTTTTAGTCTTTCGTGATCATTCTTTATCTGAATTCTAGCTGTCACATATATATAGGTCTGTATATATTAAACTTTTATTAGCTGCATCACTGGGTTAGTCCTCTATCATATTACTATTGCTTGATTTAGAATGCTCATGTGGTTTATCATATTTTCATTTTATTTTTTCTTTGCATTTATTGAAAATACTTGCCAACAGATTTGTCTCCTCTTGGAAAGCTGAAATTTCTTCCTCAGTCTTGATGCTTCCCATAATAAGATTACGAGTTTGCTTGATTTTGAACCTCCAGGAAACCTGCAGGAAGTTAACTTGTCCTACAATGAGATTACACAGATGCGAGATTTGTCTGCTCACAAATGCCTGAAGAAGCTCATACTAGACAGTATCCTTTCAATGGAAATAGATCTTAGGGGCACACATTGCTTTGATAAATAATTTTTATCTCAAATCTGAAGAAAGAAACATTTTTTTTCAAAACAAAATGAATTTCTTCTAGAGATCACTAATGTATTGTAGACGTTATGTTCAGAAGAAGTGATTTATTTTGTTTCACTTTTTTCATCTCAATTCTGTACCTTTTAGAAAATGTTTTAAAAATGTTTATGTATTTATCATTGATAACTTTTGTTTCATTACACATTTACTTAAAGGAGAAAATAATTTAGTAAGAAGGATTTATTTACTTTGTGTTATTTCTGTAACGTTCAAAAGATAATTCTATTTCTGAAATCAATGGTTTGGAGCAATGTAAGAGGTTAAAATATCTCAGCCTTGCACACAACAATATCTCAGTTATTCAAGGATTGGATAACCTCCCTCTACAGCATCTCAACCTAGTGAGTGTTCATGTGGATATGTTTTATGTGTTTAGAGAGAAAAGAGACAGAGAAAGACAGAGAGAGAAAGAGGGGAAAAGAGAGAAGCAGGCAGACATGCAGACTGATAGATAGATGGACAGTCAAAAATGATTCCCATAATATCTAGTTGAGGATTTTAAACCTTAGATTAGCAGTTTCTAATGTGTTGATGGAAGAAATGATTGTGAAATTGAAACTCTTGCTGCAAATTTTTACATGCAGCTTTTCAAATAACTCACAATACCCTGTGTAACAGTAAAGATGTGACATTTAATTAACTGTGCATGTAGTAAATTTAATTTGGCGAGTAAATGACATTTTGTGGGTCTAACAAAAATCGTGTTCTTAGAATAATTTTGCTCATTATTCTAAATTTATGTTTATTAAATACAATATTATTAAAACAAAAAATTTAATAAAAGACATAATTTCAATAAATAATTCAAATTTTCTTATACTTCATAAAAAAAAATCTGTAAAAATAAAAAGACCAAAACTAGAAAATAACAGGTTGTGGGAAATTTTGGTACAAACAAGACAGCGACTAATCCTATTCAGACTTTTAGAAGAAACATACAATCAGACAGACACAGACACTCGTTGTTCATGTGATGGGAGATGTTCTGCCATCACCCTCCATGTATGGTAAGTGCATTCAACCTTTTGTCACAGTCAAGGTGAGAATAATGTTGTGATTGGTTGTAGCTCTTCACACGTCAGTCATGACATGGCCTAGGTCACGTCAGTCATGACATGGCCTAGGTCACGTCAATGACATGGCCTAGGTCACG
Organism: Doris montereyensis; assembly: GCA_037039925.1. Classification (NCBI taxonomy): domain Eukaryota; kingdom Metazoa; phylum Mollusca; class Gastropoda; order Nudibranchia; family Dorididae; genus Doris; species Doris montereyensis. The sequence continues at coordinate 125,205 of JAXRKP010000926.1, read as the reverse complement.
TCAATTACATGGCCTATGTCACAGCAAATACACGGCCCTAAGTCACATTAATTACATGGCCTAGGTCACATCAATTACATGGCCTAGGTCACATCAATTACATGGCCTAGGTCACATCAATTACATGGCCTAGGTCACATCAATTACATGGCCTAGGTCACATCAATTACATGGCCTAGGTCACATCAATTACATGGCCTAGGTCATGTCACCAGACCAATCATTCCCAGATAATTGGATCACAGAGTTGCAGCCGCATATCAATAAATTTTTTCATTGCTCCTGACTCTGCGTCACAGATGGAAATTTTATTCATTGCTCCTGACTCTGTGTCACAGATGGAAATTCTATTCATTGCCTCTGACTCTGTGTCACAGATGGACATTTTATTCATTGCTCCTGACTGACTCTGCGACTCACAGATGGAAATTTTATTCATTGCTCCTGACTCTGCGTCACAGATGGAAATTTTATTCTTTGCCCCTGACTCTGTGTCACAGATGGAAATTTTATTCATTGCCTCTGACTCTGTGTCACAGGTGGAAATTTTATTCATTGACTCTGATTCTGTGCCACAGATGGAGACTTTATTCATTGCCTCTGACTGTGTCACAGATGGAAATTTTATTCATTGCCTCTGACTTTGTGTCACAGATGGAAATTTTATTCATTGCCTCTGATTCTGTGTCACAGATGGAAATTTTATTCATTGCCTCTGACTCTGTGTCATATATGGAAACCATCTACACTTAGAAAAATGTTTTGAAATCAGCTGAAAGTTTCATTTTGCAAAATAGGATTGGTGTGCAAGAATGTCATGAGGTATAAAATTGGAAGCTTTATTTCCTGTACCCTCAATGTCACAATATGGGGAATGGGATTTTTTATAATGAATGTCCTAAACCCAAGTAAATTAAGGTCTTTGCAATTGTCAATGCGCAGATTTTTGGTTAATCCAAGTTTTTTCAGCATTTTCAAGAGATTTGAAAGATCCATGAACGATTATATCTTACATCTGCCTATATCAATATAAACAAAATCAAACACATTTATTTTTTATAAGAACTAGTTTAGTGGTTTAGCGGCTATCCATTTTGTAACACATAATAGATGTAAACTTTTGAATGACTTATTTAAGAAGCTAACATGCCTTTGATAATAATTCTATTGATAGCAAGGAATAGGGCATAGTAGCTCTTACAATGAGCTCATAATCCCAATCAAATGTCTTATCATCATTTGTTCTCCTCCAAAGAACTCTGACCGATACAGCTGTAACACAGATAGATTTAAATGAACCTGCACTTTATTTAAAACATATTTTAAATCACTACTATTTCAAGAAAGTGCTGGCAGGCAAACAAGAATGATGGGCAATGTTAGAAATATTTGATTAAAAAAAAGAAAAGGAAAAAAGTCAATGGGTTAATAAAATTGTAAATAATTCTTTAAATATATTTATAATTTGATTTCATATTCATCCTCAGAGCAACAATAATATTCGAATGATTGAAAACCTAACCTCCCTGAAACCTTTACGGGTAAGTCTTGAAAGAATGTGTTTCTTTTGAAAACTTTGCCATAGTTCTCTTTTTTTGCTCTTTTATCAGCAGCAAAGACAATGTCTTTCATTTTGTGTTTGTTATTATGTGTTTGTGGTGGTGGTGGTGGCTGGGAGGAGAGTGCTTGTTTTTCTTAGTGTCAATTGCTTTCAACCTATTATTTAATCGTTTTTCTTAGTGTCAATTGCTTTCAACCTATTATTTAATTGTTTTTCTTAGTGTCAATTGCTTTCAACCTATTATTTAATTGTTTTCTGTAAAACAAGTCGGCCTTACAAAGGTTTGTCACATTAATATTTCTTTTTCTCTGTAATTATTTCTTTCTTCCAGGTTGATTAAGGGATTATGTATAGTCATTTGATTGTCGCTGTCACATTTTCGTTATTGTAGTTATTGTTATATTACAGTTATTCACTTCTGCTTTGACTTTAAAGCTGAGAATTGATTTCCATAATTGAATGGAGTTAATTACCTATTTGATTTAGTGTTTTATCAAACTTTCCTCTGGGATACCGTACCTTTGAACTCTAACATCGCAAGTGTCTTTGCGTATTACTTAAAATGCTCATTCCAATCAGCTTAGTATAACGTTTGTGGTAAATACAAATATTATTTTCATAAATTATAACTTCCATCATTACATTTTAGCATTAACCTGCATCCTTTATTTGCCATATTTTGATCAAACTTTCTATGAACATTTTTAAGGGTGTTCTTCTATTGCTACATGTGATTAAATGCGATATATTACCAAAGGGACATTTTCATCTCATCCAATATGTCAACACATTTTATAACACGATAATAACGATTCTCCAGCTCTTTGAAAGCATCATGAAAAGTTTTGAGCAAGGAAGATTTGACTATGTGGAGATAGTGAGTGTTGCATTGCGCATGCATTAAAAAACATATATGTATGAGGGGGAATATATCTAGAATATTAATAATTTAAATCCATGGAGTAAAGAATTATAAAAAAGCTTATCTTGGCTTCTAGTGCATGAAGGAGAATAGGTGATAATACATCACTTGCTAAACAGGACATTAGCCTGTTGCAGATTTTACGCTCCAGGTGATTATGGTACTCCTGTGTACCAGTCAATTGGTGAAATGCATGTCAAACGACGTTCCCAAGGAGCACATTGTATTTTAAACATTTCCTCTCAATTTGAAATATATTTTTATTTGAGATTAAATAAGCCTAATGAATGGTCTTACATTTCTCTCCTGTGAAAGGACATCAATTTATCTGGCAACAATGTAAGGAGCCTGTCTGGACTGGATCAAAATGCTTTGCTGGAAGTGATCGATGTGGAGGATAATGAGGTACGGCTGTGATCTAGTTCTTTTGTTATAGTCATGACTCCATTTGAAAAATAAAGCAGCTTTTGCTATGGTAACATAACTCTGAAAGAGTAAGTTTGGGTCAAAATCACACCTTTTACAATTCTTCAAAGTCAAAAATGTTATCCTCTCTTCAATTACTACGCTTTTGTGTATATGTTCTCCAAGTGTGATGTTCAGCATCATTAAAAAAAAAAGAAGAAAATTCACTGAAAGCAAAGCATTGAGCATAAGCATAATATGTTAATTATTATTTCTTTTTTCTTTACTTAATTTGTGAAGGTTGTGGCCATGTGCATCCTGTTCCTCATGTAAATCGAGGAAAAGTTTAATACGTTTCTACCTCTAATCAAATTTACTGAAAGGCTTGTAAGAACAAAAGAAGTCAAAGAAGTAAAGAAGATGTTACAATTACAAGAATTGGTGAGAACATTTCCTAATAGAAGGGCTTCTACAGCTACACAATAATTCATCTCATGATTGGATTTTTCCCCAACCAAAGGTCATCGACATAGTGGAAATGAATCATATAAAAAATGCCAGAGGTCTGCGGGAACTGAATCTGTTACGGAATCCCATCCAAGAATTACCGGATTATAGAATGTCCATTCTGTTCCGCATAAGTCGCCTGACCATGCTTGACAGACACCACGTCAAGGAGCAAGAGAAGGTTCGGGTTGTGTCTTTTTCCATAATAAATGCAATTATCCTTTCTTTTAGTGCTTAACCCTAGTAGAGATCGCAGTGTTACCGGAAGTGACCTTCTTACAGTGAGGAGTTGTCCCAGGCATTTGCATGAAAAAAACAAGTGTGTGCAATGGGTGAAGCTAGTATTTAGATTTAGTTTGAACAAGGAGTTCACATTTACAGATGATAAAAGACCTATAAAAACATCCATTTTCTATAAGTTGAAAGAATAAGAAATTCAAATTGAGATGTTAATGCAACAAGGGAAACTTAAACTAAGGTCTAAACAATAGCAGCGATAGCTGTGTAATCAACTTAGGCTTGCATGAAGTGTGTTGAATGGGAAAGCGTCAATTTGACGAATGATAACGAGGCTACTGGGAAAGTCACAAACTTAAAATAAATTGTAATCTCATTGGCTGTTGTTTAACTATGAACTCAAAGGTCAAACTTCATCATAAACCATGAAAGGAAAGTAGAAATTTCCATTATAGAAGCCTAAATTATAGGGCCTGCCAATGACGGCGACCCTAAATACAGGGCCTGCACGCTTCCCAGGCCAACCTTAACATGTCCTAAATAATGGGCCAGCGTTTTTCTTGGGTTAATCTTAGTACAGTTTTCGTGGCAATTTTGAAATTGTTCTTTTACAAGTCATAATGGTGGGTTTCTTTTTTATCGAGTTTTGAAAAAAAATGCTAAAAAGAAATTGAGGAAAAAAGCACAACGAAGAAAGGAGATAATTATATTTTAGTTTTAAAATCAAAAACTGAGCAATCGTGCAAGATTGGAAAAGAGTCATCAACACATAAAAAAAACAGGTTTAAAACAGGGCGTACTGATTCTCTACATGTTTAAAGTAGAATAAATAACAAGAAGCTCTGAAGAAAATAATAACATTTCCAGCTATACTCATGATCATTAGAAACAAGGAATACTGATGGTGATGATCGTAATAATGATGATAATAATAAAACAATAATGATCATAATAATAATAATAATAATAATAATAATAATAATAATAATAATAATAATAATAATAATAATAATAATAACAATTCTAATAATAAAGACAATAGTAATAATTTCATTACTTCATGACATTGTATTAAGGACAAAGAGTTGAAGTTACCAGTAACATGAATACATTGTCCAGACATTGAAGCGTCACTAGAAATGTTTAAATTGCTTTACTTTGTAGTTCTAGTCCTAATCTGTAATTTTACACCTTCTGTCTGTGACTCACAATGAATGGATGTTTATTGCAGGTTGCAGCTATCAACATGTTTGATTCTCCCAAGGAAGTTGTTGCAGCAAGAGATCACATAATGCATGTCGTCTATTCATTCCTGCAGCCTGCCAGAGTGTGGGACAGGTTCGTGCTTTGCTAGCAAAGTCAGAGAAGAGAAAGAAAAAAAATTAGAACAAAGGAATTAACTTGTAAATGTTATGCCTTATAGTTATAGATTCATTTTTTGTCACGTTATCGTCTTTTAAAAAAATATTCAGTTTTAGTTACTGCTAAAAGCGATAATCATAGTCTACTTTTCTGTTTGTCTTCTGATATTAATTTTTCAAATTCATAACGGCTGTTTGAAAATGAATTGCCAATTATGCAGACACACATGAATGAGTTTGCTTCTCTTATTTCATTCGTATATTCTCCCCAAACTCGCAAATTAATTTTTTTAAAGATATAAAAATGATTTTTAACAGGTAAAAACTGGCTATATAAAAAAATGTAACATTAGACTTTTGACTTTACCCACAGTACCTTGCCGAACATTGAGACTCCCTACCCCATGCTGGTACTTGTCGGACCTCAAGGATCAGGGAAGAAAGATTTGTCATTGAAACTTGTTGATGAGTTCGGTGATTATTTTGGCTATGGGTAAAAAAAAATTCTTATCACACTCATCGAGGTTCACTTTAAAAAAACATATATTATGAAAATGATATTGAATGTTAATTATATCATATAGAGATGTTTTTTTCTTCTTAATAGATGATCATATGATTATATTATCGCAAATGTCATTTTTCAAATTCAAAGATAGTAGAAGTTCAGAATTCGGGCAGTGGACAGGTAAGTACCTGTACGGTGAGTAGATGATCCCGCCCTCCACGAATCTCCTGCTGCCTTGCAGGCAGGTCTTGACTGACCAAAGGCTAAGGGAGTTAACCCTGACAGAAAATAACAACCTGCTGCCTTGCAGGCTGGTCTTGAATGACTAAAGACTAAGGGAGTTAACCCTGACAGAAAATAACAAGGCCCGGTAGGGGGCCTCAAGTTGGCAGCCCTACCAATCTACTTAAGGTACAGTGGGCTAATCCTGCTTATCCAAAATCACCTGATTCAAAGTAATATATACAATGATAACACGGACTGTGATTTTTGGAACATGGAACGTTAGGGCAATTAATGGAAAAGGAGTTAGAATTAGCTGAAGAAATGGAAAAATTCAAAGTGGACATTTTGGCTATTACAGAAACAAAGAAAAAGGACAAGGAATAGAAAATGTAGGACCAAATCATACTTTAATCTTCTCAGGAGTAGATGTCAAAGAAAGGCAAGAAATGCTATTAGAAAGTTGGAAATTTGCAACGCCACGGCTATTAGAGGTAAATATTAAACCAAAAGGAAGAGAAATTAAATTATTAATAGCTTATGGACCAAACGAAGATGCCACCAAAGGAGAAAAAGATATCTTCGAAAACGATTTACAACTAGCTACAGAGAATCTCAAACCCAAACAGGAATTAATGGTTATAGTAGATTTAAACGCTAGAGTAGGCAACAATGTAGAAACATCAGGAGGAGTAATAGGTAAAGAAGGAGAGACAACAACTTCTCCAAATGGAGAGAGACTAATAAATTTTTGCCTAAAGAATAACATGAAAGTAGCTAACACATTTTTTCCTCATAAAGATATCCACAAATATACAAGAGTAAATGAAGACAGATGTGAAAAGTCAATGATAGACTACATAATAGTTAGCAGTTCTCTATTTTACAGTACAATGGATGCTAGAGTAAGCAGAGGAGCTGAAATATTTAGTGATCATCACCTAGTGATAGGCAAAATGAGATTATTAACAGAAGAAAACAAACAGAAAAGGAAAGAGAAGAAAGCTACTAAACTCAAAATAGAAGAATTAAATAAACCAATAGTAAAACAGCTATACCAATCCAGGATAAAAAGATCTATCAGTGAAAGGCAGATGGATCTGAAGGAAAGCACAATAGAAGAAAAGTGGCAAATATATAAAGAAACACTCCTCAGTTATACTGAAGAGGTCTGTGGTAGGAAACAAATTAAAGGAGATATGAAAAGAACGGCATGGTAGAATGAGAATGTCAAGACTAAGATCAAAGAAAAGAAGGATGCCTGGAAGAAATACTTGCAAACAAAGAGACCAGAGGATAGGATAGATTACGTGAGTAAAAGAACTATCGCCAAAGAGGAAGTTTATCCAGAAATGATTAAAAACCAAGAGAGAGAGGCAGACAAACTACTACATGCAATATGTCAACAAGCATGGAAGTCCAAACAGGTGCCAGATGGCTGGAAAAAGGGAACGGTACTACCAATACACAAAAAAGGATCAACTATGGAATGCTCAAACTATAGAGGGATATCACTACTTAGCGTATCAGGAAAAGTGTATGTCAGTATTCTGGAAATGAAACTAAGGAAAAGAGTAGAGGATAAGATTGAAGAACACCTGAGTGGATTTAGACCAGGAAGAAGTGTACAAAATCACATATTTACAATTAGACAAATAATAGAAAAATTCCTTGAGAGAAACATTGACTTACACCTGTGTTTTATTGACTTAGAAAAGGCATTTGACACTGCGAGGAGGAACGAACTATGGCATTCCTTAAAAGAACACAAGGTAGAGCAAAATTTAATAGCAGCCATTAAAAGTTTTAACAATGAATCGACATGTGCAGTGAGAGTAGCTGGAAATGTATCTGAAGAATTTGATGTAGATATAGGAGTAAGACAGGGTTGTATCCTAAGTCCTCTTTTGTTTATCACATTTATGGATTCATTCGCCAAAGCATCCTCAAAAATGAAGAAAATGAATGTAGGTATGTGGAAGCTCAAACCAGTAAATGTATCAAAAGCTTTCTTTTGCTAATGATTTAGGTCTGTTTGGAAAATCAGAAAGGGACCTCCAGTCAAATATCAACATAATAAATAATGAATTAAATAAAAGAGGAATGAGAGTAAATGCAAAGAAAACTAAAACAATGCTAGTAACTAGGGAAGCCAAAACACAAAATCTTAAATTAGGCAGGGAGAATTTAGAACAAGTTCAAAACTACAATTACTTAGGAGTAATGATTAACTCAGAGGGTAAACTAAGAGAAAAATCATCCAAAGAATCCAAAAAGGCAAGTGCAATATATAATCATCTAGGAAAGGCATTTGTAGGTAAACAAGAATTGTCAACAAAAACCAAAATGGCAGTATACAACACAGTTTATTGTCCTACTCTCCTCTATGGCAGTGAAACCTGGACCTTGGACAGAAGGGAATACAGTAGAGTACAGGCAGCTGAAATGAAATATCTAAGAAGAGTAGTAGGGAAAACTTAAAGAGACAAAATCAGAAACACAACAATAAGAGATCAAATTAAAGCAGATAGCATAAAAACTAAGATAGAAATGAATCAACTGAGATTGTTTGGACATGTTTAAAGAATGAATGACAATAGAATAGCTAAATCAGTATACAGTGCTAAAACTAAAGGTGAAAGACCAAAAGGCAGACCTCAGAGAAAGTGGGAAGAAGATATAAAAGAGGCATTAAAGCAAAGAAATTTAACTTTCATGGAAGGAAACATAAAATGTCAGGACAGGGCAGCCTGGAGAAGGACCATTTCGGGCATTTAAACCCATACACCGGAAGGTAGAATGGGAGCTGATAAAGAAAGAAAGAAAGAAGTTTAGAGGACTTGGAAAAACCTGGTTTTAATATCTAAGCAAGCATGTTACACCACGGACGATACCAGGAATGATTATTAGATCATGTCAGAATTCGATACGCCGGAGCGGTATTAAACCAACTTTTTAATCATAAAACCTGTTCAAAACGGCGGTTTAGGGTGAATGAAAATGCTACTCAAAGATGGGGAAACAATGAAATTTTCATTAATTAAACGTCACATCCGGTAAAACAATTCCTTAATTGAAAACGATCTTGAGATTATTTAAAATCTACATATGGTCACTCTCATTGGCATGGCAATAGAGCCTTTGGCGAACAGAGAACGAACAACTCAGGATTATACAATTGTAGATGTAGGGTTACGCTTTGTTTATTGCATTGTATATCTCACATAATTTTGGAAATTTCAGCAATTAGCTTGGTTATAAATCTATATAATGGAAACACGTATGCAGACAACAAAATTAGAAAGAATCTGCTTAGAAATGAGGAAGATTCTGCCTAGAAATGAGGAAGATTCTGCCTAGAAATGAGAAAGAAATTTAGAAGTGAATAAATTCTCATATTATGTTAAATACAGTTAAATACAAATTGACATTTTGGCTTTGAAGCGTTTTTCATTGAAAACAAAAACAAGAAGAAAAAGGAAATGCTCGATGGAAAACAGATCTGACATCTAAATTAAGCCTTACATCAATAATGAATTTTTTTTCATTCAGAATTTCTCATACAACTCTGTCGACCTCCGGGCTGATGAAGTTACAGGAAAAGATTATTTTTTCAGTATCCTTGGAGAAGTTTGAGATGGACATCAAAATGGTAAGTAAAGTCCTTCAAGGCTGTTACAGCACAAAGAGCTGGAGCTTATCCTGGTTTCAATAGCTAAACGGAACTGGTGAATTGAATCAGCTTCTGGCCAGGACGCTAGTCTGACACAGGTTTTTACTCCCATGCTAGTGCTTGTACCCATTTGTACCTGGGTAGAGTGGGGAAAATGTGTGTTAAGTTTCTTTCCAAAGGAACACAACGTGGGGGTCAGCTTTGTTAGGATTTGAATTTGGGACCTCATGATCCCCAGTCTGGCAGCCTAACCGCTCGGCCACCGATGCCACTCAAAATGGTATGATCACATTTTCCTTGTCTCTGTATCATTCATAGACCTATATCATTATGAAAACTGCAAAACACCTGTGTCACATCTATGTCTTTTGTGGTAAAGAATTGTTACACTCAACTCATTGTTTTTTGTTTCGCTTTACTCATTTACTCTTTTAGCTTATCTTTTATCTTGCTGTTTCCTCTTGAAGCACCCTGGCATCACCGCATATGGTGGACGGGGTAAATTCCAATGAAACTCGCTAACTTTTTATTGCTGGTTAGTCATGCCAACGTTCTGATCTACATACAGTAACAGTACAAGTCAAGAGTGTTTCTTTTGTGTCAAAATAATCATGAAAAACAGATTTTAACATGCGAATAACATTGAACAATTGCAGGTATCCTGCTTCATAGCATAAATGCACCAAGTTCAGCCACAAACTGCTATAAAAGCTGTCAATCTATTTTATTTAAGTTTTTTGATTGCCTGTTTCGGTTTCCTTTTTATTTTTAGAAGAAACGCAGATGTTTTTGTTGTGAGTGGATTTGTTAAGTTTAATTGAAGAAAAAAGAAGAAGAAAAGGCTGTATATGTAGGGATGATGATGATTGTTGTATTTCATTGTATTTAGGGTAGGTTTTGTTTTCATTTTGAATTTTGTCATAGAGTTAAAAGAAAAAAATTATTTGTATGTCTGAACATTTGATCTCAATCGTGCCATTTCAACTTTTGTTCATTAACGAAAGACTCAACTTGAGAGGACTTCCAATGTGATATATTTTAAAGAGATAGAACTTGTATGAAAGACTTGTGATATTTGCATGTTGTTACATATAATGTAATTGAAAGTACTGGTCTTCTTACTACAGGGTCAGTTCAACCAGACCTACCAGTACAACGACCAGTGGTACGGCCTGCAGATGGAGTCCATAGAGAGCGTGGCTAGAGAAGGACTTGCCTGTGTTGTGCACATGGAACTGGAGGTAAATCACACATGCAACCATTCCGCACACGTGTTGTTCATTATTCTCTTGGTCTTCTCTTATGCCTTTTTAGCTTTCTGGGAAGCACAGGCCATCAACAAACAATCTACAATCGGTACTCTCCTGGACCAGCCTCTCCATTGATTTCCATGTTTGCCCCGTTTTCTTTATCTCTCCGTCCAGTTCTCTTTTCCATGTACCCCTTGGTCAGCTCCTCATTCTGTTACCTTGTGGATTCCATGTTAGGCTCTGTCTTGTTATTGTGTTGTGGTACTTTCTGAGTGTGTGCCCTATCCACCTTCATATTTTTTTTTTCCTTTTAAATCTTTTTCAACTGATACTTGTTATTCTTTCTCATAGATTAGTGTTTGAGGCCGGAATATTTTGACAATTCTCCTCAGGCAATTCTATTGTTCCAGGTTACATAATTCACTCATTCTAACGTAAACATTAATAAGTTAAGGGAAATAGTCAATGAATTTGTCTTAACATTAATTCTGATACTTCTATCAGTAGTTAAGTCTTCAATTTTGCAGTATAACTGAAACGCTGAAAAAATCACAGAATAGAACAGTATAATATGGTATTCTCCTAGTTGTTTTTTAAAATTAAATTCAGATCAAAATATCACAACTGAGCACAGGTTTGATATGCCAGAAAGTACATTTGAAAACAGTTCAATTTTACTTCATGTCTTTCTTAGAATTCCTATGACACAAAGTAAACAAAATGGCTGCTTCTCTTAAATGTTTCTCATCCAACACTGATTTGGAGAACAAGTGCATTTGGTAACCACCAGATCTCATCAAAACATGATTATCGTTTGTTTGTTTCCAAATCCAAACCAAATGACGTGAGATGAAGACAGAATAGCTAAAGACAATAAAAGTATTTTGCACTTAATACGCTAACTTGAACCACAGTAATACGTTAAAACATAATGTAACACACATCAAATAAAAAGAAAGGAGAAGAGTTCAAATGTTTCCAGGCATGAAGCCTTTTGTGGTTGTTCAGCATTGCTTTTCACGTTGACTGTACTCTCACCAAGTTGCATAGACCACACTATCCATTTGGCTGATGCCAGATAAGATAGGAGTTATAAAAATTTGCCCCGAGAGGAAATCAAGCTCGGATCGCCCGAGTGATAGTCAGATGTTTTACCGACTGAGCTGCTCATGCAGAGAGCTGCTGCTGCCAGCCACAAGAACAGAAAAAATGGGATATTGCCTGCCGAAAAGAAGAAGATTTGGAAGAAAAACTTAATGTGGAGAGGAAAACTGTAAATATCACTTACTAACTTCAATAGGTACAGTCATCGTGTGTAGACAATATTTTACTTAGTGGAAATAATTCATAAGCGTAGATTAGCAGTCTTTAATAAGAAAGTTTTGACCCATATTAATCCAATGTCTCATCATGAACTGATAACTATCCTTGTGATAAAAATGTTCGCTATTTACACTACACTGAAAAGTGTACAATCTCAACAACAAAAAGCTTACAGTTTTACAGATCAAATTGTTTTAGCGACAAGTCGGCAGCACTGCTCATGACTCAGTATGCATTCAACGGCATGTCACATACCTTTTATTTTATCCATTTGTTTCAACACAGGGCGTGCTGACTATGAAGAACACGTACTTTGAACCGCTATGTCCTCATCTTACCTTTGAATACAGAAGATCACGAGCAGAGATTACGGAGCGTGGCATTTACACAGAAGAACAGATTCAAAGAGCGCTAAAGAGAACAGATATGTATTGCAAACACAATCAGGAACACCCAGGCTTTTTTGATATGATGATCTCCAGCGGTATGTTGTTACAATTGAAGGGATCATTTCAATAGTGTGCCTATGTCCATTTTGTGAAAAATGAAACAGAGAGTTATTCCTAGGGAGTAATAGGAAATTATGCTTCCTGAAAAGTGTGAATATGATATGATGAAAATAGATCACGTTTACAGCTGTTTCAAACTTGGAATTCCCAAAGTCAACAGTGCCAAAGTCTATGGTTTTTGTCATTTTTCTCTAAACGACGTAGTTGTGACTAAGGCACACTATTGAAATGAACCCTTCAATTACACATACCATAGCACAGCAGAATTTAAATCCAATGCTTCATTGCTCCGTATTCAGCTTTGTCCTGCAGAAATTTAGACTAAAATCGTAAATAGAGTACTGAATGTACAATCTGGAAGTTAAGAGTTAAAAGAAGTCCATATTTCTCTATCACTAGTCAGTTCCTATCTAACTCGTCTCTATTCAAAGTTATCTTTCTACTTTAAATCAGTCATGCGTGCCAGTAGAGGCGTCAATGGCTGAGTTGTTAGGCTGTTGGACTTGGGATCATGAGGTCCTACTTTCAAATCCTAGCAATGATTAAAAAGCCAGGTCTAACATTGTGTTCCATAGGGAAGACACTTAACACACATTTTCACCACTCGACACAGGTGCAAACTAATTTGTAAGACAAAATTTTCGCACCAGACTAACGTCCTGTCCAGGACATGATTATTATCACCTGTTCTTCTTCACGCTATAGAAACCGGAACAAGCTGGGGCTCTATCGGCCATAACGGCCTGGAGGACCTTAACTTTTATCTATGCATCCAAGAAGTCATGAGGATAAAACATTGTTATGATATTTGATGACAATTATCATGTACATCCTCACTTCTTAGGATTGATATGCAAAAAAAAACACCCCTGCCCCCCAAAACAAAGAAGAACCCCCCCCCCCCAAAAAAACCAAAAAAAAACAACAACAAAAAAACAACTAACCATCTTTAAACACAGAATTGGGGTTTTGGTTGGCTTTTGTTTCTCTATTTTTTTAACGTCTTACTAATACAATTGCTCTTTCCTAGTGCAATTCATACACATACCAAAAGAAGAAAAGCAAACAAGCAAAAAAATATATTTAAAAAAATAAGAAAGATAAGTAAGTAACCAAACAAAAGGCAGCAACCTTTTTAAATTCAATTGTGGATATTTTGCGCCATCCAAAGACGACATCACCGAGGCTTACAAACAGTTGCGCCGACTGGTCATGGACTACCTGGGCATCAGCACCACCACACCCGTCAGCACAGCCCAGCCCTACACCATCACGGATACGAGAGAAGTCACCGAAGCCTTCCCAGCATTCACTGGTGCGGCCTCGTCCAATCAAATGGGAGCTAGAACCTGGTCAAAACCCAGCATCCCAGACAGCATGTCCCAGACACGGGCGACTCGCATTGGCTCCGGGGTTCCTGTTAGCCGTGGCATTGTGGTAAGGTGTTTGTATGTGAGAGTGTGTGTGTAATTGTATATGTATGTACATGCGTGTATTTGATTTGATTTTAACCACATCCACAATTAAGGTGATCTCAATCTCATTATTCTCAAGGTTTTTGGTGGGATTTCAAAAATTTTGCCTGAACTACCCTGTAAATAACTTAATACTAATGCACAATGCTGTGATTCTTTTTTATAGTCCGTCTCTGAATCTGATGGGACTAGGTGCCAATCCACCTATCTGTACAAGGAGGAGGGCTTTAAGGAAGGGGGGGGAGGGGGCACCTGAAGTGATTTTTTTTGAGTTTACGTTTTTGCTTTTAGTATATACACGAGTAACTGTCAAAATACAGTAATACGATATCATTGAAAAGTTTGTAGCGTCCTTGGTTGCCATAGAAGCGGCCGTCATCTTGGATTTTGACTCAATTTTCAAAATCTATCTCCTCCCTTAGTTATGAATAAAATCACTCAAAACCTGTGCAGATCGTCTTTTTCATTCAATATCTAAAAAGCGATGTCGGGTTTTTCCGATATTTTGGATAGTTTTTTTCAATGAATTTTAAAAAATACTATACATTATGGTGAATGTACAAAAACGGTGTTTTTATTAAAAAAAATAAAAATTCTCAAAACTTTTACAATGTATAAAAAAACCCGACGTCATTCTATTAACATTGACAAGTGTGCCAAATATAATACAAATCGTTCGGTAAATGGCGGAGGAGATAGAATTTTAGTGTGGAAAAACTACATTTCGAGAAAAATGCAAGTAAAAAAAAAACAACAGAAAATAACACAAAACAAACACTTCAGACGGGTTTCCCTTGTTGTAGCAGCCCCCTTACTATTTCTACAGTCTCTGGTATTGTTACTTATGTAAATAGGATTATAAATCTAGGTTTAGATGTGCACTGTTGTGAAAACAGATGTCGAAATGACCATTTTTTTTTCTCCTCTATATCCTAATCCTATGCTTGTACGTGTGTTTACATACACACTGACGCGCAACGCCTCTTATATCCCACAGCGATGGGAGACACGCAGATCGCCGGTTTCGGCAAAACGAGGTCAAGTCGTGTGTTGCCACATTTGGCGATTAACTGCCAATATACAGGTTTTTACTGCCATTTTCTCAGGCAGTGTTAGGGTACTTCACGTCAAAATTTTGATTGTTTTTGTAAAATAAAATTATACGTCATATGGACATTTTTCTACCATGAACTTGTACTGTAGTTAAAAAAGTGTTCTACCCGAATATGCAAAGAACAGAAAATCAACCTTTTGGTCCAAAACTAACTTTTGGTTGACAGGCCAAAAATATTGCCTCTACTCTGAACCACTTGGTCCTCAGTGTGTGTATGAAATATCTATGCATGTACTGTGTGTATGTTCGTACATGTATGTTTGTAAGTGTATGTATGTACATGTGTGTGTAAGTGTAAGTATGTATGTAATCATTTTCATGAGAAGAAAATGCAATTCATTCAAATGAGGCTGTGTTGTTTGAAGGAATTAAAGAAAAAAAAATCAAATGGTAAATTATACGAATTTGATAAAAATCGTTTTGGTCTGAGATTGTATTTTTACATACATTTTATTTGTTTGCCGCTGATTATAGGTCTGAAAAGTGGCAGCAAAATGAAGAAAGATCACATCGGGGAGTTGGATTTAACAAAACATGTCTATATTGTTGACGTTTAACTTAGATTCATATGTGCTTCAAACTTATTTACTGTCATTTTTCATCTTTTATTGTTTTTGTTTTTTTTATGGGAGATAAATTATAGAAAGTAACAAAGTCATTTTCCATTTCTTCAATACAGGAAGAAGAATCCATCAAAAGGCGACAAAGTGCGGCAAAGGAAGTGGTCACGGGGTATGTGCCGCCATTGATAGAACAGCTGCTCACTCAGTAAGTTGGGAATCGTTATGAGATATTAATAGAATTTTTCTGTAAACCTTTCTCCTTACAGACTATAGACATGGGTTACAGAGAATATTAATTCAAATGTTTTATCTCAAAATTATGGCAAATTTTACTGACCGATAATAATTTCAGAATTGTTTCATGAATGATGATGGAGAAGTATGTAATAATGGCTGTTCCTTCAATGGTAATAATTACAGGTGTGAGGTAGGGTAATGAAAAATTTGTGTCAGTATTTCTTCTATTTCAGTGTTTCAATGTGTTTTACTATACAGCAGTTGCTGGATAAACGCATGCCCTTTGGGCACAGGAAAAACTTTTATTATATTAGTAAAAATTCGGTCAGCAGATGTAGGCGTGTGTTCATGCAGAGCATGCTTTTATCCAGCGCCTACTGTATTAGAACTTCAATCCTCAATGTATATTTCTTTACACTCCCTAACTGTTTGGAAGATCTTTATACTGACACTGACACACCTTCTTAAATCTTACCATGATTGTGATTGTGATTGTGATTGCATTTCATTATCTTCATTGTGGATAAGAAGAGAATCTGGGAGTTTTTCTATGGAGGTGTTTACAAATTCTAGGAGAATCAATGTCGCCAGTTCAAAAATTATCTTCAAGTTGATAGATCCATAATATTTCTTTGACACTGAAATAATATTATGTGCATTAAAACTGAGGCTGCCAATTAGAAAGAGTTACCTACTGAGTAGGCCTCTTTCTTACCGTGACTCAAAGTGAGAAAGACAGAAATGGCAAAGATTTGACAGTGTGGTGGAGAAAACAGAATTTTCCATTTAGTTTAGCTTTTGGTACAGTAGTTGCTGGATAAACGCATGCACTTTGGGGGCAGAAAAAGCATGCTTTTATGCATACCATGTGTTTATGGGAACACTTTTATTATATTAGTAAACATTTGGTCAGCAGATGTAGGAGCATGTTTATGCAGTGTGCTTTTATGAAGTGTGCCTTTATCCAGCGACTACTGTATTCACCAAAGCAGCGAAGGGTATATATTGAATAATACTTAACAATTACACCTTCGTACCATCTTCTGGTGACAAAATTCTATTTGAAACCTATAAAGGCGGTAACATTTTATCACCATCTTATCTACAAGAGGTCATTAGCTTTACCATCCCGATTGAGTCTTTAGTTTAATGTCATCAAATCTTCTCTTTCAGAAAAATCTTTACGTATTGCTGCGTCTAAATTGTGGAATGACTTATCCTTTAATACTAAGTCATGTACCTCTTTAGACACTTTTAAAAAACATCTTAAGACAGAATTGCTTTGCAAAGCTTTTAAAACCACTTAATTTGTTACATGCGTTTTCCTTCAAAGGATTTCACATCTTTGTCTTATATGAGTTGCCTTTTATGTCAGTTCCTGTCTTTTTAAGCCTTTCCCCTTTTTTTTATTGTATATACACTTTCATTAATTGTCAATTTGTATGCGGCTTTGTATAAATGCTTTTTGATGTCATAAGCGCCGTCGAGCACTCCCAGTGGATGATTAGGCACTACACAAATTTATTATTATTATTATTATTATTACTTAGGTGACATTATGTGCGTTTCTATTTCAGCTACCCAAAGACGGCCCCACAGACCGTGGAAGGCCAAGTTGGTCTTGGAGAAGGATGACCCCGTGCGTCGTCCGCACCCATCAACCAAAGCCAGGGCGATACGCCACACACCCAAGCTGGTGGACCGCCGGCCTCTCTTGACTCCTCTTCCAGCAGAACTAGCTCCAGCTCCAACTTGTCTGACCTTGACTCGGCAACAGAACTCCAGCGGGGCAGGACGGCAAAAACGCGTCCAACCACAACTCAAAGGGACTCCTGCCAACAGAAAAAGTGAACCCGCTGGCGCTAATAGATGAGCAGGGTTACAGATCTGCCTCTCAGAAAGACATGCCTGTGCCACGCCCACCTTCAGCCCCACGCCCTGATTCTCAAAATGGAATCATCCGACCTGGCTCTGAACGGCACATAGTGTTGCCACCTATTTCAAACGCTGCAGCATAGCCAGCCTGTGATACATGAAAACAGCCTTACTGAAATGATTAATTATCTTCACCAGGATGTGTATAGAATATATATGTATGCTTGTATTGCCTGTTAATATGATGAACTGTTTGAGTAAGAAATAAATAGAAAGGAGGATAAATAAAAGAAAAAAACTTCCTTCCATCAGTTAATGTCTATAATTATACATATAATAAAAAAAACAACTTGACAATTTGGAATACACATTAAATATGTATATCCTTTTGCCCCATATTTTGCAATTCAGGCAACATTTTCTGGTCATTTAGTTTCTTTACTATTTAGGACAGTAGGAGGGAATGGTGTGGCTGAAGGTTTTGTTTTGTTTTTCAGACAGTGATTAAATACATGTGGATGGCATGAAACATTACAATGAAAATGCAAAGTATTTAGCGAGTCCTGATTTATGAATTATTTTCCATCACTGTCACGTTTTCATGCAAACAGCATGAGAAAATTAAGATTTACAATAAACTATTACGATAACTACCAAACATATTTACATTGTCTTGATCACTTCACGTTGATTTTGTTTATAATATCATACGGTTTAGTTGTTCATATTGACAGAGACAGAAGGGTATACCAATGACCATAGCAATTTCTCTGAAGCTATTTCAGATTACTCACACGCTAATCTGACCGCCGGCCATTACGGCCATAATGAGGTAGAAACTTCATGATGACAAAGTAATGGATTTTTTTTGGTTAAGTATCGGCACCTTCACCATCATGTTTAGCCTTTTGAATTTGGCCGCACAGCTCTTTACATTTAAATGTTTCCTTCACACACCTCTTTACATTTAGATGTTCCTTCACACACCTCTTTACATTTAGATGTTCCACACAGCTTCATGTTCATTCACACAGCTCTTTACATTTAGATGTTCATTCACACACCTCTTTACATTTAAATGTTCATTCACACACCTCTTTACATTTAAATGTTCATTCACACATCTCTTTACATTTAAATGTTCATTCACACACATTTAAATGTTCTCTTTACATTTAAATGTTCATTCACACACCTCTTTACATTTAAATGTTCCTTCACACATCTCTTTACATTTAAATGTTCATTCACACATCTCTTTACATTTAAATGTTCATTCACACACCTCTTTACATTTAAATGTTCATTCACATCTCTTTACATTTAAATGTTCCTTCACACATCTCTTTACATTTAAATGTTCATTCACACATCTCTTTACATTTAAATGTTCCTTTCACACACCTCTTTACATTTAAATGTTCATTCACACACCTCTTTACATTTAAATGTTCCTTGACACACCTCTTTACATTTAAATGTTCCTTCACACATCTCTTTACATTTAAACATTCATTCACACACTCTTTACATTTAAATGTTCCTTCACACATCTCTTTACATTTAAATGTTCCTTCACACACCTCTTTACATTTAAATGTTCCTTCACACATCTCTTTACATTTAAATGTTCCTTCACATCTCTTTACATTTAAATGTTCCTTCACACATCTCTTTACATTTAAACATTCCTTCACACATCTCTTTACATTTAAATGTTCCTTCACACATCTCTTTACATTTAAATGTTCCTTCACATCTCTTTACATTTAAATTTCTTCACACATCTCTTTACATTTAAACATTCCTTCACACATCTCTTTACATTTAAACATTCCTTCACACATCTCTTTACATTTAAATGTTCATTCACACATCTCTTTACATTTAAACATTCCTTCACACATCTCTTTACATTTAAACATTCCACACATCTCTTTACATTTAAACATTCCTTCACACATCTCTTTACATTTAAATGTTCCTTCACACATCTCTTTACATTTAAACATTCCTTCACACATCTCTTTACATTTAAACATTCCTTCACACATCTCTTTACATTTAAACATTCCTTCACACATCTCTTTACATTTAAACATTCCTTCACACATCTCTTTACATTTAAACATTCCTTCACACTTTTTACATTTAAACATTCCTTCACACATCTCTTTACATTTAAACATTCCTTCACACATCTCTTTACATTTAAACATTCCTTCACACATCTCTTTACATTTAAACATTCCTTCACACATCTCTTTACATTTAAACATTCCTTCACACATCTCTTTACATTTAAACATTCCTTCACATTCCTTCACACATCTCTTTTTACATTTAAACATTCCTTCACACATCTCTTTACATTTAAACATTCCTTCACACATCTCTTTACATTTAAACATTCCTTCTTTACATTTAAATGTTCCATCTCTTTACATTTAAATGTTCCTTCACACATCTCTTTACATTTAAATGTTCCTTCACACATCTCTTTACATTTAAATGTTCCTTCACACATCTCTTTACATTTAAATGTTCCTTCACACATCTCTTTCATTTAAATGTTCCTTACATTTAAATGTTCCTTTGTGCACATCTCTTTGGTTCCTTCACATCTTTATGTTCCTTCACACACCTCATTTAAATGTTCCTTCACATCTCTTTACATTTAAATGTTCCTTCACACATCTCTTTACATTTAAATGTTCCTTCAACACTGTTTATTTAAACATTCCTTTTTACATGCCACTTGACACCTCTCTATTTTACACTATTTTTGTTGTGCAATCTTTGGACATGATGACAATTCATCCTTGGTGACATCGTAGTTTCTACTGGATAAAAATGTCATGTAAACACTGTATACCTTTTTCATGAGAGAGGTGTTATGGTGACATCGTAGTGTTGCAAGTTTGTAATCACCACGACACTGGTTTAACCCCTGGCCCAGGTGGGTTTTCCCCCCACAATACTGTACTTTTAGGAAAGGTACTTTTACTCTGCTTTCCTTACTTGACTCAGGTGTGAATTTAAA
Organism: Doris montereyensis; assembly: GCA_037039925.1. Lineage (NCBI taxonomy): Eukaryota > Metazoa > Mollusca > Gastropoda > Nudibranchia > Dorididae > Doris > Doris montereyensis. The sequence continues at coordinate 104,420 of JAXRKP010000926.1, read as the reverse complement.
GGAAACAGCCAGATGAAAGACGTGTTAAAGAGTGATAGGAGAGAAGAAGGATCTATCGTCTGCCAACAGCTCACTCGGGATCAAGAAAATCTATTGCCACCCACATAACATTACATGTAAATATAAATGAAATAAGAGAAGGGAATTGAAAACCCAGGTAGAGAAAGATCTTGATCTTGTCAGACCGTTAGTAATGAAGCGCCTTTCATCAGGCAGATGTACTGTATGATTCCCCGGGAGGTGAGAAAGACTATGAATAAAATGGTTTGCTGGGTGATAAATGATGTACATTCGGTGTACCTACACTTGTGCAGGGATATGGACTAGAAATCCATCTTTAATTTATCTGTTGCCAGTCTCCGAATGAATTTGAACGTCTTACATATCCTGCCAGTTACCTCAGGGCTAATACAGCACATTGTGCCTCCCCTAACCACACTTCCCTTGATCTTTAACCCTTCCCCAGCTGTGCAATGCAAGATTTCCATTTCATGCACCATTTAAAAAATTAGCTTCTACCATGTAATCCAACAATGTTTGATTGAAACATCAACATACAAGAATGATTTAATAACAATTTCATAAAAACATATTTAAAACCAGTGTATTGATAAAACATCACACAATTTAATGAGATTGATGAATGAACATGACAATGTATAATATACAAAAACGCTGGTCATGTTATGTCGTAATTGTCTCTGAGGAAATCAAGCACAGCCGACATGCTGCCCAGGGAGTTGAACACGTGTCGCTCTGACTTACTAATAAGGCGTTCCAACATGTACATAAGGTGGTGGTGAAAGCAGGTAAAACTCGTACCCAAGGTCAGTGCTATATCAAGCTGTAAAGGGAAGAACACCAAAGAAAAGAATAAATTCCTTCATCAAGGCCATTATGGTCCATAGAGCTGGAGCTTATCCCAGTTTCTATAGCAGGTGATAATATGCAAGTTTTAACTCCCAAGCTAGTGCTTGTACTTGTACCTATTTTGTGTCCAGTGTCTATCCCAGGGAGAACACAGCGCCGGGCCTGGCTTTGCCAGGATTCAAACTCGGGACCTCATGATCCCCAGTCAACAAGCCTAACCACTTGGCCACCGACACCACAACATGTAAAGGGAATACAAGAAGGAGAAAAAATCACAACCAAAATTAAAACCACTGTCACATTGAAAACTTTCGTGGGATCAGTAGCCTAGTGGTTAAGGTACTGGATATAGGATCATCAGGTCCTGGGATTGAATCTGGGCAATGCTGCGTCCTACACATTGTGTATTCCTTTTGAAAGGCACTTACAGAATGCACAAATAACCTGGCATTGAAAATGTATCACATTACTACTTCAATACTACTACTAGCATAAGAAACAAGACGTTCATCTTATTATCTGTATTTAAGAAGTAGATACAGATCTGCCTACCCCATGAACATAAAAAGTGTCAGATTGCTTGTCGAAAGAGGAAGACTTGGAAAAACAGTGTACGATTTGAATATGTTAACAAAACTTAATATGACAAGAGAAACCAAACAAACAAAAAAATGGTTAAAAAAGCACACAATCTCGAAAACAGCGTACCGATCTGCTCATTGGGTAGTAGGTTGGCAGCACTGGTAAATTTTAACCCATGTGGAGCTACCCATTTCATTACACAGTGTGTTTGCGATTCACTCTGCCAATACGATTCTTAAGTCAGCGCACAGGGTTGCCTGGGACTAATGGCTGGTTAGTGTTTTTCGTACTATGTTATGGATGTAACTTCAAAACTTATGATATTTAGATGTGAAACCTATATATTCTGATGAAGCGTTATTAATAAGCCAAGCAATATTGTTTGGTTTGGAAGCGCCATGATAAATAAAGAGTAAAATACAACACACTGTCTCTTCCTAACATCAGGAACACATCTCAAACCCCACGCTATTTACAAAAGATACCGTTTTAGTGAGCAAAGGGATGGTCAAGACGATTCACTTCAATAAAATCCTTTTGTTCTCTGTAACAGAAGGGTCTATTCTTTGCACCTTGAAATGTAACACCTCCTATCTACTTGGTCTCTACCAAGATTCACTAATCCGCGAAGCAAGCATCAGTTTACTCTGATATGATTGGCTGACCAATCAGAAAGCTAGCTTTAAGCTCTAGTTGAGTCAATGGGTGGAAATACAATGAAAATAAGACACATTTTGAGGGCATCCCCTATCCACAAAGAAATATTCGGCCTTCGCGCCACATGGTGCACAAGAGGGAGACGGCAAAAGCCAGCCTTTATACTACATGATTTGTCAGGGCAGGACGGAAATAGCCGGTCGCTGTGCCAGCCTTAATGCTACACGATTTCTCAGGGCAGGACGGAAATAGCTGGTTGCCGTGCCGCAGGTGTAAGAAGGCTAACACTGAGGTGACAAAATTGAATAAAATCCACTGAAAAAGAAAATTTGAATTATTTCAAAAGCCATGGCTGACCCAGGTGTTTTTTCATGACGGTGTGCTGTTAGGACAGGCACTTCACTCTGCTTCCCCCACTTGATTCAGGTATGAATGAGTCCCCAGCTATAGGTAGAGAAAGATCTTTTCAATGTGAGTATGAAGTGTCTAAACAGGCTGCTGTATCGTAGGCTCCCTAAGGAATTGAGAAGAACTTTGAATGAATTGGCCTGCTGGCTGCTGGGGGTGGGGGGATAAATGAAGTACAGTCGGTGAGCTTGTACTTGTGCGTAGATACGGATTATAAATCCATCTTTATCTTTAATTAAATAAAACACAGAAGGCGGTCAATCTCTCACCCAATCTCTGATGCACTCAACTGGAGTTTCTTCGTAGCCAGAGTACATTGCAGGGTTGGCCAATATTCCCTGGCTGCCATCACTCCTGTACACAGAGAAGACAAACACACAACACAAGATAGAAATCAAAACACCATCCATCATGCTTGGTTATGCAGTGTTAAAAAGACATGGGAATATAAGAGTATGAAATCAAAACATTTTTAGTTTGTTTCTTTGAAGCAACCCTGTCCAACGTGGTGATGATCTCAGGGTAATATCTCTAATCTCATGATCAATTCATGACTCGCATCTTAACATAAAAGCTGACCCAGTCATCGCTCTCTTTAAAAATTCAAGCAATCATATGTTTATTTTAAAATGTTTTTTTTCATTTGTCCACACCATCTTTTACTCGTATGAAATTTCCATAACTCATCACAAGTTTCATCTTCAAATTTCTCTAACAAGAACAAACACGATTTGTTTTCTTTAGGTTTCCCTTTCCCTTTCACATGAAACAATATCTGCATGTTAATCTTCACCATCACGTATATATACATAACTCAAGTTTAAAGCTCACACATATAGATCTAGGCCTAAAATATATTTTACATTCAAAGAAAGTGTTTAAAATGTATGGACAAACTTTAAATTGGAGAATTTCTATTTAGTTTTCATAAACTTTCATGAAATTACAGATTAGGTAAAGGAATCTGACAACTAATCTCTCAAGTCTAAGAAATATTATTTTCGGCCGTACCGTCTACATTTGTGACTTCCTGTATCCTCTCAGCATCAGCCATGCTTCTGATATCTCCATTAGCTATGACAGGAATGGATACAGCGTCTTTGACCGCCCCTAATAGCATTGAGGTCGACGGGTTGACATCTCTGGTCCTTTGTGCGGCCGTGAACGGAAATAAATGACACACCCATTTTCTCAGCTCTTTGACACATTTCAACAGTATCTCTGTAAAAAACAGCAAGTAAACAAAATCAAATATATTTGATAGACTCCTGGAATTGAAAAGAATGTTTATCAATGACAAAATCATCTTAATTCGCCTGAGCAGCGACAAAAAAGAAGAAATTGGTTCACCCAAAAAGGACTCAATTTAGCTCATTTTATTCTGCGAAAAGAGAAACAAAGTTTGGCAGACGAACAGAACAAACGATTTCCCCACTACTACATGCATGTTTATGGCATTGGTGGCCGAGAGGTTAGGCTGCCGGACTAGGGATCATGACTCATGAGGTCCCGGGTTCCAATCCTAGCAAAGTTAAGTTCGGCATTGTGCTCCTTGGGATAGACACTTAACAAGCATATTACCCACCCTACCCAGGTGCAAATTGGCACAAGCACTAGCGTCCTGGCCAGGAGGTGATCATTGTCACCTGTTCCGCTTCATGCTATTGAAAACGAAATACGCTCCAGCTCTATGGGTCGTAACGGCCTTGAAGGAACTAACTTACATGAATGTTTGCGTGGCACCACTGGCCTAGTGGTTAGTCTGCCAGACTCGAGGCTGCGAGTTCCTGACTTCAAATCCTATGCAAAGACACATAACATGCAATTTCCCCGCTACTCAACCCAGGTCCAAATGAGTATCAGCAGTAGCTTGGGAGCAAAAACCTGCGACAGATTAGTGTCCTGTGCAAGAGGTGACTATCACCTGTTCCACTTTACACTACAGAAACTGAGATAACACCGGCTCTATGGGCTGTAAGGGAACTTTATATGCATGTTGACAAAGGCATTTAATGTAAAAAGAGAAATTTTAAATAAAGTAATGTTTCGATTTTACCTCAATATATCAGCACTTTTGTTTTGTTTCATTTTTTTCTTACATTATTCACTTAACACATCTTAACTATTTAACCAACTGCCAATCAAACATGTGAATTTCAAATTCATTACAGCAACCTTGATTATGCAAACTACACGTAAATATTATGGTATATGACTTACCCACATCCACAAGGAAGGTGATCTTGGGGTTTTTGGTTGGATTTTTTATTTTACCCGCACTGCCCTGTAAACAACCAAGGGATCTTTAACATGCACAGAGTGTTGTGATCTGCACACAGGACCTCCTTTTTTATCGTCCGTCTCCGATGAGACTAGATATCAATCCACCTACCTAGACCAGGGGGTAGATTTAACTAAAAAAAACTTGAGAAAATTGTTCAGCCGATTGCGGGGCTAAAACCCAATACCTTTTCTTTGAGAGGCCAACGGGTTGCCTCTGGACTACTGAGTCCCCTCTAAGCAAGAAAAACGAAAACGAAAACAAAAACAAATGAAAAAAAATATAAGAAAGAATAAGGAGGAAAAAAATAAGAATAAGAATAAAAAAAGAAAGGACATTTTGATAAGCGTTTGACTCACTTGATGTCTTTATGTAATCTGATCTTCACAGACACGGTGAACTCCTTTTTCTCTACCCTCCGTCTGGCCTGCTTCACCATGTCGCACAGCACATCCGGCTTCTTCAGAAGGCAGGAACCGTAACCCTCCGCCATGGCCCACCTGGTTTGCATATGTAAATAACACTGTAAAAGGGAGACGATAATGAAACACTGCCACGTCATTCGTGATTGCCTGGCCAAAGGTATGACTAGAGAAAAAAAAGCATTAATCAAGATAGCATCAAGCATTATTATAATAATAATTATTATTTTAGACATAAGCACACGAGTTAAAGGTGAGTGGCATCGGTGGCCGAATGGTAAGGCTGCCGGGCGAAATCATGAGGCCTCGGGTTCGAATCTTAGCAAAGCTAGGTCCGACGTTGTGTTCCTTGGGAAAAGCACTTAACATGCACATTCCCCACGCAATCCAAGTGCGAACGGGTACAAGCACTAGCTTGGGAGTAAAAAAACCTGCGTCAGACCAGCGACCTGTTCAGGAGGTGATTATTATCACCTGTTCCACGTCACGCTATTCAAAGTAAAATAAGTTGGCCTTGAAGAAACTTTTTTTTTACAAGTTATAGGCATAATTTATATCTTTTATGCTCAGATCTAAAAGAATTATGACTGCACTAATCACCAAAGCATCCCAAGATTCTTATCATTTATCATGCTGAGCATTATACATCCAACCACGCCTTAAGCTCAATCGTTAGGGAAGCATGAGATCAATTCAAAGAAGGACCTTGGCATGACACTAAAAAGTAAACAATCATGATTAAATTTGAAAGCTGTGACAGCAATGTATCTAAAATCTGTGATTAATCATTTACTATTATTGTATGATACAATCTTTAAAGAGTGTAGATTAAAATCATACTTAAGTTACAAAAGCAAAGTGAAGAAAGAGAATATGAGATTACTATATATGCATTGCCTATCATATATATATATATATATATATATATATATATATATATATATATATATATACATATATATGTAAAGGATTAGCCTGTGGCTTACCTTTGTGGACATCCACAATTCAGATCAACACCATCGGCATAGCTGATAAAGACAAAAAAAGAAATCAATTACTCTCATTTTTCCATAAGTCAGCTACGCTTCTTCTGCCAGATCACCCATGCCCCCCCCCCCCCATGCTATTTCCCATTCCCTCCAGCTGTAACTCACAAGTCAACTACATCGCCTATTCACGGATCACACCACTTTTAGACTCATCTCCCCTGTTCACTTTAAAGCGTTTGGCAGCTTGTGATGCTTGCTGCTCTACAAGGCGCTTTAACAATGCCTGTTGGAGTTGACAGTGATGCATCCTCACAACGTATTATTACACCTGCATTAGTGCTAGACATGCTATAATACATTATGTAGATAACGTTGTATGTGCCAGTTCACGATGACCAGACAGACCAGAATCCATTGTGCAAGTGTGAAACCAGGCGTTGCAAAAGTTCTTGCTCGTCCATTTTACACTACAGTATGGTGCTGACATGGAATGACGCTTAGAAAACAGAGTCATGCACTGGCATGGCCTTTTATTGACCGCTTAACCTGTCATTCACAAGGGTGGACATGCGAGGAGATGTAACGATCCACAATGCATTCTTGATTGATTACTTGTCTTCTCTATCTTCCGTCCAATGAAGTTCAACTGTGAGTAACAAATCTGATGAATGCTATCTTAGCTTTGATCAACTGGTCATGTGGGTACAATAAATTGTTCATTTAATTCTATATTCATCCCAAGATCCCAAGGTTCCCGGTAATCGGGAAATCTGGCCAATCGGAACAACTTTACGATGCACCAAGATTTTCCAAAGAGAGAGGCTCCACTGTGTATTTATGATTAAAAGCATATAATTTATGCAATAAATGAAGGGTCATTTCAATAGTGTGTCTAAGCTCCAATTACGTCATTTAGAGAAAAATTACAAAAACCTTAAACTTTGGCACTGTTGGCTTTGGGAATTTCAAGTTTCAAACAAGAAGCATGATTTACATTTATTTGCTTGGAATATCTCTCTGTCTCGTTTTCCATAAAAATGGATATATAGACACATTATTGAATTGACACCTTTAATTTGAAAAAAACTTACGGACAACAATTTCTGCTGCGTTTGCAAAGTCATCAGCATTGTTAGCAGCAAACTGGACGATTAAAGGTCTGTCATCTGGAAGGGGTATCAGCTATTAAGTGACATGCAATTTGTTTTCTCTGATTTTCATTACTATAAAATAGATTAAAATATACAAAAATCATTAATGTATTCTTTACAGGGTAAAAGGCAAGGTTTCTGCTGTTAAAAGTTAAAAACAACCCCCCCCCACCACGACCAGGGGACTGTGTGCAGTCCAAAGGTTAAAGATCTTTGGCTGTTTACAGGCCTCTGGACAAAATTAAATCAGTGGTCGAACTCGGTTCAAGCCCCAATAGTGGAAATTTTTCTCAAGTTAAAAACAACCCCCCCTTACTGCACTTTGTTTGAGAGCGTAGGGACCAAAATCCAAATCTACCGGTTATTATCAAATGAACTGCAGGTCAGGTCAACGGCAGAGATGGATGATAAAATGAATATTGATTCTGTTAATAAGTGCAGATCAATCAACACTGTGCATGTTAAAAAATGATCTTTTGGCTGTTTACAGGGCAACATTATGGACAAAAGCAATTTTGTGCTTTTACTTGTGAAATAATTAAAACGCCAAAGGCCCAGAGATCACCATGCCCCCTGTTATCAAATGAACCCTGCTCTCAAACATATCCTTCTTGCTTTCCATGACTTCCAACATACACATATTATACTAGATCTCCAAAAATCTTTTGAACAGGTAAACAATCAAGAAAAAATCGTGTTTTGTGGTCTCTATTGTCCAAAAATATGTAAAAACCTAAATGTCTCAAAAAATGACCAAACTATTGCCCACGTGAAGGTAATGAAACATTAGATGTTTTCAAAAAAATAAACAATTTATATATTTTTTTCCACTTACTTGGTTATATCTCAGCAATTCCATGAAATTTTGTGTACAGGTGCATAATCCAATTAAAAATGTTTTGGATTTGCTTACGTAAAAGAAAGTTATGCACAAAAACCTAAATGTCCCTCGGCCGACCAAACTGCCGATTACTGTCTATTACTTTGTTTGTGCCAGAGCCTGAAACAGTCTTTCTTGCAGATGGGTCTGCCTGTACACAAAATCCAAATCTACATTGTTGACGGGTTATTATCAAATGAACTGGGGTGGTGCTGAATCCATAGGTCACAGCTTGATCAACGACTGGGCAGTGACAGGTTCGTAGTGCATATTTCCTGGCTGAGAAGTGTCGGTTAAGGCCGTTAGTCGTTTGTATTGGTATTGTTAATTGTAATGTAGCTCCTCATATATATATCTGATTCGGATTAATAAGATTGACCATTTGATAATGGCAGAGTTGTGGATGTGGGTACAATCAAATTAAATCATTTGGAACAAAGTGACAGCAGATTTATAATTAAAATGTTTGGCTCCTTGCCATCATCATCTTGTCTTGTGTGTCACACATTGAATTGGTCTATACCATATTCTCATCAATGGACATTTCTTTGTCAGGGTAAAAGCAATGTTTGATTCCAGAAATGGCTTTTCTTCTGCTGCAATGAATCTTGTGAGCATCGTGTGATAATTAAAATCGTTGCCCCATTTGAGGCCATGTATATTTGAGGAGTCCTTTATATCGGTCTTGGATCGATTAATCAGGATGGCAAAAAATGTCAGCAAATCTGGTCACTATGACAAGAATAATGCCATTTTTTGTTTCTCGAAATAGTCTGTCCAAAATCAAGTTAATAAATAATGAATAAAATAGTTTTCATCTGCGTGTTCCCAGTTGTCAAATCCAAACATGTATCTAATCCTTGGGGCTACACCAGGTAAGATCTACATTTAAGTTTCTAATTTCCTCACTATCCTCGACACATTTTCCTCAATCCAACAACAAGTTAATAAATAATGAATAAAATAGTTTCAAATCCAAACATCATAAAAGACACATACACTCTGTGACAAACCTGAATTGGTGGTGAAATCACTGTCCACATAAAAATGGCTTTAATGCTTCTCACAAAACTATTGGAGATGATCATCGGGAGAAAGCCAGGTCACATGTCACAGAATAATGTCTTTCCACTCGACCAAACTCCTGAATGCCAGTCTGAAACATTTCATAATTTGCCTGTTTTATGGAGGGTCTTTCAATTGTTTTGATTTCAATATTTTGTAACATAATACTGAACTAAAGTATCTCAGGTTATGCTTTTTTATGCTTTTCAAAAAAAAAACGATGATTCATTCAGTACACAGCATCTATACAGTTTAATGCAAATTAGCTTGCCTTGCTGAAAGAACAAGTTCTCAGGAGTGGTCGTATATATACAGTAGTGATCATCTAAATGCCTGTCGCTTTAATGCCTGTTTCGCCTAAATGCCCGCAATCTCAGTGAAACCGATTTTTCTCTATAAATTTCCCCTCTAAATGCCAATTTCAAAACCAAGATTTTCGCAAATGGCAACTGCAAGTGTCTTCCTCCAAATTAACATAAATTACATCCATAATTGATTTACAATTTTTTAAATTATCGTACATAGATGTAATCCCATCACTAATAGGGCTTATATCCGTCAACACTGGGTCATGCATTGTAACCACCCTCATTACCTATCCAATGTACTGTAAAAAAAGATGACCAATCTTCTCTTCTTAACTCCACCCACTATACAGCACATCTTTTGTCCCATTGGATCACTAGTTTGTCACTAACAATCAGAATTGAACAGTCTTCCGGACCCTTGCCCAGGGCTCTTTCTTGATGTCATCATGAAATCACCTGGCGTTTTTAATAGACCGGACACTCACCAAGACAAGGTATGAACAGTTTTATTGCTCCCCTGTCTCGCATTGGCCGTATCCATTGTGCCTTCAGGTCTTTGTGGTGAGCGATGGGCAACCCATCCAGCGTGCTCACCTCTACAGTGGTTTCCAGGTGTCCCTATTTCTCGCATTTAATTTTTCGTAAAACTGATGACTTTTCTAAAACAAGCAATCTGGATATGAATCTTTATCCTTGGATGGACGTCTGTTGTCTTAATTTTAACATGAAGATTATGAATCGGGGTGATCACACCCCCCCCCCCCATTGTTACCCCCTGAATGCCCCTGACCTACTTTCACCTAAATGCATATTTTCTCTGCTTCCCAAGTACCGGGCATTTAGGTGGTGACTATAACTGTAATATACGGCTCTCAAAACTACTCAATGCCATCTGCTTGGCTAAATGGTAGACTTAAGTCCCATGTAATGCTAGCTCATGTCATACCGTCTCAGTTTTCATGTCTAATCCTCAGTATATATATGTCAGTTTCTTGTTGTCTGATGTCTTAGATCCATACCGTGTCACCTTGTGTGAGAGAGAGAGAGAGAGAGAGATAGATAGATAGATAGATAGATAGATAGATAGATAGATAGAGAGGGAGAGAGAGAGAGAGAGAAGAGAGAGAGAGAGAGAGAGAGAGAGAGAGAGAGAGAGAGAGAGAGAGAGAGAGAGAGAGAGAGATAGAGAGAGAGAGAGAGAGAGAGAGAGAGAGAGAGAGAGAGAGAGAGAGAGAGAGAGAGAGAGAGAGAGAGAGAGAGAGAGAGAGAGAGAGAGAGAGAGAATAGAGAGAAAGCAATCTTGCTATTCTTTCTTTATCCCCCATCAAAACAAGCCCCAACTTTTTACCTCACCCCTTCAACATAAAACCCTCTTTGTGTCTCTTGGTTGAGACCCGATTATGGTGTAACTCCTTCCAAAAATATAGCAATTTATCAAGGGTGGATTGAGGGAGACAGGTTTCTGTTTTAAAGTGTAAAAATAATAATAAACGGTTGAATAAGAAAAAGTTGTATCCACAACACACGATTGGGAATGAGAAAAATTGTTAGTGTTATTCACAGCAGGGTTGGGAATAATAACGACAGCCAAATATCAAACCAATTCTAGACATTAAATGGCTAGGCCTGGATTTAGAACTTAATTTAGCAGAGAACTAAGTTAGGTTTGAAATAAAACTTAAAAACTTACTTTGAATAACGTTACCATTGGCGCGCATACTTTCACCAATTTCTTGTCCATGAACAACTGATCCGGTGACAGATATGTTCCCTGCATATTTTACTCGTCCTTCCTTTTCAATCATTGATTTAATAGATTATTAGTTACTAATTTAGTACTTAAGAAATAGCAATAATTTAGACACACAGTAGAAAATCAAGATCTAGATCTAGATCTAGTTACTAAATTCTAGGTAAGATAGACTGTAATCTAGATTTGGAAGCAAATAGACGATCTTAATCATGTAGTTCCTGATCATAAAGACTAACTTTTTATTGGGTGTAGACACTCTGGTGTTGCGGCCGTCTAATGTATTGATGTTGTGCACGAGATAAGAGAAAGGCCTACTTTCGATTTCACAGTTATCAAAAAAATTATAAGCAAGTTGAAGAAACAAAGAATATAGCGAAAAAAATATCGTGTTCAATTCTTGTTCAGACTGTTGCGTGTTTTTTCATATTCATGTTATCTCATAAATCATTGTTTGGATTATCTGTCTATTCCATTTAGATGATAATAGGAATCTGGGTTTTTTCACATTTAATAGAATCATGTGATCCAGATAAAATGATAGAAAAACATATGGAATAGCCTAGTAAACTTCATTACATAAGGTATGAAAATAAAATTATGGAGCGCCATCACTCAATAGGTCTAATATAAACGAATGTATTAAATTCCCCGCAACCCGCGCGAGCGACGAAACTCGAAAACAGAGAGAGTCCAAATCATTGTAAGGTTGATCTAGATTCACTCATGTACTAGGTCTATAACTAGATCTAGATAATCTTTATCTATATTTAATGATTATAAAATGTAATCTAGATTCTATGTGAATGTAGATCTATCTAAAGCTCGGGTCTGTGATGGTGATAGTGTGTACTGTGCCCCACTAAGATCTAAATCTAGGCTTGTATTAAGAAATCTATCTAGATATCTAGTCTACATTATAACTATAAATATCTTATACTTTTTAGATTTAGATTGGCACTCATTAAGATGTGATGCCCCGTTTAACCCAGAAATGAATGTAGCTACAAAATCAGTAAATTCTTTTTTATGAAATAGTTTGAACTATCAGTTCAAGTATTTTATTGTATAGGCCTATGTATCTATTTTATCTTTTATGACTTTTATTTGGGGGTCTCCACCCCATCACCGCAGCTCCTTTTTTTCGCTGGGTTTTCATGTAATCGGGCCTCCCTGAATCCCCATTTTTTCACTTTATTCACATTTTTAAAATTTGGTGAGGAATTTCTGTATCTGGCAAACCATTTCTGGGTCAAACCGGACATCAGATCTTTTAAAGGAGTGCCCCTAGATTTAATAATAACTCTCAGAATTAAACCAAAACACAAGAGAACAAGTAGATTTAGGCCTTAGATATACTATATTAATTTGAATTCCTTCTTTGATCAGACAATGGTGCATAAAAATTGCTGGCCCAAAGTGAAGGAAATGACAATATTATTAAAGACCCATTATAAGAACAAAGGAGACAAATACAAGGAATAGACAGAAACAAATGCTGGCCACCATGGGGATCGAATCCACAACTTCTGCACCGACACTCATCACCTTGTCATGAAAAGGAAGCATGCTACCGACTGAGTCTTTGTTTTTTTAGTAAAAACTTGGCCAAGCATTGCTGCCTACACCTTAGCTGTGAATTTGACCAGATCGGCTTCAACTCTTTTGGACTGCAAACGATATGTGTATTTCTTCGATACAATGTCCTCTACTTACCTTTATAGAAATTGTGTGTTCATGCATCATTAATTATTGACGTTCAGCAGAGGCAAAGAATAGAATTGATAACCGTGCATCTCATTTATCAGCAAGATGCAAATCCACATCAGTTAAAACTTGGGACAATCATCTCATATTATCGTCATCATCATTATTTATTTTTTTATTATTATGATTAACTTCCACATAAAACCTGAGTCTATTACTAATAGGTTGAAAAATAAAGATGTGAGGACAGGTCGCATTTTTTGGCATGTTTGAATTTATATTATGATAATCGATTATTATTATTATTATCACACTCAAACCTTGCTTTACAATCTCCCACTATATTGTCATGGATCAGACAGTGTGTATACTTGAAATGAAATGACATTTATAATTTGTTATACCGCCATCCGCCAATAATTTGGTGTTAGCGTTTCTTAATAACTATTGTACAATACAATTTGTTACAGTTATAAATACCGCCAATGTTTAAGTGTATCATTATTGTTATTATTATTAATACCATTATTATTATTATTACTATTATAATATTATTATGATTATATTCATACTTTATATTATTACTTATGGCGGCATTAGGGAATGAAAGTTCTGCTCAAATATTATGATGAAACAATGAAATTTTCAATGATTTAATGTCGCTTCTGGTCGAAAAAATTCCTCAAATGAAAACGATCTTGGGATCATAAAGAACCTACATGTAAAATATGGTTACTTACTTTTAGTGGCCTGGCAACAAAGCCTTTGGCAAACAAAGAATGACCAACTCCAAATTATATATCTAGATGACAGAAAAGTATCATTTATATATTTCTGAGTTGGTCGCTCTTGTTCGCCAAAGGCTTTGTTTAGTTTCACTAAACTGAAAGTAGCCATATTTTGCTTTTAGGTTCTAAATGATCCCAAGATCGTTTTCATGTGAGAAATTGTTTTATCAGAAGTGACGTTTAGTTTTTATTGAAAATTTCATTGTTTCCCCATTTGTGAGCACAATTTTCATACACCTAAGCCGCCAATTTGAACAGGTTTTATAATTTAAAAGTTTGAATAGGACCAGTTCAGATCTGCCTGTTTAACCTCAATATCGAATTATGACTCTATCTCATAATCGTTCTTGGTATCATCCAGGATGTGACATGCTTATTTTAAAATTTTTTTTTAATGAAAATTCGTTATTTATATATCAGTTAAGAAAAAAATGAAAAATATTTTGAGACAGGGTAGACAGGAGAAATAACATCGACAATCCTAAAAAGGAGAAGGGTTATCTAAGATTTATAACTTGTATTTTTAAACCAAGAAATGAAGTTAAGATGACAAAAAGAACAC
>JAXRKP010000926.1:22500-85000 GCA_037039925.1 Doris montereyensis | reverse complement strand
TTAGGTATGAGATTTCCGGTATCAAGGTGCAAAGAATAAACTCTTCTGTTACAGAGTGAAAAAGGATTTTATTGAAGTGAATTGTCATGACCACCCCTTTACACATTGAAATGGTGTCATCTGCTGTAAATAGCGTGGGGTTTTGTGATGTGTTATTATTGCTAGAAAAAGACAATGCGTTGTCTGCCTAAGATCCCAATCTGGCTAACATCCGCCACTTTTTTTTCAATTTCTCAAGGTGTGAGATGTTAAGAGAACACTACTGTTCAAGTGGGAAAGCTTCAGTTTTTTTTATTATATAGATAGAAATAAATTTACTAGTCATGGTTATGTGTTTATGAATATCCACATAAGTGTGTATTGCTAAGGATAATTTGAAGAAAAAAATGTATTGCATTTACATGGTCTTCATTTCACTGACTTTACATCTATATTATATATGCATCACTGTGTAATTTTCCTGTGTAGATGATATTGTTTCCTTATACAGATGCTACCCTTGTTATTTGTATGATTCTCCTGTTTGACATCATAAACAAATAATACTGTCATATCATTCTTTTCTAACTTTGAAAGGAATACCTGTGAACCAGCCTCTCTCTAGCGGCTGGGCGGCTCTAATGTATGCTAGTAACAACGCTAAACCGGCCCTAGTTGAGTTCTTGCTGCAAGAAGGAGCTGATGCAACCTTTCATTGTGGTTCGTTTATAAACTGGTTTTGGCTTGTGATCTTCATTTATCAACACCCTAGATAACATACACATACACATTCTCTCTCTCTCTCTCTCTCCCTGTCTGTCTCTCTCTCCCTGTCTGTCTCTGTTTCTCCTTGTGTGTCTGTCTGTCTGTCTGTCTCTCTCTCTTTCTCTCCCTTCCTCCCTCCCTCTTCCCTCTCCGTCCCTCCCTCCCTTTTCCATCTCCCTCTCTCCTTGTTATCCTTTATCAATATCAAGCTCATCTTGTTTATTGTCCATAGTTGTCCAGTTCTAAATTTCTTGTCTTCTTTAATCTTTTTGTAATGTTATTTATGTAATCTCCTGTCAACAACCTGTTGTAGTGAATGTTCCAATGGTTTGTGTGGGTTTTTTTTTTCTCATGGATGCTGCATATTAAAAAAATTCTCATGTGTTCACATTTTAAGTTTGAGTTGGACATATAAAGTAATCTCATTTGTTTTCATGAATGAAGCAGAAAAAAAGCAACATTTTGGAAAACGTGAGCCGTCTTGTTTCTTTTTTAAAATCTTTTTTCTTTCTAAAGCCCCTTTCATCTCCTCCTTCCTCCTCCCCTTTCTCCCCCAGATATATGTACACATCATTGATGTGTGCTTGCTCTGCCACGACTCACAGTGAGGAAGATGTGCTAGCGTGTGCCAGCTGTTTGATAGACGCAGGAGCAGACGTCAATGCTAAAGACAGGTAAAAGTAAAGTCATAGTAAAGCATCTATACTCACTGTTGAGCTTGAAGTAATCTTCTGGAGTCAAGTTCCTTTAACTCTTTCTATACCGCCTTAAATATGGTGTTCTAACCGCCATTATTTGATGGATAAAAAAATACCAGGGTGCCCTCAGTGATTGCCTTTGTATATGGATTTACACTGTAATACATATGTAATGTTAGATATCAATGGAAAGGTAATGAAATAAGCTTTACAATAATGTGATGATAACAAAAATTCGGAATGATATATGTTTGACGGTACATGTTCTAATTCAAGAGTTCAAGGGGAGGTAACACATTTTTTAGACAAAATACTGACTTTCAAGACACATTCAAAGAAATCCAATGAAGTGTCACCTAATGGAGACATGTACATGAAATGTAATCATTTACAAGTCAACAGACATAAAAATCATCATGCTGCTACAATTAGGAGAGATAATATGGCCAAAACAAGAATTCATGTCATCATTCAGAAAAAAGACGGAAATTCGCTAGAAATTTTGTTTTTCTATTTTGCCACAAAGAAGCAGATAATTTCAAACGTGTCACTCATTTGTCACTTTCAGTGTTGTTTTGTCTTTGGAGATGCACAATATAAGTATGTTTGTGAAAAAAAAGAAAACAGAGGCATAAGATCATAAGGATTTAGTGAGACAGAAGGCGGAAAAGAGCAGGGATAAATTTCTCACCAATAAGAGAACACAGCTAAATCCACTTGTCTTTTCATGGTATTCAATGATAGAACTTCTACATCCAAAAGTCTTTGCATGATAATCCAATGTTTATAAAGTCATAATAATCCATATATAATAGGAAAGTTCTGAAGACATCCAATTCTGAATTTATAGATGCAGGTTATAATTTGGCGTCTGTCATCATAAAACTTATGAAAAATAAAAAGTTTTGTTTTCACCCTAACATTCCAATAATTTTTACATCTCCTAGTTCTGTCTTTGTACTGCTTTTATAGCTGCAAATTTGGCACTGTGTGAAAAAGCTTGAAACAACCTTTCACACAGAGATGGGGCTTCGTTGAACACCCTGAGCAGAAAAAACTTGATCTTTTTCGTTTCCCCATGGTGCGACACATGACGCATTCACAATCAAGACCAGAGAAGTCGACAAGATGTTTGTTGCCCTGCAGACGTTCAACATCATTTGCTCTGGGCTTTCTCCCAGGCTTTGAGGATAAGGTCAAAAGATGGGGAGGTGTGATGGTAGCGACAGAAGCTGTAATCTCACTGATGAGTGTGTCCTTGAAATTGTTAAAGGGGCACTTCCTTACAGCAGCGCTGATTTATGAGAAACAGAATATGCGCATTTACTTGACACACTTCCCACATCCATTGAAACAATTTTCTCCACCACCGTCTTGTTTTACGGTGATGGGTGCTGTAGTATGACAACATCTGGTCAGCCCGATCACATCCATTGAAACAACTTTCTCCACCACCGTCTTGTTTTACGGTGATGGGTGCTGTAGTATGACAACATCTGGTCAGCCCGATCACATCCATTGAAACAACTTTCTCCACCACCGTCTTGTTTTACGGTGATGGGTGCTGTAGTATGACAACATCTGGTCAGCCCGATCACATCCATTGAAACAACTTTCTCCACCACCGTCTTGTTTTACGGTGATGGGTGCTGTAGTATGACAACATCTGGTCAGCCCGATCACATCCATTGAAACAATTTTCTCCACCACCGTCTTGTTTTACGGTGATGGGTGCTGTAGTATGACAACATCTGGTCAGCCCGATCACATCCATTGAAACAACTTTCTCCACCACCATCTTGTTTTACGGTGATGGGTGCTGTAGTATGACAACATCTGGTCAGCCCGATCACATCCATTGAAACAATTTTCTCCACCACCATCTTGTTTTACGGTGATGGGTGCTGTAGTATGACAACATCTGGTCAGCCCGATCACATCCATTCATCTCATGGTTGTAGTCGTCAATGATGATCGGGTTGACTACATGCCGTCTTCCTTCTTCACGTTCCACCCAACCAACCCGACCTTTGCTTGAAACAACAACACAGGGCTTTCTAGACTTTTTGTCTTTCTAGGCAACCAATAGAACACCTTTTTCCTCATTGTAGAAATATCTTTCTTCCATGTGTTGTAGTCTCATGTTATTTTTTATTTCTTGTGGGAAGTGTCTCCTGTTTGTGTTGAGTGTGCCTGTGTAATTATGACGTTGTTCTCGTAAATAATCAATAAGTGGCATTGACGTATAATATCTGTCTGCATATATGTGGTGTCCTGATCTGTTTAGTGGAGTGATGAGTGTTGAAAATACTTTGACAGCTTGCTGAGAATGAGGATCTGTGTCAGGATTGTATGTGGTGTTGGCGCCAAAGTATGTTAGGATATTGTAAACATAACCAGTCGCAGAATCACATGCCCCAAATGTTTTGATGTGATGTTTTTTGGGCTTGGAGGCATTGTACTGCTTGTGTTTGAAGCGCCCCTTGAAGCCAATTACCATCTCATCAATGCTGATGTCTTCATAAGGGTAGAAAGATTCTTGAAATTTTCCCAAAAGCTTGTTGATGAATGGTTCTATCTTGGCTTTACCTTCTGCACCTGGCTCACATACGTGTATCATGCTGTGGTAGATGAGCTGAAAATAATTCCTGCAGAACATCTGCCCATGCCATGGGGTATGTTTATGCTTGAGTGTCGACCAATAATCAGAAACAAATGGCTTTGGCTCAATTCCCATAGAAATGAGTACGCTAAGAAATTTGTACATTTTATATCGACCGACGGGATTCCAGGCAGAAAAATAGGATGAGTTGGGATGCTTTGCAAGGACTAACTCAGCATACCTATTGATCTGATCTATCAACTCATCTACCACATCAGTATCAAAGAACAGCTGCAGAAACTGAAAAGGTCCAGCATTTTCTCCACACTGGTGTCTAGGGCCAGAATCCCTCCACGAAAATGAAAATGATTCCAGTCTCCTCACCTTCTCCAACCCTCCTCCATGGACCAGTGCTAATGGGAGTTTCAGCTTCATCTTCACTGTCAGTGTCACTACTAGTACTAGATCTAGATCTACTAGTACTTGGAACATTGCTAGGGCTAGATCTAGGATGGCTCTGGCTTGCTCTTACTCTAGCTCTTTTCCCCTTTCCGCCGTTAGTGATAGATCTACTGTTTTGATACAGTTTTCTTCATCACTTTCACCACTTCTACTGTCATCACTCGGCCACTTCTCACTCCCTGAATCACTGTCCAAAACATCATCAAAATCACTAACATCATCGTCAGGCAGATTTCTGAACAAATCTAACGCCTGTTGTCCAGTAAAACGTCTGGGAGGTCTATCCCAATCCCGAATCACCAGAAAAAGTAGGCGTGGTCATGTTTGTTTGTTTGATTTGTTACAAAAGAAGATTGACTATCTGTTTACAAAATCAAAAAAGGAGCTAAAAGTTAATTTTCCCTGGATGTTCTAGTTTTTACAAATCAATACAAAATAGGCTTATAAACAAATAATCATGGTTAGTCTTGAACACCGATTTGGGAAAAAAATGGCGTTACAAAGAAAGAGTTAAGACTTTACGTTTCTGTTTAATCATGAATCAAGCTTAAAAAGGCATCATAGATCTCAAGCTTATCCCAAAGAGTTAAAGGCCTTTATCATAGATCTCAGCTTATCCCAAAGAGTTAGGCCTAATTTTCAAACACTGATCACCCAAAAAGTTAAGTTTCTCAAATCCCCCAAGAGTTAAGAGCCTTTGACCCACTGAATCTCAGCTTATCCCAAAGATTAAGGCCTGTTACAAAAGCTTATCCCAAAGAGTTAATTATCTGTCTCCAAGCTATCAAAATCAAAAAAGGCATAATCCCAAAGAGTTAAGGCAATCATAGATCTCAAGCTTATCCCAAAGAGTTACCTTTACATGAATTCATAGATCTCAAGCTGAACAAATCTCAAGAACCCAAGAGTTAAGGCCTTTACCGATCATAGATCTCAAGTCCCAAGAATGGGATACCCATCAAGATCTCAAGCTTATCCCAAGGGATCATAGATCTCAAAGCTTATCCCAAAGAGTTAAGGCCTTTATGGTCCATCATAGATCTCAATCCCAAAGAGTTAAGGCCTTTGTTTGTTTTGATCTCAAAGCTTATCCCAAGAGTTAAGGCCTTTACGGCCCATCATAGATCTTAAAAATCAATCCCAAAGAGTTAAGGCCTTTACGGCCCATCAAGATCTCAAGCACATCACAGATCTCAAGCATCCCAAGGGTTAAGGCCTTTACGGCCCATCATAATCTCAATCCCAATAAGTTAATTTAATAATAATAATAAATAATAAGATGCCAGTCATGATCTCAAGCTTAGGTCTTTAATCCCAAGCTAGTGCTTATATATCCATTTGCACCTGGTTTGAGTGGGGAATAGTCATGTCCCAAAGTTAGGTGTCTTTCCCCCAAAAGTTAAGGCTACGGCCAATCATAGATCTCCAAACTCGGTGAATGGCCTAGTTTCTAACAAACGATCCACCGACTCGAGGACATGATCATAATAATAAGCTTTGAGATTTAACCCGGGACCTCTTCATGATCCCAGTCTGGCAAACCCAGGTCTTTAATCCCAAGTAGTTTGGAGTAGGGTCCCCCTCCTTTTTCAAGGCATACGGC
The DNA here is from genome assembly GCA_037039925.1 of Doris montereyensis. NCBI lineage: Eukaryota > Metazoa > Mollusca > Gastropoda > Nudibranchia > Dorididae > Doris > Doris montereyensis. The sequence goes on along the minus strand of JAXRKP010000926.1, from coordinate 78,891 downwards.
CCATGAGTGGTTTGTTATTTTCTTTCCCAAGAGGGGTAGATCTCAAGACTCCAAAGGTTACTTTCATCAAGTCTTAAAATCATTGAGACCCAACTATCCTCAAGCTTCATGCCCTTGGAACTGGGAATTGAACCCCCAAGGTCTGTACACAATAACTGAGCTCCAGCACCTCCTGATAATAATAATAATAATAATAATAATAATAAAAGATGCCAGTCTGCATCTTTAATCCCAAGTAGTGCTTATATCGGCCATTTGACCTGGTTTGAGTGGGGAAAGACGTGTTATCCTTTCCCAAAGCACGACGTCGGACCTAGCTTTGCAGGATTTGAACCCGGGACCTCTTCAAAAGGCATGTAGTGGTTTGTTATTTTTTGCCACCAGGACTTTATTTCATCAAGAATCCGTATGCCCTTGGAAATGGGAATTGAACCCGGGTCTGTACACAATAACTTGAGCTCCAGCATCCTGAATAAAAATAGATAGGGGTACCCTCGGCAAAAGACTTTATCCTTTAGGCAGTAAAGTGCCCTATGAATGAAATGGCCTGCTGGGGGATAAAGGATGTACAGTCCCAGTTGAGCCTGTATTGGTTGTGCAGCGATACGGACTATAAATCCATCTTTATCTCTATCTTTTATCTTCTTTATTATGAAGGTACCACTCTACTCCTCTCATGCTGGCTAGCCGAGCTGGAAAAGTGGAAACAGTGAAGTTGCTGATACAACAGGGGGCAAAGGTCAACGACCAGGATTCCCGAGGATGGACGGTAATTATGAGCTTTGTCGTGTGATTTTCTTTTTTAACTGTTCAGTGTTTGTACCATGCTATCTCAATATTGTAAAAAATGAATACAAAAGTTATCAGAAATTTTATTCAGATGTTTTTGCGATGGTGGTGTCAGAAACTCAATGGCTAGATTGCCAGACTTCGCATCGTGACATCTCGGGTTCAAATCCTGGCAATGAGGTCCAACATTATCTCCGATGGGAAAAATGCTTAACACTCATTTCTTTGCTCCTGAATCCAAGTGCAAATGAGTACCAACATCAGCATGATCATAAGATCTGCGATGAACTAAATATCCTGTCGAGCTGAATCCAGCTATGTATTATCACCTGTTAGTGCGCTATATAGACCAGGACAAGCTCTTGGTGGGTCTATGTGCCACAACTACAGCTTTGAAAGAACAGACGGGGGTCCAGTCTACAGGCCCTGAGGTAATTCACTTTTCTGTCCTTGGGCTCGAATGGAGCCAAATGCATTCACTAATTAGTAATATCAGCACCCCTACAAGAGTCAGGGTTATTTTCATTCTAGTTTTACACCCCAAATACATACACCTCGCAGGTGTCTATGAGGACTAAAGAGACGAAGGAATTCGATTGGCCACCTGCCTGGCAGGGATGGTGGTTCTTTTTTAACGTTACGAAATTCATTCATATTTTATATTAAGAGAATTTTAAAAATTTTGAATGATATTGCAGGCATTAACGATGGCCACCCAGAAATGTCACAAGATGGTGGTGATGTCTTTGCTGGATGCCAGTGCCAACTGTGACCTGAAACACCGGGACAAGCTGACCGTCAAAGACCTGGCCGCCCACTTGCCCACAGACGAAGTTAGTGACAGTCACACCCTGACCCTTGTTACTATTGTACCTTTTGATTTTTTATTTGCTTTACCCACATCCACAACTAAGGTGATCTCGGGGTTTTTTGGTTGGATTTTTAATTTTGCCCGTAGTGCCTTGTAAACAACCAAGGGGTCTTTAATGTACACAGAGTGTTGTGATCTGCACACGGGACCTCCTTTTTATTGTCCTTCTCCGATGGGACCACCTACCTGGAGTGGGGGGGGGGGGGGGGGGGTAAATTTTGCTCCAAAAAACGGGAGAGAATGGTTCAACTGTTGGCGGGGCTCTGGCCGTTTTGAGACATAAGAAATTGAAGCACTCAGCCATTTGTACCTTGACCGACCCATCAGTTGAAAACTGACTTGGCTGGTTTGTGCTGATGTGAAAAATGAAAGCTCAACTTGGCCGTTTTGATAAACGATAGCTTTGAAGCATTTCTAGAAGATAATGTCTTCTGTTTTTTGTTTTACACAGTGTAGCCTTAGTTTCTGTTAAGATGAATAGCTAATTTTCTCAAAATTGGAAATTTCGGACTTGGCCGGTTTGTACCCAGCACCATCGATATTTCTCTGTTGATACTATACAACCCAAATTTGGGGGCAATCAGACTATAAATAAAAAAGAAGTTGATATGTATATCATTGTCAAAAAGTAACGTTGTGAGAAAATCGTATTTGAAATAATTTAATTAATTTTCTCTCTCATAAAACCTAGAAAAGAGTAGGATGATACTTTGAAGGATTATAAAACCTTGACTGGCTCCAAACTACTTCTTGTCGACCCTGTTTCACCTGCCCTGGCTTCCTTATCCTCATGTCGAACGACACCTTTCTTGATACCAGGTGTGCGGAATATGTCACATAATTTTCCATTGATCTAAGGCAATATTTGTCGGTGGCTGAGAGGGGGTTAGGCTGCCAGACTGGGGGATCATAAAGTCCCGAGTTCGAATCCTAGCAAAGCCAGGTCCGACGTTGTTTTCCTTGGGAAAGAAAGACGCTTAACACACATTTTCCCAACTCTAACCAGATGCAAATGGGTACAAGCAGATAAAGACAAACAGTGAGGCAAGGGGCATGTTGGAAGTGAAGGCAATGACATAAGATAAATATGAAAGCCCCATAGGAACAAAGACGAGACAAATACAAGGAATAGTCAGGAAAAAATCCCGGCCACCATGAGGATCGAACCCACGACCTTTGCATCAGCACCCATTGCCCTGCCATGACAAGAAAGCGTGCTGCCAAAATGGAGTGTACTCAGCTGGGTTGGTGGCACGCTTTCTTTTCATGGTGACACCATGGGTGCCAACGCAGAGGTCGTGGGTTCGATCCCCATGGTGGCCAGGATTTTTTCTGACTATTCCTTGTATTTGTCTCGTCTTTGTTCCTATGGGGCTTTCATATTATCTTATGTCATTGCCTTCACTGGGTACAAGTACTAGCTTGGAAGTAAAAACCTACGTCAGACTAGCGTCCTCGCCAGGAGGTCATCTGTTCCGCTTTACGCTATAGAAACCGGGATATGCTTCGGCTCGATGGGCCTAAAGGGCCTTGAAGGAACTTTACTAAAGCAATATTCAGGACAATTCGTCAAAAGTAGATATTTTGGATAGACTACATTGTGATGATTAAAATGAGTTCCAACTTTAGTGATACTTTATAGACAAAATTACTAGTTTTTACAGTACAAGAGATGTGTTGAAGATTTGGCCTGTGTGGTTCCTAAAATAATACAATAAACTAGATTTGTACCATAGTGGGGCAACAATGGCTTGTTCGGGACTGTCCGCCGCTCCTCAACGTTCGACTTACTGCTCAATGTTTGTCCTACCGCTCAACGTTCGACTTATGCTCAACGATTTATTTTAAAATGTATGTCCACGATTAGGTCTTTTCCTATATTACAGATGTTGGCACTATTAGAACGGAGACCCTTCATCGCAAGTAGCTATGGTGATGATGCGAGCACAACGTCATCACTAGGCACATCTAGTCACTGCCTTTTGGATTCAGGAGATACGTCAACGAAGTAAGACTCAACATGGCAGGCCCAGCGCTGCCTTGTCACATCTTTCCTTTTTGCTCTTTTTATAGAACTAGTGCAGTCAGCAACCCGCTCACAGAATGGGAAAAAGCCTGTGTTCCCAACTATGGAACTCCTTGAGCTAGATCTAGATCAATCTAAATCTAGGGCTGCTGATAGTGAACGAGAAATAAAGACAAATCTATCAGTATCACCATCCCTTACCCTGAAATTTATTTAGTTTCTAGGTCGACACTAGAGACGACTTGACTTGACCTAATGGGCCAGATGTCATATCCAGTCATTTTAAAAAAATGGATCGCTTTTTTAGATCCATTTAAGCATACGATTTAAGACTCGATGAGTAAATAAATGACAAAATTGGGGTATACAGTTTGTTGCATGAACAAACTTCCCACATCGAATCTGTATCTACATGTGTGCCATTTGACGGCCGAGGGAAGTGTCGTTACTGAGATTACCCCCGCACCAACAAAGGAATTGTCTATTGGAATAGCTAGACTTTCTTTCATATAAGATTGAAGCCTTGTGTAAAAGTAAAGATGAGCTTCAGGTCATATCGGGTAGGAATCCTGATTTTTTACAAATGGCATACTATGGTAGTTTGACAATACATAGCTTTAAAAAGTTCACAGTTGTCAAAATTCCTCCCTGTGTTATGAAATGATTGTGTAGTCGTACAATTTGTAATGAGACTGTTGAACAGAAATATTTTTTACTGTCTGTTAGTTTCACAAATTATCCTTTGTTTTTGACTTTAAGTAATTATCTTCTTTTTTTTTGTCTTTATTAATTATCTTTTGTCTGTCTTAAATCAATATCTTTTGCCTTGATTTTAACTTATTATTATCTTTTGTCTTTTGGGTTTTTTTTACTGCTATTTTTTGTGTTTGTTTTTCAACTATCTTTTGTCTTTTTTTAAGCTGTTATCTTTTGTCTTTGTTTTTCAACTGTTATCTTTTGTGTTTGTTTTTCAACTGTTATCTTTTGTGTTTGTTTTTCAACTGTTATCTTTTGTCTTTCTTTTTCAACTGTTATCTTTTGTCTTTGTTTTTCAACTGTTATCTTTTGTCTTTCTTTTTCAACTGTTATCTTTTGTCTTTGTTTTTCAACTGTTATCTTTTGTCTTTGTTTTTCAACTGTTATCTTTTGTCTTTGTTTTTCAACTGTTATCTTTTTTTTCAACTGTCTTTGTTTTTTTTTCAACTGTTATCTTTTGTCTTTGTTTTTCAACTGTCATCTTTTGTCTATGTTTTTCAACTGTTATCTTTTGTTTTTGTTTCAGATCAACTGATTTACGCTATGGAGAATTAGAATTATTTTTATTTGGATTGGAGCTGCAGCATCTTTTGCCATTGTTCAGAAAGCAGTTGATAGACCTTTCTCTTTTGTTAACGTTAACAGAACAAGACCTGAATGAATGTACGGGTGACCTTTGTCAAACATTATAGATTTGGTTTTTGTCGATGGCATGTATGTCCGTCCACATCAAATGACATCAAATGAAGGAGTTGATCTACCGTTTACATCAAGATCTAGGGTATATGTTGGAACTGTATTGCTGAAAGACAGAAAGCAGCAGAGGAGTGGGTAAATGATCAACCCCACTTCTATCACATAGGAGAGCACGTGTACAATTGAAAACTGCTCCAACTATAGTGAGCGTGTAATTGAAAAGATCTTCAACATGTGAGACGCTGCCAAGACCAACACTGTCTCGGGCAGTGAAGGAAATAATTAAATAGAAAACACCAAGTGTACCCGTGTCTGCCTTGACAGCCAGCTGTCTATTGAGCCTGAGCGCATATGTGTCTGGTATGGAATCGAGTTTTATGGCTCATAGAGCCGAAGCTTATGCCAGTTTATGTGATGTGAACTAGGACAGGAATTGACTTGCTACATCATCTCCAGGACAGGACATTAGTCCGTTGCAGGTTTTACTCCTTAGTCAGCGCTGGTTTCCATTGGATTTGGGATGAGGGAGATTTAGAATGAGTCTACGTATTATAAGACTTTTTCTTTCCTTTGAGTAAAATATGTATCTCTTTCTTGTCTTTCTGTTTCAGGCAGGTGTAGAGCAGGTAGGGGCCAGGAAGAAACTTCTAGAGGCTTCTCAAACTGTCCACAAACGAACATGGGAAGCTTCAAGTCTCGTTTCCATTCATTTCAACAAGTGTATCAGGTGGGCCACTCCTCTTTCTGCCTGATTTTATTTTATGTGCATAACTGCTAACCGGCATGAGAAAAAAATGTATTTAAAGATGGATGGATTTATAGTCCATATCCCCGCATAAGTGCAGGCTCACCAATTGTACATCATTTATCCCCCAGCCAAGCAGGTCATTTCATTCAAAGTCCTTCTCAACTCCCAGGGGAGAATACAGTACACAAACCTGTTACTGTTAAGCTTTTCAAACTACCACTCTGACAAGATCTTTCTCTGCCTTTAGCTGGGTACCCATTCACACCTGAATCAAGTGAGTATATTTATACATGTATACCCTGTAAGTCCGATATTTTAGGACGTGAGTCATTACACAGAACACTATATTATAGTAGTCTCCGGCTGAGTGAACATTCGCCGGGAGGTAAGAAAACCGTGCACTCAGGCAGACTGTGCTCTTAGGCGGGATTGACTTACAGTGATGTCATTTAGCGGTATCTCTCTAAACAAGAAGAGCACCTTAGCAAACGTGTCAGTTTGTTTGTCCCAATTGAAAGGTGTGCGTCCTTTGTCAAGGGAGATCAGAAATGAGTGTCAGCGTGAAGAGATTTTTATGATACGACTGCCTGCACGAGTTTCTCCCTAGGAGGCGAAAGGCGCTATTTGTGTGCGCAGGATCCCTGAACTCTATGTGTATATGTGTGTGTATTGGTGTGTGTGTACACATTTTTGTGGACACTTGGGGGGGTGGTAGGTCCTATTTCCTTCCTTTCTTTCTATCACTTATCTTTCATCTTGTTGTTTCCTCTTAATGTACCTTGAGATGCACCGCAAAGGTGGATTGGGTAAATTTCGGTCTGAAACAAACACAAAAACTATACGGTTTATTGTTTTTATTTCAATTAAAAAACGTTGTTGAGACAAGTTTTTAGCAGATTTAGGCAGAGTCCTTTCTCAGCAACCACGTGCTTAGACTTACAGGGGTAAATTCACATAGAAAACATGCTGTTTCGCATCGATGACCGCGCACTCAAGCTGACCGTGCGCTTAGGTGGCGGCACGCACTTAGCTGGAGACTACCGTATTCAGAAGCCTTCTAAAATAACTTCTTGTCACCTTACCACCAGAAGGTTTGTCAGTAAAATTGTTTTGTGTTTTTTGTTTTTTTTTAAATTTCAGCTGTGCCGATGCGTGGCTATGATTGCCAACATCTCAAAGCATATGCGTTACGTTGCCAGCACAGCCACGTACGTAAAGGAGCAAATACGAAGACACCCTGAGACCGTCATGCAACCAACGGTACAGTTTTATTTTCTCTGACTCTGATGAAATTGCCAAGTGTTGTCCATGAATAGCATCTCACATGGTACAGGACTTGTGTAAGGGTTGGGGTTTTTTCCCCTCAATCACAATTCCCCTACAAGGCTTCAAAATTTATTTTGTTGTGGCCCATGAAAATATTATCATACCATCTGGTTTGATAAAAACAAAAGAAAAAGATGTATTTGTAGTCTGTATCCCCCGCACAAGTGCAGGCTCACTGACTTTACATCATTTGTCCCCCAGCAGGCCATTTCATTCAAAGTCCTTCTCCACTGCCGGGGAGAATACAGTGCACAAACCTGTTGGGCTTTTCATACTAACGCTCTGACAAGATCTTTCCCTATCTATTGCTATGAGTACTCATTCACACCTGAGTCGCGGGAGGAATGTAGAGTGAAGTACCTTTCCTAAGAGTACAATGTTGTGAAAAAAAACTCACCTGTGCCAGCCGTGGGGCTTGAACTAGTGTCGTCGTGATTACCAGCTCACAACACTAGGGTTCAGCTACAACGCCTTAAGGACAACTGTGTAACCATGATGTGTAATTTGTGTAGTAGATGTTGTAGTTGGTAATATACTAGTAGTAGATGTTGTAGTTGGTGTTGTAACCATGATGTGTAATTTGTGTGTAGTAGTTAGTAATAGTACTAGTAGTAGATGTTGTAATTTGTTGTAGTGTTGTAATAGTACTAGTAGTAGATGTTGTAGTTGGTGTTGTAACCATGATGTGTAATTTGTGTGTAGTAGTTAGTAATAGTACTAGTAGTAGATGTTGTAATTTGTGTGTAGTAGTTAGTAATAGTACTATAGTAGATGTTGTAGTTGGTGTTGTATTTAATTTGTGTGTAGTAGTTAGTAATAGTACTAGTAGTAGATGTTGTAGTTGGTGTTGTAACCATGATGTGTAATTTGTGTGTAGTAGTTAGTAATAGTACTAGTAGTAGATGTTGTAGTTGGTGTTGTAACCATGATGTGTAATTTGTGTGTAGTAGTTAGTAATAGTACTAGTAGTAGATGTTGTAGTTGGTGTTGTAACCATGATGTGTAATTTGTGTGTAGTAGTTAGTAATAGTACTAGTAGTAGATGTTGTAGTTGGTGTTGTAACCATGATGTGTAATTTGTGTGTAGTAGTTAGTAATAGTACTAGTAGTAGATGTTGTAGTTAGTGTTGTAACCATGATGTGTAATTTGTAGTAGTTATAATAGTACTAGTAGTAGATGTTGTAGTTGGTGTTGTAACCATGAATTTGTGTAGTAGTTAGTAATAGTACTAGTAGTAGATGTTGTAGTTGGTGTTGTAACCATGATGTGTAATTTGTGTGTAGTAGTTAGTAATAGTACTAGTAGTAGATGTTGTAGTTGGTGTTGTAATCATGATGTGTAATTTGTGTGTAGTAGTTAGTAATAGTACTAGTAGTAGATGTTGTAGTTGGTGTTGTAACCATGATGTGTAATTTGTGTGTAGTAGTTAGTAATAGTACTAGTAGTAGATGTTGTAGTTGGTGTTGTAACCATGATGTGTAATTTGTGTGTAGTAGTTAGTAATAGTACTAGTAGTAGATGTTGTAGTTGGTGTTGTAATCATGTGTAATTTGTGTGTAGTAGTTAGTAATAGTACTAGTAGTAGATGTTGTAGTTGGTGTTGTAACCATGATGTGTAATTTGTGTGTAGTAGTTAGTAATAGTACTAGTAGTAGATGTTGTAGTTGGTGTTGTAACCATGATGTGTAATTTGTGTGTAGTAGTTAGTAGTAGATGTTGTAGTTGGTGTTGTAACTGATGTGTAGTAGTAGATGTTGTAGTAGATGTTGTAGTTGGTGTTGGAACCATGATGTGTAATTTGTGTGTAGTAGTTAGTAATAGTACTAGTAGTAGATGTTGTAGTTGGTGTTGTAACCATGATGTGTAATTTGTGTGTAGTAGTTAGTAATAGTACTAGTAGTAGATGTTGTAGTTGGTGTTGTAACCATGATGTGTAATTTGTGTGTAGTAGTTAGTAATAGTACTAGTAGTAGATGTTGTAGTTGGTGTTGTAACCATGATGTGTAATTTGTGTGTAGTAGTTAGTAATAGTACTAGTAGTAGATGTTGTAGTTGGTGTTGTAACCATGATGTGTAATTTGTGTGTAGTAGTTAGTAATAGTACTAGTAGTAGATGTTGTAGTTGGTGTTGTAGTAGTAGATGTTGTAGTTGGTGTTGTAACCATGATGTGTAATTTGTGTGTAGTAGTTAGTAATAGTACTAGTAGTAGATGTTGTAGTTGGTGTTGTAACCATGATGTGTAATTTGTGTGTAGTAGTTAGTAATAGTACTAGTAGTAGATGTTGTAGTTGGTGTTGTAACCATGTGTAATTTGTGTGTAGTAGTTAGTAATAGTACTAGTAGTAGATGTTGTAGTTGGTGTTGTAACCATGATGTGTAATTTGTGTGTAGTAGTTAGTAATAGTACTAGTAGTAGATGTTGTAGTTGGTGTTGTAACCATGATGTGTAATTTGTGTGTAGTAGTTAGTAATAGTACTAGTAGTAGATGTCGTAGTTGGTGTTGTAACCATGATGTGTAATTTGTGTGTAGTAGTTAGTAATAGTACTAGTAGTAGATGTTGTAGTTGGTGTTGTAACCATGATGTAATTTGTGTGTAGTAGTTAGTAATAGTACTAGTAGTAGATGTTGTAGTTGGTGTTGTAACCATGATGTGTAATTTGTGTGTAGTAGTTAGTAATAGTACTAGTAGTAGATGTTGTAGTTGGTGTTGTAACCATGATGTGTAATTTGTGTGTAGTAGTTAGTAATAGTACTAGTAGTAGATGTCGTAGTTGGTGTTGTAACCATGATGTTAATTTGTGTGTAGTAGTTAGTAATAGTACTAGTAGTAGATGTTGTAGTTGGTGTTGTAACCATGATGTGTAATTTGTGTGTAGTAGTTAGTAATAGTACTAGTAGTAGATGTTGTAGTTGGTGTTGTAACCATGATGTGTAATTTGTGTGTAGTAGTAGTTAGTAATAGTACTAGTAGTAGATGTTGTAGTTGGTGTTGTAACCATGTAGTAGTACTGTAGTAGATGTTGTAGTTGGTGTTGTAACCATGATGTGTAATTTGTGTGTAGTAGATGTAATTTGTAGTAGTTAGTAATAGTACTAGTAGTAGATGTTGTAGTTGGTGTTGTAACCATGATGTGTAATTTGTGTGTAGTAGTTAGTAATAGTACTAGTAGTAGATGTTAGTAGATGTTGTAGTTGGTGTTGTAACCATGATGTGTAATTTGTGTGTAGTAGTTAGTAATAGTACTAGTAGTAGATGTTGTAGTTGGTGTTGTAACCATGATGTGTAATTTGTGTGTAGTAGTTAGTAATAGTACTAGTAGTAGATGTTTGTTGTAACCATGTGTGTAATTTGTGTAGTAGTTAGTAATAGTACTAGTAGTAGATGTTGTAGTTGGTGTTGGAACCATGTGTAATTTGTGTGTATAGTTGAAAGTAATAGTACTAGTAGTAGATGTTGAAATCATTTGTTAATTTTTGAAGTTAATTATGAAATTGATGTTGAAATCACAGTAGTTAGTAATATAATAAATGTTGAAATCATGATGTAATAAATGTTAAAATCACATTAGATATTAAAATCAGACGTAAATATTGTAATCATATGTCAAATTGATGTTGAAAGATATTGAAATCATAAGTAGATGTGGAAATCATATGTAATAGATGTGAAAGTCATATATATATATATATATATATATATATATATATATATATATATATATCAATGTTGAAATCATATGTAGATGTTGAAATCATATGCAGATACGTAGATCATATAATTATCCAGATATTGAAAACTGTTTCTCTTTCTCTTTCTCAGGACAGGGTAAACCCTTCTCAGCTTATGAGGCATGTAGAAGACTCGATGAAAAATGTTGTGTCCTTGAAAGAGCAGCTGGCAACATTACAGTCCCAACTGACAAAGGTGAGGGGTTTACAGGCAAATGCAACTACTAACTATGCGCTAGTCATTATTTCGGGTGTGAACAGGTTCTAATTACTCTAAACCTAGTAGGCTACCTAATATCTTTCTCTATCCTGAAAGATACTAGTAGTACTAGACACATTCTCTTTTATCTCACAGACCTGTCATTAGAATGCCTTGCTTCACAATTTTTTGTTTTGTCATTGTTTTCTTCACATTACGTTTCCAGTATTTATTTAATCAAAAATTAATCACTGCAGCTAAATTAACGTATCTGAATATAGTTGTCTCCCCCCACACAGGTAGGTAGGTAATGGGCAGTTGCTACTGGTAATAGTATGTACAATGTACTAAAAAATATTGTTGTCTTTCCTCTCCCACACAGGTAGGTAGGTAATGGGCAGTTGCTACTGGTAATAGTATGTACAATGTAGTACTTCTTTCCTTTCACTTTCAATCTTTGAAATGTCTTCAAGCTTGCTTTTTCCTCCTTATTAATTCACCCTGTGATCACTTCATAATTTAACAATTGTAAGATGGCAAAATTGCAATGAACATGTACAAAGCAAATCCCTTACAAACGATCTTTCCCACAACTTTAGTTTGAATATTATTACAATTACAAATAATATAGTAAAAATTTCTTTATTCCCACAGCAAATGTCAAAACACAGCACAGATCCTGCCGACCTCATAGCATTTGAGGACAAGAAACAGGCCGCTGTCAGTTCTAGATTCAAGTCTTTCAGTGTTTTGTGTTTCACTATTGGAACATTTTAGTCCTATTTTGGAAGCGTGATGAATTGCTCGATTTTATTAAATGAATTATTGCCTATGAAATTGAATTATTGCCTATGAAATTGAATTTTTGCAAGAACGTCATTTTTGCACCATTTTACCTATAAAAACTTACACTTTCATGTCAACCAAGGCTCATGTTCTTTTTTCTTTCATTGTATATTTTTAAATTCAAGTGTTTATTTCGTATTTCAACTGTAAAACGTCGATGATTTACATTGATGAGTATTTCAACTGTAAAACGTCGATGATTTACAGTTGGTGGACACTGGTTTATTTCGTATTTCAACTGTAAAACGTCGATGATTTACATTGATAAGTGGGCAGTTGGTGGACACCGCTACTGGTAGGTCCTACTTCTTTCCTTTCACTGTGGTTTTCACTTCTCTTTCATCTTGCTGTTTCCCCACTTATAAGTCACCCTGAGATCACAGCATATGGTGGACAGGGTAAATAAACAAAATACATTGATGATTGTGTACGAGGGTCATATTGTTTTGGTTAGATGGTGCTAGGGGTAGGTCCTAGTTCTTTCCTTTTGCTCGTTCTCAGGTCTGTCGTCATCTTACTATTTCCACTTAATTCACCCTCAGATCACCACATACGGTGGACAGGATTAATTACGATGAAACAGACAAACAATTCTTTTCCGTTGCATGGTACATTTCTTCATTTGTCAAGTAAGTTATTCTGGAAGACATAATTAAACTGCCACAACGGACTGTCATCATAAGTAAGTAAGTAAGCTGAGCCTTGGGTAATCAGGAATGGAGTCCTGATTTTTCTTAGTCATATGGCATAATGTGGTAGTTTACCATTACTTTTCACACCACCTTTACTTTCACTGAGTCTGAATAGACCTAGCTACCCATTTCGCTGAGGCTGAATAGACCTAGCTACCCATTTCGCTGAGGCTGAATAGACAGGAGGCTGAATAGACCTAGCTACCCATTTCGCTTTGTTGGTCGACAGGAAGGCCAGAAAATTTTCCCGGACTGGGAATCGAACACGGGCCTCCTGCATGGCAGTCATCCGCTCTACCGACTGAGCTACCGTCATAAGCATGGCAGAAATACAGAAATCCAAATACACTCAAACCCTGTTATACCGCATTCTCGTTTACTGCCAACTTTTCAGCTCTGCAGATATGACACAATACATAATGAAATAACTCGTTATACCGCCTTCTGCCAAGAGTTGGCAGGAACGTTCCTTAACCCAAGAAAAGTGCAGCTTTTTGCCCCGATCGCTTCCAGTAGAGAGGCTCTGTCGTGGAGCGTGAAGCCAGCACTGGACAAGTGACCATGTGATCGACACCCTTTTTCTAGCTAAAGAGCTGTACAGCTAGCATTATGTCTTAGTCAAGGCGACAGCGGGAAGGTTATGTATTTATTGGTCATGTTATGTAATAACCCCCTGGAGCACGCATCTTGTAGCCCTGGCCGTCTCCACCAAGGCAGCCCTGCTCTGTCATTGAACGTAAAGCGAAGGTAAGACTGGTTCTGACCGGATGATTGACATCTGGTCCTGCAATCACTAGCCTAGCACTAGCACTGTGTAGAGCAGGGTATTTTGTAGTCATGGCGTTAGCAGGGAAAGTTATGCGTTTATCGTTATATAATAAAAGCAATTTTTTGATAGATGACAAGGTAAATTAGTCCGTTTTTCTTCAATAAGAGATATAATTTGTTACATGCACTGTATTGGAATGTTTCCTTATTGCTTAAAGTATGGTAATTTGGCACACTCCCGCTGAAAGCCACTTGTTTTTCGGGCTCTCATACATATTCTATATGCCGATACTTGTGTGAAATTAGAAAGTCAATACAGAAAGGACTTCAACCTATCAATGTGCAATCCACCCCCCCCCCACACACACACACACGCCAAAAATGCCAGTTAGGACTAGCTTCGAGACTTTGATAACTTGGATAGCATCATCTAGTCCTAACTGGCAATTTTGAAATTTCAGATAAGTTGTTTACTCTCTTCCCTTATTGCATCGATAAATTTGTAATTTATATTTATATACATTTCGCACCTTCAGTGTAAATTTTGGTCTTGATTGATACTTCCTTTCATTCATTCTCTATCATTTCTTCTTTCTAGACCCAGTGAGATATAGATCTAGTCTTACATTTATCCTATTTTTTCGTTCTTGTTTCCCATACTCACACGTCTCTCTCTCCCTTTCTTTCTTCCCTGCCTGTTTTCTTTCTTTCTTTCTCTCTCTCTCTCATTCTCTTCTCTCTCTCTCATTCTCTCTATCTCCTTCTCACCTTTTATTACTTACTTATTTTCATATTTTTATTTCATTCTAGATCTGAACCTTCCACTCTCGCTCCTTCTTCACACCCCCCTGTGCTAAGTTTCTTAACATCACTGTCTTTTTCTTTCTTTCTTTCTCCTTTATGTTTTTCTTCTGACATCACATTGTGTGATGCCGGAGGTATTACTTAGATCTAGATTCTACATATTTCTCGTTTATTGTCTGACGAAGGGTTATACTCAAACGTCACATGTTTATTCTGTCTTTATTAGTAAAGTTGTCACTTATTGTCATATTTCACCTTTGACTTCACTCCACTGTGGCTCCTTCGTATTAATAATACTGATAGTATTGGCTATGAGTGGTGAGAATAAGGCTTCATTGGGTTAACGTTATTGTCGTGAGTCCCATAATTAGTTTTATTAGCAGCAGGTATTATAGTGTGATTAGAGTAGAGCTTGAATGATTAAATGCAACAAACGGTCACTGCACTTGGTCTTTAATGCATGACGGCGTTTAAACTTAAAATGAGGATGTCAATATCAGCTGACAGTTGCTGTGAGTAGGTGTGAAGGGCAAAGGTGATGTATCACCAGCCGGCAGCAAGTGTCTTCAAGGAAGTTGTAACCCATAGAGCCAGAATTATCCCTGTTTCTGTAGCATAAAGTGATGATAATCATTCAAAGGGGGACAATGGTTTATTGCAGATTTTTACTCCCCAAAACACACCCACCCAAAAAAAAAAAGTTTAATTAATAAAATGAAAAGAATGAGACTGCCACTGCCAAGTTAATTGACAACATTGCAATTGCAAGAAAAGACATTTATTTTATTTCAAGATGGTTTGCATCCAAATAGCAATTTCATGCAAGTCATTGGAAGAAAAAAACAACAAAAAACTTTCAATTCAAGATTTTGTCTAGAGCTTTCATCCTCATTTCATTCTCATGCAACAATCAAAAAAGTTTTCTAAGAATAATCAACTAAGGAGTACTAAAGTAACCATTAGACTTCACATAGTCTTCACAACACATTTCCAAATGTCGGTGTTATGTTGTTACAGTTGTCGAAGTATCAATGTTAGATCATTTTAGATGTCACCTGGAGAGAGAGATAGTGAACTCCCTACCTATTGCTGAAATATTAGATGCCACCTAATCTGATGGTTATCCCTATGTAATACTGTTGAAATATTCTTTCTCCATTTTACTTCAAAGACCATTCATTAATCTCCTTTAGAAAAACTAATGTCAACTGACCAGCTACGTCGTCAGGACACGTCATTTACTGTAGAAGTAGAAGAAAACCAAACTCGCAGATGCTACGTTAGAACTTCAATCATTGCAAAACAACAATTTAATTTCAGCCCAGAAATAAAATGTAGTCACCTGCCGAGAGAAGTAGGATCGTTACATCAATGCATTTTTATTAACGATTATGTCGATAGATAAATTGTTATTCAAAAGATGTATAAACAGATAATATAACACAATGCCTCAGTCCTGTTTCCGACAAAAACATAGAGAAAAAACAAGTTTGAAATAGTATTGACAATGAAATTCACAATACTTGCAATGCACGCTACATGCATCTTCCATGCAACAGTTTTGTCCGTCGATATCATGTGTATAAACTTAAAGCAGCCTGATTGCTTTTCATATGAAATTTGCAGGTATTTGTGATTGTGACATTGGTTGAATAAATATTGTAAACATGTAATTATAATGGTGACAAACTACCACGAAATCTTTTAATTATCATTATTCATAAATGTACGACTAAGCAGTTTTATAAACGATACAGTTTAAGTACCATGCTTCATATTATTAATATTAACTCATAGGCTACACAAGATTATGGCATGGGTACCCAAAAAAGTACGGTGGTTTAAAAAATTCGTAACTTTCTTCCTTCTTTTTAACAGTGTTCATAAGAGATCAAACTTTATATTGGTTGGTACCAATAAAAATTGGCTATGTGTCGTTAGTTTGTCTGAGTGGGGATGAGTGAAAGGGTGAAATTGAGAAGCTGAAATCTTTTTTGGGTGGAGACACCATTCATACAATACACTACTTCTATCTCAGTAAATAGATGAAAACAATGATTGGAAAACGATGAGCCCGTAAACTGATCAACAACAGTGCGGTCTGCTGTTTCTGACTTGTAGATCTACTTGTAGTACTAGTGGTAGTAGTTGTTTTGTACGTTGACACTGCCAGCAGTAAAAAAATCATAAAAAATCAACCGTTCATGCTAGAGAACTCGTTCTGGTATGAAACGGAAGTAGAATAATAAGCCTTGAAGTTGAAGATGCCCTTACCGCAATTGTGTACACGCGATCTTTCTATAGTTATGACCTGGCAATGCTATGATCGCATATGTGCGACAATTGTACTATAGCGTAAGTGTAGCGTGATAGCACCTGTGGGAAAATGGTAAAAGTCTACGTCTAAAGAGAAACGATATAATATGTGAAGCTAAGGACTCACAAAATTCTAAAAACATATGAGAACAAAAACAACCAAACTTTTGCCTTAAAAACATTGTCAAAGCAAAAATTAAATTAATAAATATCAGATAACCTCATAAGCAGTTTTTGCCTAACTGAAAGTAATTACCTGCTAAAGAAAGAAAAGGGGGGGGGCAAGAAGATGGTAAAGAAACTTCCACAGATAAATCTCTACTTTATAGTCAGTCCTTTGGGCAATAAAACGGGAGGGGCAGTGAAGAGACTTCAACACACACCCTCCAAGATAAAGCTGACAAACACACCATCTGACGCACAGGTTTTGTTTAACCTTTGATGACAGCAACAGGCCGTAACTTTATACACTTCTTGCTGAGTCCGACTGCGTGGCCTGTGAAGAGATGAACGGGAAAGACAGATGTAAACATAATTTTTAAAATTTGACGGCTTATAGAATGTCACTCTCTTAACACGAAAGGTTCACTGTCGCATTGCAGGGGACTTGTTAGTCAAGAGGCAAGGTGTCGGTTTTTCCAATCAACCAAAGGGTAGTGGGTTCGAGCCCTGCCAACGGTTGATAAATGTTTTCGACTTTTTCTAGCAAAATCTACGTCCCCCCCCATCCAGGTAAGTGGACCGACCCCTGGTCCCATCAGAGACTGATAAAAAGGAGGAGTCGTGTGCAGATTATTACAGGGGAGCAAAAATGCAAGTCGACCGATACCCGAGTGACAATGGTTCTGAAATCTTCTTTCGCTGTTCTGACATCTCTCATCCCCAACCCATTGCACGTCCACTTCCATGCCGACACCCCCCCTCCCCACCTACTACATCCTTTGCAGTAGCCCCATCTTTTTACACCAACCCTTTTGAGCACATGCCCAACTAACTTTTAACTTTCAGTTCACTACTCCGTCTTCTTCTAGCACAATGAGAGTAATTACTAACAATAAGTAATTACTAACAATATAGTCTCTCACTGTATCTGTCTTCTCGTACCGCGATGCTTCAATCAGCATAGGGCATGGAGGCCACAAGCCCCCCTCCCCCTAACTTTATAATATCAGTATCTGCTTCAATGAATACATGAGGGTAGGTTTCCATTACCCAAGTGTTTAAGCTTCAGGCTTTGGCTTCATAATCACTGTCGTGATTGCACGAGGAAACCTCCTAGTATTTGAGTAATCAAAAACATGTCTTACCCAGGCCTACCACAGGTAGATATAACACTAGGTGTGGATGTCCCACAGGTAGATATAAAACTAGATGTGGATGTCCCACAGGTAGATATAAAACTAGGTGTGGGTGTCCCACAGGTAGATATAAAACTAGATGTGGATGTCCCACAGGTAGATACAACACAAGGTGTGGATGTCCCACAGGTAGATATAAAACTAGATGTGGATGTCCCACAGGTAGATATAAAACTAGATGTGGATGTCCCACAGGTAGATATAAAACTAGGTGTGGATGTCCCACAGGTAGATATAAAACTAGATGTGGATGTCCCACAGGTAGATATAAAACTAGATGTGGATGTCCCACAGGTAGATATAAAACTAGGTGTGGATGTCCCACAGGTAGATATAAAACTAGATGTGGATGTCCCACAGGTAGATATAAAACCAGGTGTGGGTGTCCCACAGGTAGATATAAAACTAGATGTGGATGTCCCACAGGTAGATATATGGTTACTAGATGTGGATGTCCCACAGGTAGATACAAAACAAGGTGTGGATGTCCCACAGGTAGATATAAAACTAGATGTGGATGTCCCAAGTTAGATATAAAACTAGATGTGGATGTCCCACAGGTAGATATAAAACTAGATTTCAAGATGTCCCAAAGGTAGATTTATAAACAGATGTGGATGTCCCACAGGTAGATACAACACAAGATGTGGATGTCCCACAGGTAGATATAAAACTAGATGTGGATGTCCCACAGGTAGATAGATAAAAACTAGATGTGGATGTCCCACAGGTAGATACAACACAAGGTGTGGATGTCCCACAGGTAGATATAAAACCCTACCTAGATGTGGATGTCCCACAGGTAGATACAACACAAGGTGTGGATGTCCCACAGGTAGATGTCAAACTAGGTGTGGTGTCCCACAGGTAGATATAAAACTAGGTGTCAATGAATATCAATATCACTATCAGCGAATATCAGGGCAACAACTACGATGGTAAGAATTAAAAAGCGAGGAATGGCAAACACGTAAATAAAACATTAAAAACTAAAACAACAATACATGATCCTTACAAGTGTCTCAACGACATCTGTCACGTTCTTGTAAGATTCTGGAGCCTGAGAAGACAAGAGAGGAAACAGAATGAATAGAATTAAATTTAATAATTAACCGCGTCTTAGCAATTCAGTTTCTATGATTTGTTTGTTTCTTTCAAAGTTAACCTGTCCACCATATGCAGTAATCTCAGGTCAATCAAGCGGAAACAGAAGGATGAAAGACAAATGAAAGGGAGTAAGGACAAAAGTACTATCAACACCCGCCAAACTGCCCACAGTTTGTATGACAAACACATAATGTCAGAAAAAGATACACTCTGTACTCAATTAGTATACATACACACTCTATACTCAATGAGTATACACACTCTATACTTAATGAGTATACACACTCTATACTCAATGCGTATACACACTCTGTACTCAATGAGTATACACACTCTGTACTCAATGAGTATACACACTCTATACTCAATGAGTATACACACTCTGTACTCAATGAGTATACACACTCTATACTCAATGAGTATACACACTCTATACTCAATGAGTATACACACTCTATACTCAATGAGTATCTGTACTCAATGAGTATACACACTCTATACTAATGAGTATACACACTCTATACTCAATGAGTATACACACTCTATACTCAATGAGTATACACACTCTGTACTCAATGAGTATACACACTCTATACTCAATGAGTATACACACTCTATACTCAATGAGTATACACATACTCAATGTACTCAATGAGTATACACACTCTGTACTCAATGAGTATACACTCTGTACTCAATGAGTATACACACTCTATACTCAATGAGTATACACACTCTATATGTTACTATTCTTCTCATATACATATGACAATGGGAAAACCTGAATGCATTGTTCTTGGAACAACATCAACAATATTTGTGAAACTCCTTTTTAAATAAAGGAGCATAATTAGCATGGCTCATAGTGTGCTCTCTTTTCATGTCAAGGCCAAGGGTGCCGACAACACAGAGGTCCTGGGTCTAGCGTCCACATGAAAGTGTAGGCATTGCTGTGTGCAAACAAAAATAGGCATTGCTGTGTGCAAACAGAAACACAAGCGTGTTGGAATTAACCCAGATGATGTCCTTTGTTTTTGAAAACAATTATTTTTGGTACGGAGACAAGGAAGGAATATCAAGAGTTAGAAAAAATAAATAGATTTGTCTTCTTCTCTCAAACATAATGAAGGGGTCACATTGATTACATATGTACATTTATGTGAAAAATGAGACACAGAGATAATCCTAGGGAATAAAAAGGAAATCATGTTTCCTGAAAAGCATGAAAGTGATATGACGAAAACACGTTTACAGCCCTTTGAAAACTTGGAATTCCCAAAGCCAATAGTGCCAAACTCCATAATTTTTGGCATTTTCTCTAACTGATGTAATTGTGACTTAGGCATGCTATTGAAATGACCCCTTCCATTACTTGAAAGCGTTTTATCGAATTATATCGTCAATTCTAGAAGAATTGATTTCATACCCCATGCACACATACCTCTTCCATGACGAGTTTAGGAGACGCAACTCGAATGGTTATGCCTTTCTGTTCCAGGGCGCTGAGTACATCGTTTATAATCCAAATTTCTCACATTAAAATGCATGAAGACTTAGCTCTTGACAAAGCTCTTCCCTGAAAATTGAAAATGTCGGATCACATTAAAATGCATACAAGACTTAGCTCTTGACAAAGCTCTTCCCTGAAAATTGAAAATGTCGGATCACATTAAAATGCATGCAAGACTTAGCTCTTGACAAAGCTCTTCCCTGAAAATTGAAAATGTCGGATCACATTAAAATGCATGCAAGACTTA
Organism: Doris montereyensis; assembly: GCA_037039925.1. Taxonomy (NCBI): domain Eukaryota; kingdom Metazoa; phylum Mollusca; class Gastropoda; order Nudibranchia; family Dorididae; genus Doris; species Doris montereyensis. Next base: position 58,099 of record JAXRKP010000926.1, on the reverse strand, counting down.
GCTCTTGACAAAGCTCTTCCCTGAAAATTGAAAATGTCGGATCACATTAAAATGCATGCAAGACTTAGCTCTTGACAAAGCTCTTCCCTGAAAATTGAAAATGCATACAAGACTTAGCTCTTGACAAAGCTCTTCCCTGAAAATTGAAAATGTCGGATCACATTAAAATGCATTTAAGACTTAGCTCTTGACAAAGCTCTTCCCTGAAAATTGAAAATGTCGGATCACATTAAAATGCATGCAAGACTTAGCTCTTGACAAAGCTCTTCCCTGAAAATTGAAAATGTCGGATCACATTAAAATGCATACAAGACTTAGCTCTTGACAAAGCTCTTCCCTGAAAATTGAAAATGTCTTAAAATGCATAGTTAAAGCTCTTGAAAAGCTCTTCCCTGAAAAATTGAAAATGTCGGATCACATTAAAATGCATGCAAGATTTAGCTCTTGACAAAGCTCTTCCCTGAAAATTGAAAATGTCGGATCACATTAAAATGCATACAAGACTTAGCTCTTGACAAAGCTCTTCCCTCCACATTAAAATGCAAAACTTATTGAAAATGTGTCGGATCACATTAAAATGCATGCAAAAGACAAGACTTAGCTCTTGACAAAGCTCTTCCTGAAAATTGAAAATGTCGGATCACATTAAAATGCATGCAAGACTTAGCTCTTGACAAAGCTCTTCCCTGAAAATTGAAAATGTCGGATCACATTAAAATGCATGCAAGACTTAGCTCTTGACAAAGCTCTTCCCTGAAAATTGAAAATGTCGGATCATAAAAAAAGCAAAATTGAAAATGTCGATCACATTAAAATGCATGCAAGACTTAGCTCTTGACAAAGCTCTTCCCTGAAAATTGAAAATGTCGGATCACATTAAAATGCATGCAAGACTTAGCTCTTGACAAAGCTCTTCCCTGAAAATTGAAAATGTCGGATCACATTAAAATGCATGAAAATTGAAAAGTCGGACACATTAGCAAGATCTTGCTCTTGACAAAGCTCTTCCCTGAAAATTGAAAATGTCGGATCACATTCATGCAAGATTTTGCTCTTGACAAAGCTCTTCCCTGAAAATTGAAAATGTCGGATCACATTAAAATGCATGCAAGATTTTTGCTCTTGACAAAGCTCTTCCCTGAAAATTGAAAATGTCGGATCACATTAAAATGCATGCAAGATACTCTTGATTTTGCTTCTTGACAAAGCTCTTGACAAAGCTCCCCTGAAAATTGAAAATGTCGGATCACATTAAAATGCAAGATTTTGCTCTTGACAAAGAAAATTTTATCACATTAAAATGCATGCAAGATTTTGCTTCCTCTTCCCTGAAAATTGAAAATGTCGGATCACATTAAAATGCATGCAAGATTTTGCTCTTGACAAAGCTCTTCCCTGAAAATTGAAAATGTCGGATCACATTAAAATGCATGCAAGACTTTAGCTCTTGACAAAGCTCTTCCCTGAAAATTGAAAATGTCGGATCACATTAAAATGCATGCAAGATTTTGCTCTTGACAAAGCTCTTCCCTGAAAATTGAAAATGTCGGATCACATTAAAATGCATGCAAGACTTAGCTCTTGACAAAGCTCTTCCCTGAAAATTGAAAATGTCGGATCACATTAAAATGCATGCAAGATTTAGCTCTTGACAAAGCTCTTCCCTGAAAATTGAAAATGTCGGATCACATTAAAATGCATGCAAGACTTAGCTCTTGACAAAGCTCTTCCCTGAAAATTGAAAATGTCGGATCACATTAAAATGCATGCAAGATTTAGCTCTTGACAAAGCTCTTCCCTGAAAATGTCGGATCACATTAAAATGCATGCAAGATTTAGCTCTTGACAAAGCTCTTCCCTGAAAATTGAAAATGTCGGATCACATTAAAATGCATACAAGACTTAGCTCTTGACAAAGCTCTTCCCTGAAAATTGAAAATGTTGGATCACATTAAAATGCATGCAAGATTTTGCTCTTGACAAAGCTCTTCCCTGAAAATCTAAATGTTGGATCACATTAAAATGCAAAGCAAGATTTTTAAAATGCATGCAAGATTTTGGACAAAGCTCTTCCCTGAAAAAATCTAAATGTTGGATCACATTAAAATGCATACAAGATTTTGCTCTTGACAAAGCTCTTCCCTGAAAAATCTGAAATGTTGGATCACATTAAAATGCATACAAGATTTAGCTCTCTTCCCTGACAAAGCTCTTCCCTGAAAAAATCTCTTCCCTGAAATTGAAAATTGGATCACATTAAAATGCATGCAAGATTTTGCTCTTGACAAAGCTCTTCCCTGAAAAAAAAAATGTTGGATCACATTAAAATGCATACAAGATTTTGGCTCTTGACAAAAACTCTTCCCTGAAAATTGAAATGTCGGATCACATTAAAATGCATGCAAATGTCTTGATCAAAGCTCTTCCCTGAAAATTGAAAATGTCGGATCACATTAAAATGCATGCAAGATTTAGCTCTTGACAAAGCTCTTCCCTGAAAAAATCTTCCCTGAAAATGTTGGATCACATTAAAATGCATGCAAGACTTATACAAAGATTTGTGGATCACATTAAAATGCATGCAAGACTTTGCTCTTGACAAAGCTCTTCCCTGAAAAAATCTAAATGTTGGATCACATTAAAATGCATGCAAGACTTAGCTCTTGACAAAGCTCTTCCCTGAAAAAATGAAAATGTTGGATCACATTTAAATATTAAGATGGCATTGCTCTTGACAAAGCTCTTCCCTGATTGAAAATTATACAAAAATGCAAAAGCTCTTGACAAAGCTCTTCCCTGAAAATTGAAAATGTCGGATCAAAAAATGCACAAGACTTAGCTCTTGACAAAGCTCTTCCCTGAAAATTGAAAATGTCGGATCAAACTCTTCCCCTGAAAATTGAGATCACAAAAATGATGTATCACTTTGACTGATGGTTTGTTTCATTGAAAATGTTATCAAAAATGCATACATCGTGAAAATTTTTTAATGTTGGATCACATTAAAATGCATGCAAGATTTAACTCTTGACAAAGCTCTTCACTGAAAAAATTTAAATGTGATTTAAAAAATGCATACAAATTTTGTTCTTGATATTCTTCCCTGAAAAAGATAGTGGAATAGGACAAGCTCTTCACTGAAAAAATGAAAATGTTGGATCATATTATTAATATTAAGATGGCATTGGTATACATTATACAACAAAAGACACAAAACGACAAAAGACACAAAACGACAAAAGACACAAAACGACAAGGCATAGTATCACTTTGACTGATGGTTTGTTTCATTGAAGTTTACCACGTTCATCGTGTAATATGCGATGGTCTCAGGGTGATTTCAGAGAAATGGCAATATTAAAAAGATAGTGGAATAGGGAAAGGAATAGAGTCGGAAGGTACCTGTTTCTTCAAGGCCAGGATGGTGACAGTAATCCAGTCTGCCAGTCTGACGTGGGCTTTTATTCCCAAGCTAGTGCTTGTACCCATTTGCACCTGGGCAGAGTGGGGAAAATGTGTGTTAAATGTATTTCCCAAGGAATACAATATCAGACCTAGCTTTGCTAGGATTCAAACTCGTGACCTCATGATCCCAAGTCCGGCCACAGACGCCACATGGAGCTACCAGTAGAGCCTGCAAACCACCCACCTGCTGACTGATGAAAATTTGGCCGATTCACTTGATACTACGAATGATATGGACAAATTTAGGTCTTGTATTGCTTCCTTTCCTGATCATGTTATATTTATACATTATACAGATTCTCTGACTAAAAATGAACCACCTATAAGTCTCAAAAAATCTGTTTAGTAAAGGAAAGTTTCTTTAAGGCCATTACTCCACATAGAGCCGGAGCTTTTTCCGGTTTCTATAGCATGAAGTGGGACAGGTGATAATAATCACCTCCTGGACAGGACGTTAGTCTGATGTAGGTTTTTACTCCCAAGTTAGTACTTGGACCCATTTACACCTAGGTCGAGTGGCGAAAATGCATGTTTAAGTATCTTTCCCAAGGAACACAATGTCGGACTTTGCTTTGCTAGAATTCAAACCCGGGACCTCATGATGCCAAGTCTGGCAGCCTAACTACTCAGCCACCAATGCAAGAAAAAAATTGGGGCGGTGGTCAATGCAAGCTTCATGGCGCAAAAAGAGGAAAATGAAATGGTTTGGGGCATTTTCGGGTGTGTGTGTGTGTGTGCCTAACATACAAAATTGTCCATGCCCCTAGGCGCAGTGAATCTAGCACCTAAGTTTCAAATCTAAGTTTCAAAGACAGAAAACAAAACAAAAAAGCTGTCTTGCCCGTGTCCCAATTCCACGTTTGTCATGAAGACGATTCCGACAGAAGACTCACGGCTTGGCCAAGGAACAAGGCTAAGAGTCCTATCACACTCCTGAGATCACTCTTCACGCTGGATGTGGGTAAGTAACTCTATTGCCATTCTAATTTCATTCCACTTTCAGCGTCTCAAGTATTTTATTTTTAACTCTTGGTCCCGTCGCTACAATGTGTCTACTTTACTTGGCTACTACCCTCATCTCCTATTATGACCGTTTGACCTATGAACTCACAGCTCCGTGGCAGGTGGTGCCAAACGATTCCGTCATTCCCTGTTCCGTGCCGGTCAAGACGTAGCTGCACGTTCCCATTGTTCCCCCAATCAGGACAGGCTGACCGGTGAGCTGTGAATGAAACGATAAGATAAGATAAGATAGGGTAAAATATAAGAAGGGATAAGATGATGTATCCTTAAGGAAGTTGAATGTGTGTGAGTAAAAGTCAAGTTCCTTCCAGGTCCTCAAGGCCTATAGAGCCGGAGCTTATCCCGGTTTCTATAGCACAAAGAACAGGTGACAATAATCACCTCCTGGCCAGGACGCTAGTCCGATGCAGGTCTTTTTTCCCAAGCTAGTGATTGTACCCATTTGCACTTGGGTAGAGTGGGGAAAATGCGTGTTACAGGTCTTTCCCAAGGAATACAACATCGAACCTGGCTTTGCTAGGGTTCAAACTCGGGCCTGACCTCCTGATCCCCAGTGCGGCAGCAACCGCTCGGGCCACCGATGCCAGTGTGTGTGAGAAAGTAACACAAAAGGGAGGTAAAAAATGAATTAACTTCCAGATTAATGCCATGAGTTTTTCTACTTTTAAAAATATTTTATGTGAGAAAGTAACACAAAAAAGGAGGTGAAAATTGAATTAACTACAAGATTAATGCTGTGAGTTTTTCTTTCTTTCTTTCTTTCTTTATCAGTTCCTATTCTACCTTTCGGTGTATGGGTTCAGATGCCTGAGATGATCTTTCTCCAGGATGCCCTGTCCTGGCATTTTCTGTTTCCTTCCAAAAATGTTAAATTTCTATGCTTCAATGCCTCTTTTATATCTTCTTCCCACTTTCTCCAAGGTCTGTCTTTTAGTCTTTTACCTTGGGTTTTAACACTGTATACTGATTTAGGTATTCTATTGTCATTCATTCTGTTTACATGCCCAAAACCATCTCAATCGAATTGTTTCTATCTTAGTTTTCATGCCATCTGCTTTGGTTTAATCTCTTATTGTTGTGTTTCTGAATTTGTCTCTTTTAGATTTCCCTACTACTCTTCTTAGATATTTCATTTCAGCTGCCTGTACTCTACTGTATTCTCTACTGTCTAAAGTCCAAGTTTGGCTGTCATAGAGAGAGTAGGACAATACACTGTGTTGTATACTGCCATTTTGGTTTTTGTTGACAATTCTTGTTTACCTACAAATGCCTTTCCTAGATAGTTATATATTGCACTTGCCTTTTGGATTCTCTGGCTGATTTCTTCTCTTAGTTTTCCCTGAGTTAATTATTACTCCTAAGTAATTGTAGCTTTGAACTTGTTCTAAATTCTCCCTGCCCAATTTAAGAGGTGCTTACCTGTCCACTGCCCGGGAGTTTTTCTACATTTAAAAATATTGTGTGTGAGAAAATATAAATTAAATTAACTACAACATTAATGCTGTGAGTTTTTTCTACTTTTTATTTGTGAGGATCATTCCATCTATGTGCCAACTCACTTGCAATGGCTCCTATAACTATGCGGTATAGATACATCTACATGAAACACATTGACTTTTAGCTGTTCTCTTACCGTTCCTTATTTGTACTCAGGCTTTTTACAGATAAAGAAAACTACTTTTTTGTGTGTGGGTCATTCCATCTATGTGCCAATTCACTTGCGACACTCCTACAGATAAAGAAAACTATGGTTTTTAAAATTCATAAAGCAGTAAGTTATGGCCCACACAGCTGGAGCTTATCCAGGTTTCTACAAAGTGAAGTGGGACAGGTGATCATAATCACATCTGTGGACTGAACGTTGCTCTGTCGCAGGTTTAACTCTACAGATGGTGCTGACACCCCTTTGCACCCAGGTCGGGGGACTCGGTCGTCAGAGGCAAGGTGTCAACCTTTCAACCCGTGATCACCGTCAACGGTTGAAAAATTTTCATAAGTTTTTCGAGCAAAATTTACCCCCTGGTCCAAGTAGGTGGATCAGCACGTAGTCCCATTGGAGACGAACGACAAGAAGGTCCTGTCTGCAGATAACAACACTCTGTACGAGTTAAATGTTTTTCCAAGGAACACAACATCAGGCCTGGCGTCAGGATTTGAACCTGGGACATCATGATACTGTTCACAGGGCAGTCCAGGCAAAATTAAAAATCCTACACAAAACCCAAGAAATCACCATAGTTGTGGATGTGAGTAAATCAAATCAAATTAAAAAAACAAAGCACCCAGGTCAAATGGTGAAAGGTACGTTAGATGTCTTTCCCCCTAGAAAACTACATCCCATACCTGGTAATCCACGGGGATGAGCGGATGGTGGGGAGGGAACGCCCTGGTGGATCCCTTGCGATGGACAAGCAATGTCTTCTGTTTGCCGTCGATGAAATGCTCCTCCACCTTTGCTATGTTGTGGGAGACGTCGTAGATGACATGCATGTCCAGGTCATCTGGGGTCGAGTGGAACGTCTTGGCAAAGGCCTGGAAGTACAGAGAAAGAGATGGCAGGTACATTTAGCCACATCCTGCAAAAAGAAACTCAACAACGATTGTGTGACGACAATAGCATGGGGGCCCCTGACAGGGAGAGGAGAGGAAGCCTTGAAGACCTAAAACCATCTTGAGAAGGATGAAAGGGTCATCTAATTTCAATAGTGTGCCTATGTCCATTTTCATGAAAAACGTGACAGAGATATAATCCTAGGAAATAATAGGAAACCATGCTTTCTGAAAAGTGTGAAAATGATAATATGATGAAAATACATCCCGTTTACAACCGTTTGAAACTTGGAATTCCCAAAGCCAACAGTGCCAAAGTCCATAGTTTTTTTGGCATTTTTCTCTAAATGACGTAACTGTCACTAAGTAGGCACACTATTGAAATGATCCCTTCCACTTCCATGGTTGAAAAAGGGACTTCGGCATATGGAGGCGGGGAAGATGTAAGGTCAGACGGTACATGTCAATTGCAGCCATTGACTGAGCTGGATGGAGACCTCATGTGCCATCTGGCCTAGAGTGGATAGGACAAAGGTGTAGGTCTGTATGCCACAGTACGTAAGTAAAATTCCTTCAAGGGCCATTACAGCTCACAGAGCCAAAGCGTAGCCTGGTTTCTATAGCCTGAAGCGGAACAGGTGATAATAATCACCGCCTGAACAGGACGCCAATATGACGCAGGTTTTTACTTCCAAGCTAGAGCATGTACCCATTTTGCACCTGGGTCGAGTGGGGAAATGCCTGTTAAATGTCTTTCCCAAGGAACGCAACATCAGGCCTGGCGTTGTCAGGATTTGAACCTGGGACATCATGATACCCAGTCCGCCAGCCTAACCATTTGGGCACCGACGCCATCTGTAAGCCACAGTGGAAGGGAGAAACTAAATAGATGCATTAAAAATGAACAAAAACTGAATATGGAGCAAGATCTAAAGTAAAAGATAATTTTATTTTTGTTTTAATATAAATATAATATATGATATAAAAAAGAATGGAGTGTCTACCACACAATTAGGAAAATATGTTTCACATTTCAAGTAGTTCATTTAACTCTTTCTAGAGATCATTTCAGGAATTTCATCTGCCTCTGACTTTCACCTTAACAAACAGTGTAAACATTATCTGGGTTAAAAATCTTAGAGATGACAAAAAGAGTTGTGCATCAAAATATTGCATTGATAAAGAAATTGAGATATCTGGCAAGACTTGGAAAATAAGAAAAACCAGCACAAAATACAAAACAAACAAACAAAATATGTTTTTAAAAATGACAACCCTCTAATCTGACAGTATTGGAAGTAAGAGCCCCTGACATTTTACATTTCAATAAATTTGGAGCTTTAAGACCTTAACTTGTGCCAAAACTAACACACAAAAAAACCTTTGAACACCCCAGTTTACCTGTCGACTCAGAAAGGTCATGCTGCTCCTGTTGACCCAGGCGTAGTTTGCAGCAGACGCCATCCCCTTCAGGTAGTCTTGACCTTCTTGAGAGTTGATGTGGGCACAGGCCAGCTGTCTATCATTCACGTCAATTTTGTCACGCTTCATCGCTTTCTCCATGGACACTAGAGCATCTGGCAAAGAGGAGAGAAAACCCCCCGAAATTTACTGGTTTCTGAAACCACCACAGTCCAGGATAAAAGAGATAACATAACATAAAACACAGATTAAAACTATCATCCATGATCCATGTCTTCAATGGACTTTCTATTTTGTTCACCATTTCATTGAAACACAACTCCTGACATTGGTATCGCCAAAACCAATAAAAAGAAATTGATCTTTTAAAAAAACACAGTTGAAATTCACTAATAATGAATTTCTCTAAAGATGGATTTCAAATTCAATTTGTTGTTTTGTTTTTTGAAAGACAGATCACGGCTCTGGTTGGGTGCCCATTACACAGGTTGGAAAAGAATCATAAATTGTATAATTACGATAACACAAGCATGTTACTCCCAGGGTAATGTACCAAGTACGATTATTAGATTGGGTAAGTATTCAATTCTGAGGTTACGCAGATAAGCGTGAAGGTACTATTCCACAATCCAACTATTTAATTACCCGGTATAACCTGTTCAAAATGGCGGGCTAGCTGAATGAAAATGATACTCACAAAGATGGGGAAACACTGAAGTTTGCATTAATTCAACATCATTTTTGGCAGAACATTTTCTTAAACAAAAACGATCATGGGACGATTTAAAGCCTGCGTGCAAAATATGGGTACTCTTAGTGGCCTATCAACAGAGCCTTTGGCGAACAAAGATCGACTAACTCATAATTATATTATATATATAGATGATTATCCACATCTGTACTGACGCTGATTAACAGATGGAATATTTTTTTCTTCACACACTCACATTAATTCTTTTCAGGCTACTGACAAATGTCTTGCATAACTTTCCACAAAATACCAAACACGAATAAAAATATTTTGTGACCATCAATCAAAACCTACCTCTAATCACTCGGTGAACCATTAATCCACACGTAACTATAGCCACTTGGTGACCCATTAATCCACACGTACCTCTAGCCACTTGGTGACCCATTAATCCACACGTACCTCTAGCCACTTGGTGACCCATTAATCTACACATACCTCTAGCCACTTGGTGACCCATTTATCCACACATAACTCTAGCCACTTGGTGACCCATTTATCCACACGTAACTCTAGCCACTTGGTGACCCATTTATCCACACGTAACTCTAGCCACTTGGGGACCCATTTATCCACATGCAACTCTATCTACTTGGTGACATTAATCTATCTATCTCCTTGGTGACCCATTAATCCACATGTAACTCTATCTCCTTGGTGACCCATTTATCCACATGCAACTCTATCTACTTGGTGACCCATTTATCCACATGCAACTCTATCTACTTGGTGACCCATTAATCCACATGTAACTCTATCCACTTGGTGACCTATTTATCCACATAACTCTATCCACTTAGTGACCCATTAATCCACACGTAACTCTAGCCACTTGGTGACCCATTTATCCACACGTAACTCTAGCCACTTGGTGAACCATTAATCCACGCGTAACTCTAGCCACTTGGGGACCCATTTATCCACATGCAACTCTATCTACTTGGTGACCCATTTATCCACATGCAACTCTATCTCCTTGGTGACCCATTAATCCACATGTAACTCTATCCACTTGGTGACCCATTAATCCACACATAACTCTAGCCACTTAGTGACCCATTAATCCACATGTAACTCTATCCACTTGGTGACCCATTAATCCACACATAACTCTAGCCACTTGGTGAACAATTAATCCACGCGTAACTCTATCCACTTGGTGACCCATTAATCCACACATAACTCTAGCCACTTGGTGAACAATTAATCCACATGTAACTCTAGCTACTTGGTGACGCATTAATCCTCACGTAACTCTAGACACTCAGTGAACCATTAATCCACATGTAACTGTAATCACTCAGTGAATCATTAATCCACACGTACCAGTAATCATTTAGTGACTGATTTATTCAAACATACCTGTAGCCACTTGGTGAACCATTTATCCACACATACCAGTAACGTATATTATTCATCCAAACGTAACTCTAGCCATTTGATGAACCATTAATCTACACGTAACTGTAACCACTTGGTGAACCATTAATCTACACGCTGTAACCACTTGGAACCATTAATCTACATGTAGCTCCTGCCCCTCGGTGAACAATTAATCCATACATAACTGTAACCACTTGGTGAACCATTAATCTACACGTAACTGTAACCACTAGTGAACCATTAATCTACACGTAACTGTAACCACTTGGTGAACCATTAATCTACACGTAGCTGTAACCACTTGGTGAACCATTAATCTACACGTAACTGTAACCACTTGGTGAACCATTAATCCATATGTAGCTCCTGCCACTCGGTGAACAATTAATCCATACATAACTGTAACCACTTGGTGAACCATTAATCTACACGTAACTGTAACCACTTGGTGAACCATTAATCTACCCGTAACTGTAACCACTTGGTGAACCATTAATCTACACGTAACTGTAACCACTTGGTGAACCATTAATCTACACATAACTGTAACCACTTGGTGAACCATTAATCTACACATAACTGTAACCACTTGGTGAACCATTAATCCACTCGTAACTGTAACTACTTGGTGAACCATTAATCCACACGTAAATGTAACCACTTGGTGACCCATTAATCCACATGTAAGTGTAACCATTAACCATCAATCTATACAACTGTAACCACTTGATGAACCATTAATCCACATGTATCAGTAACCACTTGGTGACCCATATTATTCAAACATACATGTAGCCACTTGGTGACCCATTTATCCACCATACCTGTAGCCACTTGGTGAACCATTAATCCACATGTAACTCTAGCCACTTGGTGAACCATTAATCCCCACTTACCAGTAACCACTTTAATCCACATGTAACTGAACCATTAATCCCCACGTATAACCACTTGGTGACCCATTAATCTGCACGTAACTGTAACCACTTAGTGAACCATTAATCTGCACGTAACTGTAACCACTTAGTGAACCATTAATCTACACATAACTGTAACCACTTGGTGAACCATTAATCTACACGCTGTAACCACTTAGTAACCATTAATCTACACGTAACTTGGTGAACCATTAATCCACACATGTAACCACTTAGTGAACCATTAATCTAGTAACCACTTGGTGAACCATTAATCTACACGTAACTGTAAACCACTTGGTGAACCATTAATCCACACATAAAGTGTAACCACTTGGTGAACCATCAATCTATACGATAACTGTAACCATTAATCCCCACGTAATCATTAATCCACTTGGTGACCCATTAATCTGCACGTAGTAACCACTTGGTGAACCCATATAACCACTATTCTGCAAACTGTAACCACTTAGTGACATTAATCTGCACGAACTGCCACTTGGTGAACCATTAATGACCCATTAATCACATAACTGTAACCACTTGGTGAACCATTAATCCACAACTGTAACCAAACCATCTACACGTAGCTGTAACCACTTGGTGAACCATTAATCTACATGTAACTGTAACCACTTGGTGAACCATTAATCCATATGTAGCTCCTAACCACTCGGTGAACAATTAATCCATACATAACTGTAACCACTTGGTGAACCATTAATCTACACGTAACTGTAACCACTTGGTGAACCATTAATCTACCCGTAACTGTAACCACTTGGTGAACCATTAATCTACACGTAACTGTAACCACTTGGTGAACCATTAATCTACACATAACTGTAACCACTTGGTGAACCATTAATCTACACGTAACTGTAACCACTTGGTGAACCATTAATCCACTCGTAACTGTAACTACTTTTGTGAACCATTAATCTACACGTAACTGTAACCACTTGTACCCATTAATCCACATGTAAGTGTAAATCACTTGGTGAACCATCAATCTACACTAACCACTTGATGAACCATTAATCCACATGTATCTAACCACTATGACCCATAGTAACCACTTAGCCACTTGAACCATTTATCCACGCATACCTGTATGTGAACCATTAATCCACATGTAACAGGCCACTTGGTGAACCATTAATCCCCACTTACCAGTAACCACTGGTGACCCATTAATCCACATAACTTAGCCACTTGGTGAGCCATTAATCCCCATGTACCAGTAACTCCCCATTAATCCACGTAACTGTAACCACTTAGTGAACCATTAATCTGCACGTTAACCACTTAGTGAACCATTAATCTAACGTAACTGTAACCACTTAGTGAACCATTAATCTACTGTAAACTTGTAACTGCACTTAGTGAACCATTAATCTGCACGTAACTGTAACCACTTAGTGAACCATTAATCTACACGTTAACCACTTAGTGAACCATTAATCTACACGTAACTGTAACCACTTGGTGAACCATTAATCTACACGTAACTGTAACCACTTAGTGAACCATTAATCTACACGTAACTGTAACCACTTAGTGAACCATTAATCTACACGTAACTGTAACCACTTAGTGAACCATTAATCCACGTTGTAACCACTTAGTGAACCATTAATCTACACGTAACTGTAACCACTTAGTGAACCATTAATCTACACGTAACTGTAACCACTTGGTGAACCATTAATCTACACGTAACTGTAACCACTTAGTGAACCATTAATCTACACGTAACTGTAACCACTTAGTGAACCATTAATCTAATCTGTAACTACTTTGTAACCATTAATCTACACGTAAACCACTTAGTGACCCATTAATCTACATCGCCTGTAACCACTTAGTGACCCATTAATCTGCAACTGTAACCACTTAGTGACCCATTAATCTGCACGTAACTGTAACCACTTAGTGACCCATTAATCCACATGTAACTCTAGCCACTTGGTGAACAATTAAACCACATACCAGTAACCACTTGGTGAACCATTAATCTGCACGTAACTGTAACCACTTAGTGACCCATTAATCTGCACGTAACTGTAACCACTTAGTGACCCATTAATCTGCACGTAACTGTAACCACTTAGTGACCCATTAATCCACATGTAACTCTAGCCACTTGGTGAACAATTAAACCACATACCAGTAACCACTTGGTGAACCATTAATCTACACGTAACTGTAACCACTGTGACCATTAATCTTAATCTAGGGTGAACCATTAATCCACACATACCAGTAACCACTTGGTGAACCATTTATCCAAACATACTTGTAGCCATTTGGTGAACCATTCATCCACACTTAACTCAAGCCACTTGGTGACCGATTTATCCAAACATACATGTAGCCACATGGTGACCCATTAATCCACACGTATCAGTAACCACTTGGTGACCCATTTATTCAAACATACATGTAGCCACATGGTGACCCATTAATCCACACGCCAGTAACTATTTGGTGACCCATTTATTCAAACATACATGTAGCCACTTGGTGAACCCTTCATCCACGTACCAGTGACCATTTGGTGACCCATTTATCCAAACATACATGTAACCACTTGGTGACCCATTAATCCACACGTATCAGTAACCACTTGGTGACCCATTAATCCACACGTACCAGTAACTATTTGGTGACCCATTTATTCAAACATTCATGTAGCCACTTGGTGAACCCATTCATCCACACGTACCAGTAACCACTTGGTGACCCATTAATTCAAACCAGTAACTATTCATCCACACGTACCAGTAACCACTTGGTGACCCATTAATCCACACACCAGTAACCACTTGGTGACCCATTAATCCACACATACCAGTAACCACTTGGTGACCCATTAATCCACACATACCAGTAACCACTTGGTGACCCATTAATCCACACATACCAGTAACCATTTGGTGACCCATTAATCCACAACCAGTAACCATTGGTGACCCATTAATCCACACATACCAGTAACCACTTGGTGACCCATTAATCCACACATACCAGTAACCATTTGGTGAACCCTTCATCCACACGTACCAGTAACCACTTGGTGACCCATTAATCCACACATACCAGTAACCATTTGGTGACCCATTAATCCACATACCAGTAACCATTTGGTGAACCCTTCATCCACACGTATTCCAGTAACCACTTGGTGACCCATTAATCCACACGTACCAGTAACCACTTGGTGACCCATTAATCCACACGTACCAGTAACCATTTGGTGACCCATTAATCCACACGTACCAGTAACCATTTGGTGACCCATTAATCCACACGTACCAGTAACCACTTGGTGACCCATTAATCCACACGTACCAGTAACCATTTGGTGACCCATTAATCCACACGTACCAGTAACCATTTGGTGACCCATTAATCCACACCAGCAATCACTAATCACTTGGTGACCCATTAATCCACACGTTACCAGTAACCATTGGTGAATTAACCACACGTACCAGTAACCACTTGGTGACCCATTAATCCACACATACCAGTAACCATTTGGTGACCCATTAATCCACACGCATCAGTAACCACTTGGTGAACCTTCATTACACTACCAGTAACCATTTGGTGACCCATTAATCCAACGTACAGTAACCATTTGGTGACCCATTAATCCACACGTACCAGTAACCATTTGGTGAACCCTTCATCCACACATACCAGTAACCACTTGGTGACCCATTAATCCACATGTACCAGTAACCACTTGCCCATTAACCATCCACCACATGTACCAGTAACCACCCTTCATCCACACATACCAGAACCATTAATCCACACATACCAGTAACCATTTGGTGAACCCTTCATCCACACATACCAGTAACCACTTGGTGAACGACTCAAAACATACATGTATCCAATTGGTGACCTATTCATCTAAACGATCTGTATCCAATTAGTGACCTATTTATCCAAACATAACTATATCCAATTGGTGACCTATTTATCCAAACGTACCTGTAGCCACTTGGTGACCCATCCCTCGACTGCCGCTGTGAATCATGACACAAACTTGGTTTTTGAATGCAATGCCCATTTTCTTGGCCGCATACTGTCATAAATTTCTTCCACCACTTGATCTCGGCATAGTGATTTCCAGCCCCCAGCGTGCCAAGCTGTGCCAGCGGAGGGATAAAGAGAAAGAGAGGGGGAAAAAATTGACATTAAGTCGAAGAATTGATAATAAGTCAAATAAAAACCGTCTGTAACAAATTTTAATTCACTCATGCCATTTTGAACGGAATTAAATTTAGGAATTAAAACGGCTGTAGAATATTTTGTTTGCCTTGAAGGGTCACATCAAACAGAAGCGTGGTACACTAAAAATCAATTTTTGTTTTAAATTACAGTAATTATCTGTCTCCTCAGCAATGTGGCATAAAAAATGCGGAAAATGTTATAGGCTTACCTGAGGCAGGCCGCGTTTTTTGGCTCGACTGCTGACTTTAGAAGGATCTGCTTGCAGCATTCTGCCATATTCCTCACAATGCTCTTTATCTTCTGCCCATGCATAACCTACGCAGATAGAAGACAGTTCAACAATTCAATAGTTTTAATCAATAACAAACATCATTAAAATTTCCAATGTTGATAATGACAAAAGTTTTTTTTTAATTCGCCAAAGTGACACACAGAAAAAACAAGAAGAAAGAAACAGACTGAATTAGGAAAGACCCGTAGTAAGGGAGAAAAGGAACAAAGAGTGGCGATAATAAAGGAAGAAGAAAGAGGTAGGAATGTGGAAATTCTTCTGTTTATGTCATGACCTAAATAACGCAGTGACGGCGGTGGTTGAATGGTTAGAATGCCATACCAGGTTTGAATCCTAGCATAGTTAGGTCTTACTTTGTGTTCCTTGGGTAAAGACACTTAGTACGCCTTTCCTTCACTCGGCCCAGAAGCAAACGGGTACACGCACTAACTTGGGAGTAAAAACACTAGTACTCTGTCCAGGAGGTCACTATTATCACCTGTTCCGATTCATGCTATAGAAACCAGAATAAGCTCTGGCTCTGTAGGCCATAATGGCCTTGAAGGAACTTGAATAAATAACATAATAATGATGTTAAGCAAGGTTGGTGGGTAGGGCCTTTATTCCCCACTGACATCATTTACTTCTTGATATAAACTTATCAAAGATAAATTTCCTTTCTTCCTGTCATCAAAGAAGAGAATCAAAACAAAACAGTACAGCACAGCACAGCAACCACATCTATACCTTCACGCAAAGACCAGTCCATTCCCATCTCCAATGCTTCTTCCAGGTTTCTGAAAGTTGGAAAAAAACACTTTTAGTTAGTAGATGTAGACAATAGTGTTGCGTCGGTGGCCGCGCGGTTAGGCTGCCAGACCGGGATCATGAGGTCCCAGGTTCGAATCCTAGCAAAACTAGGTCCAACGCTGCGTTCTTTGGGAAAGACAGTAGTTTTGCAAACTTTTATCCCAATCTTTCTGAGTCTCTACCGGTAACTTAAGGTTTTTTTAAAAGCAAAATACAATTTAATATAAGAATAGTTAACCCTTATATACGTACATGTCACGGTAAAATACAGACTTACAGATTGAAACCTAAAATACGTATAAGTACGTTTTTTTTACGCACTAGTTGGCAGCTCTGTATGTATATCAGGATCAAATGCCAGTATTGGAAATGTATTTTCACTCTACATGTCAAAAATCTTTACCTTAAAACAACCCAAAAACAAACGCACAAAAAAATTTGTCAAAGCCTCACAAGCTGGTTTCTCAAATCTGGAAACATTGAGGCATGACATGATAATAACACTAACCTCAAAGCATGACAGATGAAAGCCACTCAGAACATGCTGCCTACCACATGCACACACACACATCCACATCGTTCATCTCATTTCTCAGCCTCGTTGCCGACAGTCAAAAGACGCTATTTTTTATATTCTTATTGTTTTTGCTTACTTAATTTGATTTTACCCACATCCACAACTAAGGTGATCACGGGGATTTTGGTAAGAATTTTAAATGTTGCCCAAACAACTAAGGTGATCTGGTGGGATTTTGGTAAGAATTTTAAATGTTGCCCAAACTGCACTGTAAACAGCCAAAGGGATCTTTATCGTGCACAGAGCATGGTGATCTACACACGGGACCTCCTTTTATCGTCTGTCTCCAATGGGACTGGATGTCTATCCATCTACCTAGACCAGATTTTACTACAAACAAAAAAACTCTAGAAAATATTTCAACCACTGTCGGGGCTTGAACCTTGAACCCGCAACCTTTTGGTTGGGAGGCTGACCACCTTGCCTTTGGACTACCGATTTCCCCCCTAAAAGACGCTATTACACTTATATTGTCATTTGAATGAAAAGAAGAAAAAACTCACTGAGCAGTCATAGGAATGATTCCTTTGGACCCAACACCCACGGGAATGTGATCAAACAGGCACTGAGCCAGTTGCTCTTTGAGCGGTTCTACATCTTTCAGGTGCAAGTTTGTACGCAGCAACCGCACTCCACAGTTTATGTCGAAACCGACACCCCTGGTGACACGACAGCCTTGGGATTACTCATGTCAAATGCAGCCATGTTTCCTGAACGAGATATAAAAAGAGTAATAAAGTCATAAGCGTTTTAACATCACAGAAAATCCTGTTCTCGCATATACTGTGCAGGTCAATTAACGTTATACTGTAGAGTAGAGGTTGCTGACATGATTGATGGCTTGACTGGGTGGAATTTTTTAATCTTTCGAGGCCTTGCAGCGAAGCCAAAGTAGTGTTGTGAGTTTGTAATCATAATGACACTGATTCAAACCTCATGGCTCCTCTAGGTGTTTTTTCCACAACATCCTACTCTTAAGAAAAGTACTTCACTCTACTTTCCTCATTCGACTCAGGTGTTAATGAATACCCAGTTATAGGCAGAGAAAGATCTTGGCAGAGTGGTAGTATGAAGCGCCTAACAGGCTGCCATACTGTTTGCTCCCAAAAAGGAGTTGAGAAGGACTTTGAACGAAATGGCCTGCAAGTCTGCACTTGAACGAGAATATGGAGTATAAATCCATCTTTGTCTTTTCATACATTCTCACTACAAGTGATAGGTTTCCATGCTCGGCATCCGATGTCGCACGATTTACTTTTTTTCTTCTTCCTCTAGTAACAATTGTTTGTTTAATTTTTAAGGGTAAAACAAAGGTGGAATCTCACATTATTTCATCATACTAAAAATAAAACAGAAATGAGTTCAAAGCAGGAAGGGTACGATGGATAAAAATAAAATCGACTAAATTATCATAGAAGCCACACGTTGGAGACTTCAGACACCCTAACACATGATTTTAAAGTAAGTCTGTGACATTCCTTAGAGTTTTTAATTTAGAATGTAAAAGCGTTCCCACTTAATCGTATCCAGGGCGGTGTACACATAAATATTCGACTCAAATTATCTCAAATTATGGAGAAAAAAATCCTATCCAGGAAATGAAACATCTGCCAAAATCAGAAACGGGAAAAGCGATTACAATTTATTTAAATGCAAGAATGCCAGATTCAATACTTATGTTTTTATATCATATTGAATTTGGAGATACCAAAAATGAAATATAAATGAACAATCCGTCAATGCTGATTTGCATTTTTCCCCCTACCACAGCCCCTTTTTCTCCCGGGGTCTTTTTCTCTTCTCCTTCCTATCTTAGATAAAAGATTTTCAAACTAAGTAAATTAAGATTTAAAACATTTCTGACTTTCCTAACACAGACAGATAGACGTCCTGATCATGTAACGTTGAACTTTTTGTGTGTGAATTTAGTCAAAGTCATGAGACTAGCAAAACAAGGCAAGATAGTTACCAATGGCAAATCCATATCCTGAATGCACATCTGGCATGCCGATAGATTTCTGGGTGAATGTACGAAAGCAATTCAGAAATTTCCACATTCAAAAGACAATAGTGACATGTGCACTGACTGAAATAAAGAGTATGTATGTATGTGTGTGTGTGTGTGAGAGAGAGAGAGAGAGAGAGAGAGAGAGAGAGAGAGAGAGAGAGAGAGAGAGAGAGAGAGAGAGAGAGAGAGAGAGAGAGAGAGAGAGAGAGAGAGAGAGATAGAGAGAGAGAGAGAGAGAGAGAGAGAGAGAGAGAGAGAGAGAGAGAGAGAGAGAGAGAGAGAGAGAGACAGAGAGACAGAGAGACAGAGAGATAGAGAGAGAAAGAGAAAGAGAGACACACACACACACAGCCTTATATTACAAGTAAGCTGTGCATACAATACAAGACTATAAATACCTTCATCTAGACGACTGTATCCACAAATAATTCAATTTAAATAAATTTTACATGTTCATCGTTAATAACGTACAATTCAAACTAAATAAGGAATAAATAATTAATGTGAGAAAGGTCAGATATCCACTTATGAATAATGTTAATAATAAAAAAAAAAAAAATTCCTGCCATCCGATAGACCAAGCTGGAAAACAAGGACAAGAGAAAGAAGGAAATTTCATAGTTAGAAAAGACAGGAAAGGAGAAAAACTAATTGTTTCTTTCCTCCAGTTCTGATGTCACGACTAAGACAAAATAAAGTTACATGATGTTATTCCCTCACATAATTTTGTGTGTGTTCCAAAAGACTTTTTTCCAAGTAAAGACATTAGTTTCTCTTAGAACGTTCAGCTTTCTATGCTTTCAGTGAACTTTGAACATAAACATACCCTGTCTCAAAATAAATCTTGTGTCATAAATATTTTTTTTTGGATGTACAACATGGACAAATATCCATTGCATTCATTTTTGTTTTAAAATCTAAGAGGCATCAGTATGTCAGTCAGTCCAGTAGATTCCCAGTCAGAGCAACATACCACCCACAAGGCTCTAGTTTGATTCCCAGTCAGAGCAACATACCACCCACAAGGCTCTAGTTTGATTTCCACAAGCAACATACCACCACAAGCTCTAGTTTGATTCCCAGTCAGAGCAACATACCACCCACAAGGCTCTAGTTTGATTCCCAGTCAGAGCAACATACCACCCACAAGGCTCTAGTTTGATTCCCAGTCAGAGCAAAATACCATCCAGCACAAGGCTCTAGTTTGATTCCCAGTAAACAAGGCAGAGCAGTACATACCACCCACAAGGCTCTAGTTTGATTCCCACGTCAGAGCAAAACAAATACAATATATACAAATATTATTTAGTTCAACATAACCCACAGCTCTAGTTTTTCATTTTGGTCAGAGCAATTTTGATTTCATCCAGTCAAACGTTCATACCTAGCCGTCCACCTGGGGGAAATCCAGCAGCAAAATGGGTCTAGTTTGATCCCAGTCAGAGCAAATAGAGCTATTCAGACTCAGCGGAGTCTTGTTTAACCGAGAAATTCCCAGTAAAGTTGAGGCAGCGTTGAAAGTAAAAGGTGGAGCGTTGAAAAAATAAAGTGAAAACTAGCACATGGTTACCCTACATGCACTCACACTCTGAGTATGGGACTTACTTTACGTAACGTTTATGGTTTAAACGGCATAACACTAACAAATACAATATATACAAATATTATTTATGTGTACACGTCGGTTTCATTAATTTTCTGTTTTTATGCAACGATTATGGGTAAATATCTGTTTCATTCATTTTGTGTTTACACTCTTAGACCTACACTGACGATTCCTGGCAAAGGCAGCAACGTTTGCAATCTGTTTCATCCCTGGCAAGAAACCACCAAAACCTTTATTGTTGCATGACTGCCTCAATTCATCGAACATCAGCTTTTCCAAACGTTCATTGGCATAAAAAATAGCCGTCCACCTGGGGGAAAAAATATTTGTATTTTTTATTTCATGAAACAAGTCTCAAAACACATTTTCTTCTTGTTTAAGAGAAATAAATAAAGGCGGCAAACCGTTGACACAGCACAATGAAAGAGAGAAGACAGTTAACAAAAAAATTGAACATAATCATTCAGTGGTTTGTTTATTTAATTGAAATTTACTCCACTCACCATTGTGTGACGTCAGGGTGAATTAAGAGGAAACAGCGAGATAAAAGAGAAATTATCAAAGAGAGCAAAAGTAAAGAAAAGTAGGACCCAACAGCAGTGCCCGCCAACCGCCAGCTGAAAAATAAGGAGTCTTGGCTCTTTCACCGCCAGAAATTTTGAGTCTGTACAGCTGAGAAACACCAAGTGTGTACCAATGTTTTAAAAAGAACCCCAGTTTTTTATATTTCTTGTGAAAGAGAAATTGTTCATAATATAAACAAGCAGGAAAGATCTTGATAAAAGGGAAACAGCAACGTTCATTATAGGTTGTTATAGCTTCATGAGCCAGAAATCCTTTTTTGATGCATGAGTGGACTGTAGTCCAGAGGCAAGGTAGGTTCTGGCATCTCAACCCAAACCGTCAACGGTTGAACAAGATTTCTCAAAGTTTTTAAAAATAAAGTGTAACCCCCTGGTTCAGATAGGTGGATTGACACCTAGTCCCATCGGAGACGGACGTTATAAAAGAGGTCTCATTTGCAGATCACAACACTCTGTGCGCGTTGAAGATCCCTTGGCTGCTTACAGGAGAGAGACAGGGCAAAATCAAAAATCCTACAAAAACCTCGAGAACATCTTGGTTGTGGAAGTGAGTAAATCAACAAATCTATGGCACGAAACGGAACAGATGATGGAACACCTCCTCCTGGACAAGACACTAGATTTTACTCCACGGCTAATCCTAGTACCCATTGGTACCAAAGTCAAATAGAACAATGTGTGTGTGTGTCACGTGCTTGGCCAAATCAATGAAAATCGTTGGAGTTAATTTGAATCAAGAACACGACACAATGGTGGACAAAGTATTGCCAGGATTTGATTCCTGGACCTTGCCATTCAAGTCCAGCAGCCTAACCCCTAGGACACAGATTTATCAGCAAGTATATGGGAACTAATTTTTTTTTTATAAACTAAGGACTAAAAACAGAACATGTTTTATAATTAAAAAATTGGAAGGGTACCCCGTCTACGCTACCCGAGTAACCTTAGTATTGAATACTGACCCAAACTAATAATCGTACTTGGTATCATTGGGGGTGTGACATGCTTGTAGAATAGATTGGGGTGTGACATGCTTGTAGAATATGTGACATGCTTGTAGAATAGATTGGGGGTGTGACATGCTTGTAGAATAGATTGGGGTTTGCTTGTAGAATAGATTGGGGTGGGGACATGCTTGTAGAATAGATTGTGTGACATGCTTGTAGAATAGATTGGGGTGTGACATGCTTGTAGAATAGATTGGGGGTGTGACATGCTTGTAGAATAGATTGGGGGTGGGCATGGCCATAGTAGGAAAATTATTTATCTGCATAAATATATATTATATTTTCGGTGATTAAACCTGACAATGTCAACTTTAAAAGAAAATCTTCTGCCATTTCTCCAAACCCTGGAAAATTGAAAAACTAGGAATGGAAAAGTTTGAACTAGCATCAATCGGTAGACTAATAATTAAATGTCACTGAAATATTTGATGAATTTAAAGAAATGTCTGACTTTATTGCAAATTTCCTTTCAAGTCTTCTAGGATTCTTTTTGTAAGTATTTCAGTTGATATGAATAGGACTTTCCTTTTTCCTTAAATTTCTGTAATAAGGCAGCTGGATTTATTTAGCTTTTTGTGAATAATGAAATTGTCAATGTAACCTGTGGATGTCTGAAAAATAAAAATGATATGCAGACACATTATATTCAATAAAAAAAAAAAAAAATAGTTTCTAAAATAAAAAATCATGATAGATAGATGTATATATATATATATATATATATATATATGGGTAGCATAGAGGAGTATATATATATATATATATATATATATATATATATATATATATATATATATATATATTTGTTACCTTCATGTTGTCAACAAATCCTTTTTTGATGTGCCAACAGTGTGACGAGACTTTCTCCAAGAACTTGAGCTCATCTTGGTAGGTTCTCACTTGGCTTGGGGTGATTCCAGATGATTGCCATGCGACTGAAATCAATAGATTGGGTAATGGCCTGGTCAGATATTACACTACCTCGTGAACTCGTAAAAACTTAATGGGCAAAGGCCACTATGACCATGACTGTTAGCGAATCAACTAGCCTACACCGTGTGGCAGCCATTGTGCTGGTTGAGCGAGCTGCTTTTTCTAATGTTAAGTTGCATAATCAGGCCACCTTTTTTACTGGGTTTTCACACAATCAGGGATGCCATCCGGCAGTGGATAGGTAAGCACCTGTATGGGAGTAGATAATCCCTCCCTCCACGAGTCTCCTGCTGCCTTGAAGGCGGTCTTGGCTAAGGGAGTTAACCCTGACAGAAAATAACAACCTGCTGCCTTGCAGGCTGGTCTTCAATGACCAAAGGCTAAGGGAGTTAACCCTGACAGAAAATAACAAGGCCTGGTAGGGGGCCAAGGTGGCAGCCCCACCATCTACCTAGGGTACAGTGGGCTAATCCCCTGCCCGAAACCTAACTGACGCACAGAAATAAATATTATATAACCGACTTGACCTTTCAACGACGAAAATGGAAACTAACACGGACTGTGATCTTTGGAACATGGGCAATAAATGGAAAAGAGTTAGAATTAGTTGAAGAAATGGAAAATTTCAAAGTTAGACATTTTGGCTATTACAGAAACAAAGAAAAAGGACAAGGATTAAAAAATGTAGGACCAAATCATAAGGCTGGACTTCCACTGACACAAATCAAGAAACTGCAGATAATACAAAACAATGCCGAGATTAGTTATGGAAGTTTCAAAAAGAGAACACATTACGCCAATACTTAAACAACTACACTGGCTCCCAATAAAATCCCGCATTGACTACAAGGTAGCTACAATCACGTACCAATGCCTGCACGAGACTGACTTTCCAGTCTACTTAAAAGAGTTAGTTCCTAAATACACACCGAACAGATCACTGCGCTCAGCGAGCAAGAAAATGATACAAACACCCAAAACTAAACTTAAGACTTTCGGAGATAGGGCCCTACAAACACAAGCAGCCAAAATTTGGAACATTTTACCATGGGACGTCCAGTCTGCAGAGTCTTTGAATATACTGAAATCTCGCTTGAAGACCCACTACTTCTCCAACATATTTAGATGAATTTTATTGAATTGCATGCTTTTACTGAATTGATTGTGATACTATTTTTTATTGATGCATCTGTTTTATATAACATGTTTTAGCGATAGCATGCCATGTCTGTGTAATCATTTCGCTTGTAATGCGCCTTGAGCTCTTCTGAGGGAAGGCGCAATATAAATATTCTTCTTATCTTATCTTATATTTTAATCTTCTCAGGAGTAGATGTCAAAGATAAAGCTAGAGCAGGAGTAGGTCTCCTAGTGCATGAAAGGCATGAAAAACTACTAGAAAGTTGGAAATTTATAAGCCCATGGCTATTAGAGTTCAATATTACACCAAAAGGACGAAAAATTAAATTATTAATAGCTTATATAAATAGACGAAACGAAGACGCACCTAAAGAAGAAAAATATATTTTAGAAAACGATTTACAAATAGAGAGAATCTTAAACACAAACAGGAACTAATGGTTTTAGGAGATTTAAACGCTAGAGTAGACAACAATATAGAAACATCAGGAGGAGTAATAGGTAAAGAAATAGAGCCAACAACTTCTCCACATTGAGAGAGACATAGATTTTTGGCTAAAGAATAACATGAAAATAGCCAACACTTTTTTCCTCATAAAGATATCCACAATACAGTAAATGAAGACAGGTGTGAAAAGTCAATCATAGACTACATAATAGTTAGCAGCTCCCTTTTTACAGTACATTGGATGCAAGAGTAAACAGAGGAGCAGAAATATTTAGTGATCATCACTTAGTAATTGTCAAAATGAGATTACTGACTGAAGAAAACAAACAGAAAAGGAAAGAAAAGAAAGCTACTAAACTCAAAATAGAGGAACTAAATAAACCAATAGTAAAAGAGATAATATACCAATCTAGGATAAAAAGATTTATCAGTGAAAAGCAGATGGATCTGAATGATAGCACAATAGAAGAAAAGTGGCAATCGATGTATAAAGAAACACTCCTCAGTTGTACTGAAGAGGTCTGTGGTAGGAAACAAATTAAAGGAGATCATGGGAAAAGAACAGCATGGTGGAATGAGAATGTCAAAACTAAGATTAAAGAAAAGAAGGATGCCAGGAAGAAATACTTGCAAACAAAGAGATCATAGGATAGGATAGATTACGTGAATTAAAGAACTATCGCCAAAGAGGACGTGAGGAAAGCAAAACAGCAATAATGGGAACAGTTTGGACAAAGACTTCAAGAAAGCTATCAAGGAAATCAAAAGCTGTTCTGGGGGCAATGAAGAGCATGAGAAAGACCAAAGCATATACCAATACAAATTAAGAATGCCAAAGGAGAAATAATGAAAGAAGACAGCCAAACCATGGATGCGTGGAGAAAGTATTTTCACCAATTACATTATAATCCCTCCAGAACATATGAAACAAGGAGTAAAGATCAATTAGTAGAGTATCAAGTAATCCAGAGGAGACAGATATCGATGGAAGAAACCATACAGTTATAAGAAAAAATGAAAGTAGGAAAAGCCCCAGAGCAGATCAAGTTTATCCAGAAATGATTAAAAACCAAGGGAGAGAGGCAGACAAACTACTACATGCAATATGCCAACAAGCATGGAAGTCCAAGCAGGTACCAGACGACTGGCAAAGGGAACGGTAGTACCAATACATAAGAAAGGAACAACTATGGAATGCTTAAACTATAGAGGGATATCACTACTTAGCGTTCCAGGAAAAGTGTATGCCAGGATACTGGAAATGAGACTAAGGAAAAGAGTAGAGGATCAGATTAAAGAGAATCAAAGTGGATTTAGACCAGGAAGAAGTGTACAAGATCACATATTTACAATGAGACAAATAATAGAAAATTCCTTGAGAAAATATTAACTTGCACCTGTGTTTTATAGATCTAGAAAAGGCGTTTGACACTGTTAGGAGGGACGTAACTAAGGCATTCCTTAAAAGAACACAATATAGAGCAAAATTTAATAGAAGCCATTAAAAGTTTTTACAATAAACTAACAGTGCAGTGAGAGTAGCTGGAAACATATCTGCAGAATTTGATGTAGATATAAGGGTAAGACAGAGTTGTATCCTAAATCCTCTTTCACATTTATGGATTCGTCGCAAAACGCATCCTTAAAAATGAAGAAAATGAATGTGGAAGCTCAAACCAGTAAATGTATCAATGCTTTCATTTTTGCCGATGATTTAGTTCTGTTTGGAAAATCAGAAAGTGACTTTCAGTCAATATCAACATTATAAACAATGAATTAAGTAAAAGAGGAATGAGAGTAAATGCAAAGAAAACCAAAACAATGCTAGTAACTAGGAAGCTCAAACAATAAATCTTAAATTGAGCAGGGAGAATTTAGAACAAGTTCACAGCTACAATTACCTAGGAGTAATGATTAATTCAGAGGGAAAACTAAAAGAAGAAATCAGCCAGAGAATCAAAAAGGCAAGTGCAATATATAACCATCTAGGAAAGGCATTTTTGTAGGTAAACAAGAATTGTCAACAAAACCAAATGGCAGTATACAACACAGTTTATTGTCCTACTCTCCTTATGGCAGCTAAACCTGACCATAGACAGCAGAGTGCAGGCAGCTGAAATTAATCTAAAAAGAGTAGTAGGAAAGCTAAAAGACAAAATCAGAAACCAAACAATAAGAGATCAAACCAAAGCAGATGGCATAAAAACTAAGATATAAATATATCAATTGACATGGTTTGGGGCTGTAAACAGAATGAATGACAATAGAATAGCTAAATCAGGCATACAGTGCTAAAGCCCAAGGTAAAAGACCAAAAGGCAGACCTCAGAGAAAGTGGGAAGAAGATAAAAAAATATATAAAAGAGGCATTGAAGAATAGAAATTTAACATTTTGAAAGAAATAGAAAAATGCTGGGACAGGGCATCCTGCAGAAAAGATCATCTCTGGCATCTGAATCCATACACCGAAAGGTAGAATGGAACTGATAATGAAAGAAAGAAAAAGAGGATGACCCCCAATTCCTCCCATATTTTGCCATTGACGTTACCTAATTATGCCTACGGGCACATTATTAAGATTAAATGCTTTAGATATATCTTCAAACACCATAGGACGATTTATTGACACAAATGGGTTTTTTTCTTCCCATGACCACTACCTCCTGCTCTTACTACTCTGTATACTGTGGTAATACACTACTTTAAAAAAGTCTTTAGAATCTAGTTAATAGATCTAGAATCTAGTAATATATATATATCTAGAATCTAGTAATATAGCTTTTTAATCTCTAGAATCTAGGCCTGTAGATCTGCAGATCTTATTTTTTTGTGTAAATGTAGATTTAAACTTAGTGACTCAGCAGAAGTAGAAATCTAGATCTAGATAACTAAGATCTGTCTAGAAATCTCTACTCTCTTAGATCTAGATCTAGATCTTAGTCTTCAGACTTCAGATGAGGCTGTTGATAGGCTTTGGATCTGCTTTTTTAGCATAGATGAGATCCTGTTCCAGATCACTTTTAGATCTAGAATGAGAGGAAAGCTATAAAAGAAATACATGGAAGTTAACGATTTAAAGATACCTGGTTTTTTTCTTTTTCTAAGTCACAAAGATCAGCAAAAAATCCCCAGTGACTGACAAAGAACAGAAAGTAGAATAGGACACGGTGAGTCATTTATTGTGTGGCCTGTTTTTTTTTTATTGGAGTGGCTTCCCTGAATAACATGCTTTAAAACTGTAAAGTTTTTATCGTTTCTTCCCAAAACTTATGGAAACTAGACACAATAATGCACTGGTGTGGGCGAGAGAACAAACCCGTCCGCAGTGTTTGTACCCGAGGAAGATATCACTGTGTACACTCCCATGCCAGGAAAATTGACTTCCTAGGGAATAAACACTCCCAAGAAAAGGGAGACTGTGACAGTATTATGTGAAGAAGTAAGTACAAGAATAACTACAACAAGGGTGAGATGGTGAAGACTTTCGAACTAGAAATCATATTTATAGGTAGGCACACGCCATACTTAATCCTGCCAGATGCTCTGAAAGCTAGGGTAATTGCAACTACTGTACACATTCTACATAGTCTATTCACCAAAATCTGGATTGAAGAAAGGGTCCCAGACGACAGGATAGCAGTAGGGATTTACCATACGGACATACAGGACAGTGACCTCCAAGACAGATCAACAACCTAATCACAATAAATGTTAAATAAATCTTCATATAATTCTAGAATGAAAATAATAAAAATCTATTGAAGGCGCTGAAAACCTACAGTGCTAGTTCTCGTAGATAGACCTCGATCTAATAGTTACACAAAGCATGTTTGTTGTATTATTTTTTAAAAATACGAAATTCAGAACTGGAAAAGATTCTAATTTGATTTTGACTTGCAAGTGTAAAGTCTAGCGCAACTGCCTAGTTTTTTCTTCTGCGTTTTTAGCTCACTTGGAAGCATGGGCCATCAACAAATAATCTCCAATCACTTCTCTCCTGGACCAGCCTCTCTAGATTTCCATGTTTGCCCTGTCTTATTCATCTCTCCTCCAGTTCTCTTCTCCATGTAACCGTTGGCTGACCCCCAGTTTTTACCCTGTGGGTTCCATGTGGGCTCTGTCTTCTTATTGTGTAGGGGTTCTTTCTAAGCGTGTGGCCTATCCACCTCCACTTCTTTCGTTTTTAAATCTTTTTTCAGCTGATAATTATCCAATTCTTTCCCATATATTAATGTTTGAGATAACTTCAGGCCAGCATATTTTGACAATTCTCCTCAGAGTCAGACATCTATTATGAATGATTGTATTTTTTGTAGAGTAGTTTTTGTGGTTCTCCATATTTCTGAACCATATATTAGCACTGACTTGACATTTGATTTGAATATTTTTAGTTTGAGTCTTTCTAATAAACTCTTGCTGGACCATACCTTGTTAAGGATTAAAATGCTTTGTTGTGCCCTCTGTATCCTGGTTTTTTTTACATCTTCTTCCATACCTCCGCTTACATCAATCATGCTACCTAGGTAGCAAAATTTGTCTATATTTTCCAGCGGTTCTCCTTTAGTGTTATTGATGAATGTTGCAGGTTTTGCAGTTGCGAAGTCTTGGTTTTCTTGTAGGTTAGTCTGAGCCCCACAGATGATGCTATGGTCTCAATGGCATCCGTTTTCTCCCGCATTTATTTGTACGTGTGTGTGAAAGCAAAGCGATATCATCGGCGAAATCTAGGTCGTTAACTTGTTTTATCATAGTATAGTCCATTGAATGCCATTTCTGTTCACGTCTGTTGCATTTCCATCAGATCATTGTTTGTAGATCTGTTTACAAACATATCACGATAGTGAGATGGTACTTGTTACTTCACAGTCTTATGGTGAATACATTTATAATAATTTATAGATATGTGTGCTCATAATGATTACGGTGTTTACCATACCAATATAATGGTGAATAAGGTAGATTTTCTTTCTTAAAATAACATTAAAGGTTTGAAACATGAGGATAGGCTGCAAATAAAACATTTAGGACCTCATCAACTGAAAGGATCGCGTTTTCAGCTTTCTCGAACTCATTTACGTATGATATTGTCAAATATTTGACCATTATAGCATAGAAAAAGTGCGCTTGTTTGACTTCTATTGTTTATTATTTGGAGGCGATAGCATTTGGTCACAAAGCGCTTGTTTTGCTTCAATTATTTATTATTTGAGGCGATAGCATTTGGTCAAAAAGCGTTTGTTTTGCTTCTATTGTTTTATTATTTGGAGGCGATAAATATTTGGTCAAAAAGCGCTGGTTTTGCTTCTGGCTTGTTTATTATTTGGCGGCGATAGCATTTGATCAAAAGCGTTTGTTTTGCTTCTATTGTTTATTTTGGAGGCGATAACATTTGTCCAAAAGCGCTGGTTTTGCTTCTATTGTTTATTATTTGGCGGCGATAGCATTTGATCAAAAAGCGTTTGTTTTTGGCTTCTATTGTTTATTATTTGGAAGGCGATAACATTTGGTCAAAAAGCGCTTGTTTTGCTTCTATTGTTTATTATTTGGAGGCGATAGCATTTGAGGTCAAAAAGTTGTCGTGCGGACGTGAAATATTTGAAAGAAAAAGTTAAGAAGTATGAATGTAATTCAAACCATATAGTCAATGCCGCCAAATATATGACAAACAAATAACAACATATATCCGAAACAATATGATAGGATCGACAAATGCTTTAAATGTTTTTAAATATAAGTTCACAATGGTTTTAATAAGGAGTATGAATACTTTAAACCAAAGAGACATCAATCGATTTGAAGAGCAAACGAACTCAATTCCTCTAAACATAAAGGAAAGGAAAATTACTTGCGACGTCATATTGGTGACTTTGTTATTCCTTTTTGTTACCGTTTATTAAAGTGTCCCTCTAGGTCTAGGCGTTTAGGGTGAAATCCGCCCTATAATAGTATACTAAATACTACGCTCTGTTGTTGAAAACAAACGCACAGTTCACAGGTCACGGCTTCACTTGCATGATATTAACTGCTAATTCTACGCTCTGTTGTTGAAACAACGCACAGTTCTGGTCACTAGTTCACTTGCATGATATTAACTGCTAATTCTACGCTCTGTTGTTGAAACAACGCACAGTTCACAGGTCACGGCTTCACTTGCATGATATTAACTGCTAATTCTACGCTCTGTTGTTGAAACAACGCACAGTTCACAGGTCACGGCTTCACTTGCATGATATTAACTGCTAATTCTACGCTCTGTTGTTGAAACAACGCACAGTTCACAGGTCACGGCTTCACTTGCATGATATTAACTGCTAATTCTACGCTCTGTTGTTGAAACAACGCACAGTTCACAGGTCACGGCTTCACTTGCATGATATTAACTGCTAATTCTACGCTCTGTTGTTGAAACAACGCGCAGTTTAGGAGGTCACGTGTCACTTGCATGATATTAACTGCTAATACTATGCTCTGTTGTTTAAACAACGCACAGTTCAGGAGGTCACGGCTTCGATGAGTGCCGACGCAGAGGTCGCGGGTTCGATCCCCATGGTGGCCAGGATTTTTCTGTCTGTTCCTTGTGTTTGTCTCGTCTTTGTTCTATGGGGCTTTCATATTATCTTGTGTCATTACATTAACAGTTGTAGAATGCAGTCCTAATTAATGCTATAGAAGAAAGTTCCACTGTCTAGAATCTGATGTCCATTGACCTTGAACTGTAGTAACGTGCTTTGATTTCATTTGATTTTACCCAACATCCACGACTAAGGTGATCTCGGGGTTTTGAAAAGGATTTAAATTTTGCCCAGACTGCCCGTAAACAGCTGAGGGATTAACATTTTTGGACACTGCCCTGGTAAACAGCTGAGGGATTATTAACGTGCACAAGACTGCCCTGTAAACAGCTGGGGATTATTAACGTGCACAGACTGCCCCTGCAAACACAGCTGAGGGATTATTAACGTGCACAGACTGCCCCAAACAGCTGGATGGATTATTAACGCACAGACTGCCTGTAAACAGCTGAGGGATTATTAACGTGCACAGACTCTGGTTCTGTAAACAGCTGAGGGATTATTAACGTGCACAGACTGCCCTGTAAACAGCTGAGGGATTATTAACGTGCACAGACTGCCCTGTAAACAGCTGAGGGATTATTAACGTGCACAGACTGCCCTGTAAACAGCTGAGGGATTATTAACGTGCACAGACTGCCCTGTAAACAGCTGAGGATTATTAACGTGCACAGACTGCCCTGTAAACAGCTGAGGGATTATTAACGTACGCAGACTGCCCTGTAAACAGCTGAGAGGATTATTAACGTGCACAGACTGCCATGTAAACAGCTGAGGGATTATTAACGTGCACAGACTGCCCTGTAAACAGCTGAGGGATTATTAACGTGCACAGACTGCCCTGTAAACAGCCAAGGGATTATTAACGTGCACAGACTGCCCTGTAAACAGCTGAGGGATTATTAACGTGCACAGACTGCCCTGTAAACAGCCAAGGGATTATTAACGTGCACAGACTGCCCTGTAAACAGCTGAGGGATTATTAACGTGCACAGACTGCCCTGTAAACAGCTGAGGGATTATTAACGTGCACAGACTGCCCTGTAAACAGCTGAGGGATTATTAACGTGCACAGACTGCCCTGTAAACAGCTGAGGGATTATTAACGTGCACAGACTGCCCTGTAAACAGCCAAGGGATTATTAACGTGCACAGACTGCCCTGTAAACAGCTGGAGGGATTATTAACGTGCACAGACTGCCCTGTAAACAGCTGAGGGATTATTAACGTGCACAGACTGCCCTGTAAACAGCCAAGGGATTATTAACGTGCACAGACTGCCCTGTAAACAGCTGAGGGATTATTAACGTGCCCTGTAAACAGAAGGATTATTAACTGCACAGACTGCCCTAAACAGCCAAGGGATTATTAACGTGCACAGACTGCCCTGTAAACAGCCAAGGGATTATTAACGTGCCCAGAGTGTTGAGATCTGCACACGGGGTCTCCTTTTTTATCGTCCGTCTCCGATAGGACTAGATGTCGATCCACCTACTTGGATCAGAAGGGGGGGGGGGGGTAGATTTTCTCGAAAATAACTCGAAAACATTTTTCAACCGTTGGAGCCACCACCATTTGATTGAGAGGCTGACACCTTGCCTCTGGACTACCAAGTCCCCATATTAGCATGCAGGTGGATGTCAGACAACTACCTTTAAAAACAGGGGAATACGATATTAGTTGTATTCGAGCAGAGATGTATTTATTTATCATCTTGTTCTTCATGTTTAAGAAATGGAAATTGATGGATGGTGAATGACTGATTTATGATAAGTTGACGAATGTGTACGAAGCTAAACTGATTTGTCTATAATTTTTTTTTTTAGTTAAAAAAACTTTTTTTTATTATGTATATTGTTTCACCGCACTATCTATTTACTCATCTTTGTATCTTTATATATATACTTCTCTTAAAATCTTTACATTTAGTGATTAACTTCGCTTAAATGTGTTTTTAATTCAAATGCATTGATGTATTCTTTTATTTTTCAAACGGAAATTGTAATAACAAGTATAAATTCACTTTTAAAGGATCAATAAAGATGATTGCATTGAATTGAATTGAATTCAATGCGTTCTTGAGATTCTCTTGAGCGTAACACATGGGGAGAGAAACATAGTAGCTATCACCCCAAAGATCCCATACACCAACTTGACAAGAAGTCCTGGGTCACACTATTCAGACTCAGGACTAGGCACCATCGTCTCTATCAACATATTATTATTATCACTATGTATCGTTATCTGAAAGCTGGGCAATGAGAAGAGTAAGGTGAGTGTGGAGCGTCCCAACAGAACCACTGAACATAATCTCCAGCAGTGTCCGTCTACTTCACATATCGGTATCCTCTCCCATGGATCTCAATTCTTCTCTGTCATCCATCGCTACTGATCTCAAATTATTTCTGCATTTTTTTAAAGCTGCAAACTTCACATATCGCGTATTGAAAGGTGGAGACTAAGGTTAATATCCAGCTGGACGTTGGGCGTAAGGTGGTGTAACATCGCACACTACATCCGTAGATATTGTTACAACGCACCCATATGAGACAACGCCAGAGAGGAGAGTACCATCCACTATGTAGCAAGATCATCTGTTCTTATAGCCGCATTAACTCTGAAGAAGGTTAACCAGCAACAAATGAACAATTGAAATGGATTTACGCCGCACTCGGATGAGTATCAATAGTTTTAAGTAAAATCTATTCTTTTAAGTCTCTTTCTTATCTCTCCACAGGGAATCTGATTGTTGTGAATACTTTTGTTGTGGTGTACCAAGTGTTTATAGGTTGTATGTCAATGTGAGATTATGTCATGTAATTTTCAAGTTACCGTGTTTACTAAAAGCATGAAATTGTATGACATATCACATGTTTTAAAGCAATTTTTTAAGCTTTTTCCACAGGTATTGGTTTGTATTTTGGATAAACAAACAGTATTGGGGTTTGAATAGCTTCAGTTCTTTAAACCAATAATTTAATCCGTTTTTTCAATTTTTCTCAAAATGATTTTTTTTTAGGGGTGGGGTTACAATATACATATTTTCTAAAAAAAACTATCGCTACAATACCTTTGAAATTTGGCATAATTGTTTGCAAGTAGTTTGTCTCTATATCCTTGTGAGTGTTTTTGTTTTAAAATTATAAAGTTTTATGTAAATGGATTTTTTCAGAAATAATCTGAGAAAATGAAGGAAATTCTGCCGCAAATTCAGTCTTTCACTCATATGAGCATAAACACTTTCAAATTTCAAATATAAAAAAATATTTTTATAGGTTTTGACACTGTATCCCTACCTACCTCTACAGTGAATTTCAATGAATTCTTATCATGGATAAAGGAGAAATAATTTTCTTTAGATTTTATCATTTTAGGGGTCTCGGACCCCGTGTTATGCCGCCACGCAAAAAATTCACATGCAATCTAGAAAAAGTAGTTAAATATGGCATACCGATGCCTATCTGACTTGTATTCAACATAAAAGACACCTATAGGTTTGCAAATGAAAAAACAAGTGGTCTGAGAGTAGAGTTTCGCCTTAACTCTAAAGAAGGTTAACCAGCAACAAATGAACAATTGCGTGGTGATAGCTGCCGTACAACAACCTGAATACTGGGTAGACAAACGTTTATCACCCCATGAAAAAGTAAAATACGAGTTTTTCTGTGAATGATGGGGGTGTTGTTCTTCGACAAAACGAACTTGCAATTCCCAAACCATTGCAGCCAAAAGTCGTTTCTTTGGCACATGCGTTGTGCCAAGGAAATGTTGAGCAGCTGATACTGAGAGTATGGTTTCCGGGAAGATAAGAAGAGGCGAAATGTGCCGCAGAATTTGATGACGGATTTGGTGAATCTCGTCTGAAATTCTGGTTTTCA
>JAXRKP010000926.1:0-17500 GCA_037039925.1 Doris montereyensis | reverse complement strand
TCTAGATTTGTAAAGATGATTCTTAAACTTGAGAATATTTTTGTATTCAAAGTCACAGTAGATAGCAACAGGCAATCTAGATTTGTAATGATGATTCTTAAACTTGAGAATATTATTTTCTGGTATCTTAACATTTAATGAGTATGATTACTACAACTTTCAAAATGTTTTTTAATGCGTCGTCTCTTGAAAAGTACTTTAAACAATTTCTACAAATAAGTTTTTCTTAATCGGCACCTTACGTGTTTTTCATTCAATATTTCCTCGATGAATTATAATTTTCGTCAATTGATACTAATGATTTTACTTCTTTATTCACATCACTTATCTAATACTTGCGCCCCTCTCTCTAAATTTAAACAAATGCTTTCTAAACTTGGTGTTGTACTTGTAATATATAAAGAAATTTAAGGCAGAATTCAAGCTTTCCCAAAAAAATCTCACAAACATAAAGATACGAATAAGAAAAATATTCATCTGGTAAAAAGAACGCCTGTTTGCTCACTTACATTGTACATGACGTGAAATACTTGTGATGAGGTAAATAGTAGATACAAGAGTGACTTGATAATGGCTTGCTTTTGCTTTGCATTCATGGTACTGTTGGATGTAAAACGCCTTCATGTCAGTGTGTTTGGTCTCATCAAGTTCAGGTGGAATTTGTTTGTGTTTTTGTTTTGATTCAGAACAATGTGACGCATTGTCTCTGAATTGGGCAGATTTCTTCAGCGCGTGAACCATGACAAAAACGCAAACAAACACAATGACCTGACACAAAGTGTTAAGTGTAATTTTGTCAAAATTATTGAACACCATTGTAATGCTGGCCATTGCCGGTTTGTAACTTGGTAACAAGATCGATGAGTTTGTTTCCGGATCAATTATTTTTATAAACTTAATATGTGCCATAAAAATAACGCCAACTACTAAGCATAAACCCACATATAATAATTACGACATATTGTTCTGTACCGAGTAAACATCCCTTTGACATGGAGCGGTATCAATACACAGAGACCCCGTTGAAGGGCAATGAACCTGTCAAAAAAGCTACGACAGTTTTAAAGAATCGGTCCATGATGAGGCATATAATTTCAACATTGAGTAAAGGAAACGCAAAAACAACGCTTAGATCTACCTCTAAAATCACACCCAACATCATCAGGGGTGATTACTGTTGTTTCAGAAGAATAAGGAGATCCGCGATAGATATATTAAAAAACACAATAGTCACGCTGTCTTTGAGACCCATTCGAAAAAATGTACGGATGTTAAAAATGTTAGCCAGTATTCCACCAAAACAAGTCAGAAGTTGGGGTACAAGGAAACATTTCAATGCAATCTCGAGTATAAACATGTACTCGCTTTGTACGTTCGTGAATCTTGCTCTTGAGGAGCATAGTGTGATGTTACCTTTACTAGAGTTCTTTAGTGGGAAGAAACATTAAGACCTGTTAATGAAACCATCGTCTGAAAAAAAGGAGATAAAATAACTATTATAATGGTGACTAATAGTAATACAGTAGATATCTAGCTAGTGACTAATAGTAATACAGTAGATATCTAGATAGTGACTAATAGTAATACAGTAGATATCTAGATAGTGACTAATAGTAATACAGTAGATATCTAGCTAGTGACTAATAGTAATACAGTAGATATCTAGCTAGTGACTAATAGTAATACAGTAGATATCTAGCTAGTGACTAATAGTAATACATTGATATCTAGATAGTGACTAATAGTAATACAGTAGATATCTAGATAGTGACTAATAGTAATACAGTAGATATCTAGCTAGTGACTAATAGTAATACAGTAGATATCTAGATAGTGACTAATAGTAATACAGTAGATATCTAGATAGTGACTAATAGTAATACAGTAGATATCTAGCTAGTGACTAATAATGTATTAAAGTAGATATCTAGCTAGTGACTAATAGTAATACAGTAGATATCTAGATAGTGAATAATAGTAATACAGTAGATATCTACATAGTGACTAATAGTAATACAGTAGATATCTGCTAGTGACTAATAGTAATACAGTAGATATCTAGATAGTGACTAATAGTAATACAGTAGATATCTAGATAGTGACTAATAGTAATACAGTAGATGTCTACATAGTGACTAATAGTAATACAGTAGATATCTAGCTAGTGACTAATAGTAATACAGTAGATATCTAGATAGTGACTAATAGTAATACAGTAGATATCTAGATAGTGAATAATAATAATACAGTAGATATCTAGATAGTGACTAATAGTAATACAGTAGATATCTAGATAGTGACTAATAGTAATACAGTAGATATCTAGATAGTGAATAATAGTAATACAGTAGATATCTAGATAGTGACTAATAGTAATACAGTAGATATCTAGATAGTGACTAATAGTAATACAGTAGATATCTAGCTAGTGACTAATAGTAATACAGTAGATATCTAGATAGTGACTAATAGTAATACAGTAGATATCTAGATAGTGACTAATAGTAATACAGTAGATATCTAGATAGTGACTAATATATCTAGATATCTAGCTAGACTAATAGTAATACAGTAGATATCTAGCTAGTGACTAATAGTAATACAGTAGATATCTAGCTAGTGACTAATAGTAATAGTGACTAGATAGTGACTAATAGTAGATATCTAGATAGTGACTAATAGTAATACAGTAGATATCTAGCTAGGGACTAATAGTAATACAGTAGATATCTAGATAGTGACTAATAGTAATACAGTAGATATCTAGCTAGTGACTAATAGTAATACAGTAGATATCTAGATAGTGA
Organism: Doris montereyensis; assembly: GCA_037039925.1. Classification (NCBI taxonomy): domain Eukaryota; kingdom Metazoa; phylum Mollusca; class Gastropoda; order Nudibranchia; family Dorididae; genus Doris; species Doris montereyensis. The sequence continues at coordinate 14,693 of JAXRKP010000926.1, read as the reverse complement.
CTAATAGTAATACAGTAGATATCTAGCTAGTAGTAATATTAATACAGTAGATATCTAGATAGTGACTAATAGTAATACAGTAGATATCTAGATAGTGACTAATAGTAATACAGTAGATATCTAGCTATTGACTAATAGTAATACAGTAGATATCTAGATAGTGACTAATAGTAATACAGTAGATATCTAGCTAGTGACTAATAGTAATACAGTAGATATCTAGATAGTGACTAATAGTAATACAGCGACAATTTATCTGTAGAGTCCAAAAATAAAGCTGATTTTATTGGGCAGTATTAACTTGCCCAATGAAATAAGCTTGTTTTGGAACGAGATTAACAAACTGTTGTGCTATGAACCACTCGCTAGATATATAGTTTATATACTACATCCTAATCTTATTTTGCGGGAGTAGATGATCCACGAGTCTCGTGTTGCCTTGCAGGCAGGTCTTGGTTGGCCAAGGCTAAGGAGGGAGTTAACCCTGACAGAAAACAACCTGCTGCCTTGCAGGCCGGTCTTGAATGACTAAAGAGTAAGGAGTTAACCCTGGCCAAAAATAACAACCTGCTGTCTTGCAGGCTGGTCTTGAACGACTAAAGGCTAAGGGAGTTAACCCTGACAGAAAATAACAGGGCTTGGGAGGGGGGGGTCAAGATGGCAGCCCCACCATCTACTTAGGGTACAGTGGGCTAATCCCCTTTATCCAAAACCAACCTGATTCAAAGAAATAAAATGAATATAACCGGCTTGATCTTTCGAACGACGAACTTGGAAACGAACACGGACTGTGATTTTTGGAACATGGAATGTTAGGGCAATAAATGAAAAAGAGTTAGAATTAGTTGAAGAAATGGAAAAATTCAAAGTAGACATTTTGGCCATTACAGAAAACAAAGAAAAAAGGACAAGGAATAGAAATGCAGGACCAAATCATATTTTAATCTTCTCAGGAGTAGATGTCAAAGATAGAGCTAGAGCAGGAGTAGGCCTCCTAGTGCATAAAAGGCATGAAAAGCTACTAGAAAGTTTTGAAATTTATAAGCCCACGGCTATTAGAGGTAAATATTAAAACCAAAAGGAAAAAAATTAAATTATTAATAGCTTATGGACCAAACGAAGACGCACTAAAGAAGAAAAAGATATCTTCGAAAACGATTTACAAATAGCTGCAGAGAATCTTAAATCCAAACAGGAACTAATGCTTTTAGGAGATTTAAACGCTATAGTAAACAACACTGTAGAAACGTCAGGAGGAGTAATAGGTAAAGAAAGGAGAGACAACAACTTCTCCAAATGGAGAGAGACTAATAGATTTTTGCCTAAAGAATAACATGAAAATAGCCAACACCTTTTTTTCTTATAAAGATATCCACAAATATACAAAAGTAAATGAAGACAGGTGTGAAAAGTCAATCATAGACTACATAATAGTTAGCAGCCCCCTTTTTTACAGTACATTGGATGCAAGAGTAAACAGAGGAGCAGAAATATTTAGTGATCATCACCTAGTGATTGCCAAAATGAGATTACTGACTGAAGAAAACAAACAGAAAAGGAAAGAGAAGAAAGCTACTAAACTCAAAATAGATGAACTAAATAAACCAAGTAGTAAAACAGGTATACCAATCTAGGATAAAAAGATTTATCAGTGAAAGATAGATGGATCTGAATGATAGCACAATAGAAGAAAAGTGGCAATTGTATAAAGAAACACTCCTCATTTGTACTGAAGAGGTCTGTGGTAGGAAACAAATTAAAGGAGATAGGAAAATAACAGCATGGTGGAATGAGAATGAAAACTAAGATCAAAGAAAAGAAGGATGCCTGAAGAAATACTTGCAAACAAAGAGACCAGAGGATAGGATAGATTACGTGAATAAAAAGAACTATCGCCAAAGAGGAAGTTAGGAAAGCAAAACAGGAACAATGGGAAGAGTTTGGACAAAGACTCCAAGAAAGCTATCAAGGAAAAAAAGCTGTTTTGGGGGCAATGAAGAGCATGAGAAAGACCAAAGCATGCCCAATACGACAAATTAAGAATGCCAAAGGAGACATAATGAAAGAAGACAGCGAAATCATGGAAACATGGAGAAAGCATTTTCACAATTACATAATCCCTCCAGAACGTATGAAACAAGGAGTAAAGATCAATTAGTAAGAGTATCAAGTAATCCAGAGGAGACAGCTGTAGATGTAGATATATCAATGGAAGAAATCAAACAGCTATAAGAAAAGTTTAAATTAAGAAAATCTCCAGGAGCAGATCAAGTTTATCCAGAAATTATTAAAAACCAAGGGAGAGAGGCAGACAAACTACTACATGCAATATGCCAACAAGCATGGAAGTCCAAACAGGTGCCAGACGACTGGGAAAAGGGAACGGTAGTACCAATACATAAGAAAGGATCAACTATGGAATGCTCAAACTATAGAGGGATATCACTACTTAGCGTTCCAGGAAAAGTATATGCCAGAATACTGGAAATGAGACTAAGGAAAAGAGTAGAGGATCAGATTGAAGAGCATCAGAGTGGATTTAGACCAGGAAGAAGTGTACAAGACCACATATTTACAATTAGACAAATAATAGAAAATTCCTTGAGAGAAACATTGACTTGCACCTGTGTTTTATTGACTTAGAAAAGGTATTTGACACTGTGAGGAGGGACGAACTATGGCATTCCTTAAAAGAACACAATGTAGAGCAAAATTTAATAGAAGCCATTAAAAGTTTTTACAATAAACCAACATGTGCAGTGAGAGTAGCTGGAAACATATCTGCAGAATTTGATGTAGATATAGGAGTAAGACAGGGTTGTATCCTAAGTCCTCTTTTGTTTATCACATTTATGGATTCAGTCACAAAGGCATCCTCAAAAATGAAGAAAATGAATGTAGGTATGTGGAAGCTCAAACCAGTAAATGTATCAATGCTTTCATTTGCTATGATTTAGTTCTGTTTGGAAAATCAGAAAGTGACCTTCAGTCGAATATCAACATTATGAACAATGAACTAAATAAAAGAGGAATGAGAGTAAATGCAAAGAAAACCAAAACAATGCTAGTAACTAGGGAAGCTAAAACACAAAATCTTAAATTGGGCAGGGAGAATTTAGAACAAGTTCAAAGCTACAATTACCTAGGAGTAATGATTAACTCAGAGGGAAAACTAAGAGAAGAAATCAGCCAGAGAATCCAAAAGGCAAGTGCAATATATAACCATCTAGGAAATGCATTTGTAGGTAAACCAGAATTGTCAACAAAAACCAAAATGGCAATATAGAATATAGTGTATTGTCCTACTCTCCTCTATGGCAGCAAAACCTGGACCTTAGACAGTAGAGAATACAGTAAAGTATAGGCAGTTGAAAGGAAATATCTAAGAAGAGTAGTAGGGAAAACTAAAAGAGACAAAATCAGAAACACGACAATAAGAGATCAAACCAAAGCAGATGGCTTAAAAACTAACATAGAAACAAATCAATTGAGACGGTTTTGGCATGTAAACAGAATAAAAGACAATAGAATAGCTAAATCAGTATACAGTGCTAAAGCCCAAGGTAAAAGACCAAAAGGCAGATCTCGGAGAAAGCGGGAAGAAGATATAAAAGAGGCATTGAAGCATAGAAATTTAACTTTTTTGGAAGGAAACAGAAAATACCAGGACAGGGCATCCTGAAGAAAGACCATCTCGGGGATCTGAACCAATACACCGAAAGGTAGAATGGGCACTGATAAAGACACACACATATATATATATATATATATATATATATATATATACATATATATATAGGAATTAATAAACAGATAAAATATCACCGACTAGATTCTCAGATGTCGATCTCGATAAATGAATGGATTATACAGGAAGCAATGTAGATAACGGCGTTTGCGACTGACTTTGTTTGGCGCAAAAAAAAAAGTCAAAATATTTTGACAGAATTTGCTCAGCAAAGAAAACAAAAAAATCAGTTTAACATAGTACTGAAAGTGCTATAAGTTTATTTACGATGAAATTGTTGGAACTAGATTAAGAAAATGATGAGTTTTAACCCAAAACAAATCTTTTTCATCGTCCATTTACTCATCGTCACGTTCTTCCATAGCATTTTCTAAATGGCAGAGACTCAAAGTTTTTCCGCATAAAGATATTCACAAAGCAGCTGAAAACCAGATCGACCACTTCTGCATCTCAAGCAAATTTAGAAGATCATTAGAAGATGCCAGAGTAATGAGAGTGCAGAAATAACATGAGATTACCATCTTGTTTTAGCCAAATTCAGACTAAAACTAAGAAAGTTCAATCAACACAATCAGGAAGAGGGCAGTAAGCTCAAAGTCAATCTATTGAAAAGAGAGAAAATCTTGATGAATGCGATATAAAAAAACACTGGGTTAAGGTGAAAGAAAACTTAAAGTCTACATTTCAAGCTGTTTTGTGATAATAATTTTAAAAAAAGCACACTCACACAAAGATTGGATTACCGAGGAATCACTAGAACCGATAAAAGAAAAAAGAAAAAGAAAAATGGCAATAAATGAAATAAAACCAAAAGAGAAGAGATGGCTTCCCAGGATGAGTACGCCAAAGTCAATCGCGAAGCGTAAAGAGGAAAAAATCTTGTCGGATCAAAGATGCCCATAAAATATACAAATGGAAATAAACTTTTTGATCACCAAACACAGTTGGAACGATGGAGGTAACATGCAATCAATTTTTAAACAGACCACCATGAGAGAGCCCACCAACTGTTTTACCAGCAAGGAATGACCCAGCAATCAATGCTGACCCACCAACAAAGGAATAAATTGTAATGGCAATCAGAGCTACCAAATCAGGCAAGGCCAATGGACCAGATTTAATCCTACCAGAGGCTCTGAGAGCAGATATCGCAACTACTGTACACATTCTACATAGTTTATTCACCAAAATTTGGATTGAAGAAAATGTCGAAGACGACTGGATAGAAGGTCACCTAATAAAGTTTCCAAAGAAAAGTGAGCTCGGCAATTGCAACAACTAACGCGGAATAACTTTGCCAATGCCTGGAAAGATTTTCAATAGAATTTTCCTACAAGAATGCAGTTGATGAAAAGCTAAGAGACGAACAGGCTGGATTCAGAAAGAACAGATCATGTACAGACCGAATCTCTACTTTAAAAAATACAGCAGAACAATTTCTTGAGTGGAAATCCCCAGTTACTATCAGTTTTGTAGACTTTGAGAAGGTATTTGCCAGTGTTGACAGACAAATCAGTTGGAAACTGATACGTCATCATGGCATTCCACAGAAATGTGTGAACCTTGTCCAAGTATCCTATGAAGGAAAAACTTCTAAGGTTCTCCATGATGGATATTTGTCTGAGGGCTTTCAAGTAAAAACAGGTATTCACCAGGGGTGGATCCTCTCACCCTTCCTTTTGATCTTAATATTCGACTGGATCATGAAAGAGACTACAAGCGGTATGAGAATGGCTTCCAATGGATTTTATGGCACCAGTTAATTGATCTAGCTTTTCCAGATGATTTGGCCTTACTCTCCCACTCACAACAACAAATGTAAAACAAAAATGAAGAGTCAACTGAGCTAGCCAGTTGTATTGGCCTCCACATTCATAAAGAAAGACTGAGATAATGAAAATTAACTCATCATCAGATAAACATAAACACGCCATACACCCCACTTGAGGAGGTAGATTATTTAACTTATTTAGGCAGTATTATTGATAAACTAAGAGGAACCGATGAAGATGTTAAGAGAAGAATTGGAAAAGCAAGAACAACATTCTCACAATTAAAAATTGTATGGAAAGCAAGAAAAATCCAGATTGGCACAAAGATCAAACTTTTCAAGTCAAATGTCATGTCTGTTCTGCTATATGGAGCAGCGACTTATACAATGTATTAGTTGTTACTATAGGATCAAGTTGGGTGTGTGTTACGCTACTGTTTTCAACTGCAAACTACAAACTACAAGGTGATGGACTGTGTTATATGTGGCTAGAACATGAGGCAGAAAGGGGTTCAAATCAAAGCCAGACCTGCCTTCTTGACTAAGCATCATTTAAAAAAAAATCACACTAAGGCATACCGCAGTTCATATTATTATGTTTTCAGACAACTGTTGTGGACACAATCGGAGTCAGTTCGTTGCGGTCTCCTTATGGCATGCAAGGGACACTCTGAATTCGCGTACAATTATTCAAATGTAATTTCCTTCTTTGGATGAATAAAGGTATTATTATTATTATTATTATTATTATTATTATTATTATTATTATTATTATTATTATTATTATTATTATTATTATTATTATTATTATTATTATTATTATTATTATTCATATGTTTCTAGAAAGAGGACACAATGAGACGGAGAATGATGCAATCCATGCTACAATTGAGAGGGCACCATTAAGAAACGAATAATGATACACTCTTGATCAATGGTATGCCGTTGTTTGTGCTACAGGGGGATCGAAACAACCATATTAAAATGTTGTAAAATAAATGTTCAGCGATTTACTTCATTGACTTGAAGACCATGTCAAAACAAAACAAAAAAATCTGTAAATTGTAGGAAAATGGTGAGAAGGTCAAGTTAAGCAAAAGGAGTGGCAACTGGTGTTGAAGAACACGATGAGCCCAATGCCGTCTTGATATCAACGCATTATTATGATTGACAATCCATTTGAGCGTCTCGACCCATATCGATGGTAAATGAAAATTATACTACAGAACAGACCTAAAGCTTGTATGTAATAATGATACACTCTTGGTCAATGGTATGCCGTTGTTTGTGTTTTAAGTCTATAAGCTTCGAGACAAATTTTCCAAAAATAATGAATAAATCTTCCTTTGAGTCTCTATCACTAAAACAGATGTCACGGAATATCGTGACGATGAGTGAATCATCATCCTCAAAGCCTTTCACCCCTACCAGGGTATAGGCCACAGACAAGAGATTAGAGATTTTCATCATACCTTCTCCTGTGAGATCTTTCTCTAGCTGGTTATTGCAGCTGACGTCCAGTCTCTTCCGGCCCTTTTCTATACCCTTTCTCCTCCGCGTACCCTGGTGTTGTCTTCCCCTGTGGATTCCATTGTAATGCCCTGGTTCCATTGTAATGCTCTGTGGATTCCATTGTAATGGTGTGGATTCCATTGTCCTCTGTGGATTCCATTGTAGCTGTGATTCCATTGCAATGCCTCTGTGGATTCCATTGTATCTTCCCATTGGCCCTGTGATTCCATTGTAATGCCTCTGTGGATTCCATTAATGCCTCTGTGGATTCCATTGTAATGCTCTTGGATTCCATTGTAATGCCTCTTGGATTCTTGTAATGCCTCTGTGGATTCCATTGTAATGCTCTGTGGATTCCATTGCAATGCTTGTCTTGTTATATTTGAAACAGACTTTTGTACAGTATGTCCAAGTGTCCCATGGCCTCTCTGTTTTGCCATTCCAAGATCGTCTGAATACATCCATTGACAAGGATTGCAGTGGTGTTGTCTTCCCTGTGGATTCCATTGCAATGCTTGTCTTGTTATATTTGAAACAGGCTTTTGTACATCCTATAAATGAGTCCGATCCATCTCTCCAAACGGCATGTCTTCTCCTGTAGTATTATCAATGGTTTCCAGTCCAGCTCTCGAACCCATAGTTCTTCACTTCGTCCTCTCTGTTTTGCCATTTAATTCTCAAGATCGTTCGAATACATCCATTGACAAAGGATTGCAGTTTTTTATTGTCTCTTGAGTGGGGAGAAGGGGGGCAACGCTCAGTTTTCCAGAGTTATTCCAAGTCAAAGCATCTCAAATGTTGTTAAACCAAAAGGTAGACCCAAGAACATTCTGGGTTCTAGCCCCCAAGATCACCTTAGTTGTGGATGTGATATGGAATAAATCAAATCAAATCAAATCCCCTAAGTGAGTGAACACCTTCACATGAATGAAAGATTTTTATTTTATTTTAATGCTTCTATTCTAACAAATTATGAGCCTGAATTTGGCGTTCCCTATTTCTCTCCAACCCAATCTCGTGTTATGTGTCTTGTCATCGTCTTACTTTTTTTAAAACAAGGATGTGTGTATCTTGGTGTGACGTCAAGTCTCTATTTCCGGTGGACTTTGGAATGTAAATAAAGAAAGTCAAGTGCTAACTTCTACCTACTACGTTTGTCTTAGTCCATTAGCTACATTGGTGACCCCGACGTGATCCTTTCAGTTTTGAAAGGTAACAATGTCTGTACAAACAGTAGCTTTGAAATTACCAATATTCTGGACCACTTGTCCCTCTGCTTGGTTTGCCCAAACCGAAGCACAGTTTGCTCTGCGAGGGATAACAGCAGACGAAACGAAGTATTACCACGTGGTGGCATCGCTTGACCCGGCTACAGCATCAAGATCGCTAGCTATCATCACCTCACCACCTCTCGACTGTAAGTACGCCACTATCAAATCGTTCCTCACAGACGCGTACGGATTGTCAAAGGCAGAGAAAGCAGCCACTCTGCTTGACATCAAGGAGCTAGGTGATAATAAACCATCCGAAATGATGGACAAAATGCTGGCTCTCTTAGGAGACCACAAGCCATGCTTCCTCTTCCGCCAAATATTCATGAGGCTATTGCCAGAAGCCATCCGTACCCCCCTGGCCAACTCTCGCTTAACAGTAGCGACTACAGAGCGCTGGCAAAAGAAGCAGACAACTTGTACACCTCTCTAACAACAACGATGAGAGTGTGTGCTACATCGGAACCGGTACAGCCGCTCACCGAATTAGCAGACGTTGATACCATTTGCTGGTTCCACAAGAAATTTGGATCAAATGCCAGGCGCTGTAACAACCCATGCACGCATTTCAAGAACTTCCGGGATAAAGAAAAAACCAGGGAAACGGAAGAGCGGGTCAGCAGTAGAAAACCCAGCTGTCGGCCCGCCTTGTTATGCCACTACAATGCCCCCAACAACATCAGAATCAACTGTGACACAACTTTTCGTTACTGACGGTATCTCTAAAAGACGTTTCCTGGTAGACACAGGCGCCCAAGTTTCTGTGATACCTGCATCAGTGGCGGATAGAGTGTCAGGAGCAACAGGATCTCCTTGCAAGAAGCCAACGGCTCTTCCATAGCGACCTATGGTGCCCGAGTTGTACCCTTCGTTTCGGCAAACGTGTCTTCAAATCACGCTTGATATCGGCCAATGTCAAGCGTCCATTGTTAGGAGCAGATTTTCTCCGTCAACACAACTTGCTGGTTGATATTCGAGGACGCAGGCTGATCGAGGCGGAATCTTTCTCACACATCCAATGCTCCGTCAGTTCTGTGGCAACAGATTATGGATCCGATCTTGCCCTCATAGAACCCAACAGCAATAAGTTTCGCAAAATCCTCAACGCCTACCCCGACATCTTACTGCCTACCTTTTCTACCGCTGAGGTCAAACACGGCGTTAAGCATTTCATACCGACCAAAGGCCGTCCTGTCTTTGCCCGAGCACGTCGCTTGCCACCGGATAAACTAGCTACTGCCAAGAAAGAGTTCCTCGAAATGGAAAGGATGGGTATCATCCGCAAGTCAAACAGTCCCTGGGCATCTCCGCTTCACATGGTTCCCAAGGCCAACGGAGGCTCACGTCCGTGTGGAGATTATCGCAGACTCAATGATGCTACAGTACCTGACCGCTATCCTATCCCCCATATCCAGGACTTTTCGGCCCGTCTGGCTGGGAAGACAATATTTTCCAAGATTGACCTCATTCGAGGATACCATCAAATTCCTATGGCTCCGGAAGATATACCGAAAACGGCAGTGATCACGCCTTTTGGTTTATGGGAATTTCTTCGAATGCCGTTTGGTTTGAAAAATGCAGCACAAGCGTTTCAACGCCTTATGGACACCGTGCTGCAGGACTTAAATTGTGCATTCGTTTACTTGGACGATATCTTGGTTGCCAGTGATTCTGCTCACTCTCACATCGACGACCTTCACGCAGTCTTCCAGCGACTTAGACATCATGGGCTGGTAATCAAACTCGAGAAATGCCTCTTCGGAGTGACATCACTCGAATTTTTTAGGACATAAGGTTTCTGCATTAGGTTCAGCACCAATGCCGTCCAAGGTGCATGCGATAAAGGAGTTTCCTCAACCAAAAACTGTTAAAGCACTTCAGGAGTTCTTAGGTATGATAAATTTCTACAACCGTTTCACCCCTAACATCGCTTCAATCCTCCGGCCCCTCTATCATTCTCTAAGGGCATCCAAGCCACGCCAGACTCTCAATTGGTCTCCCGAAATGAACTCATCCTTTCTTGCTGGTAAACAGGCTTTGGCAGACGCAACCATGCTGGTACACCCAGACACAGATCGTCCACTTTCTCTGACATGCGATGCATCAGACGTAGCCGTCGGCGCCGTCTTCGAGCAACATACACACGGCCACTGGGAACCACTGGCATTTTTCAGCCGACAACTGCGGAAACCAGAGATCAAATACAGCACCTTTGACCGAGAGCTACTCGGCGTACATTTGGCAGCACGTCATTTCCATTACATGCTAGAAGGCAGACAGTTTACCATCTACACCGACCATAAACCTCTAGTCCACGCCATGTCAAAGGCAACAGAATTACAGTCAGCACGCCAGCAAAGACAACTTTCTGCTATTTCAGAATTAACCACCGACATGCGACACATCTCGGGAAAAGAATGTAGGTCGCTGATTGCCTATCCCGTGCTATCACTATCACCGCCACTAATGCAGTCTCCTTGGGCATTGACTACACAGCTATGGCTGCAGCACAAAGTTCAGATGCGGATATACACGCCTACAAAACAGCGATCATCAACCTGCAAATAGCAAAAACCAAAATTAGTGACCAAGGACCCGAACTGCTCTGCGATGTTTCAACCGGCCGAGCTCGCCCTCTTGTCCCCCCAGATTTCAGACGCCAAATATTTGAAGCAGTTCACAACCTTTCGCATCCAGGGTTAAATCAACTACCAAACTCATCACAGAAAAATTCGTGTGGCATGGTCTACGGCGTCAAATCAGTACTTGGGGTAAAGGAGTGTCATGAATGCCAAGCATCAAAAATTCAGAAACATACTCGAACGCCCCTCGAGACATTTACTGTACCCGACAAAAGGTTTTCACATATCAACATCGATATTGTCGGGCCCCTTCCACAATCCCGTGGTCATCGTTACCTTCTAACCATAATTGATCGCAACACCCGGTGGCCAGAGGCAGTCCCTATACCAAATATCACTACGGACGAATGTGTTCAGGCCCTCATGACAGGCTGGATTTCTCGTTTTGGTATCCCGGGAGACATATCATCTGACCGAGGTTCACAATTCACTTCTGCATTGTGGGCTGAAATAGCAAAACGTCTCGGAGTCCGACTACATTGGACAACGGCGTTTCATCCTCAAGCAAACGGAATGATAGAACGGTTTCATCGCACCCTCAAAACAGCTCTGAAGGCTCGACTCGGAGGTCCTAACTGGGTGGAAGAATTACCGTGGGTACTCCTTGGCCTAAGAACCACTCCCAAGGACGACCTGGGATATTCGTCCGCAGAGCTCGTATATGGTGAACCGCTAACCATCCCCGGGGAATTAATTCCTGCCAATTCTTCACCTTGGTCGACGACCGAGTTCATCACAACATTCCGGTCAAAGGCTCAGGAACTTAGACCTCGACCAGCCATCCACCACAGTATCCCTGTCACACATTTACCTCCATCATTTTCGACGGCCAAGTATGTGTACATACGCACGGATACTGTGAAAAGCCCACTCCAGAGACCTTACACCGGCCCATACACTGTATTAGCACCGGGAGACAAGACGTTTCTCGTGGACATAGGTGGTCGCACAGAACGCATCTCAGTTGACCGCCTCAAGCCGGCCCATGTAGATTCCACGAAACCGGTCAATCTACAACAACCGCCACGACGAGGACGCCCACCGGTGTTACATGGGTCAACAAACTCCACTTCCGACACAGACCCTGACAACACTCCAAACCGAGAACAACCTGCGACATCTACTAATCACAGTCAGCTCACGTCACGTACAGGACGTCCAGTGCGACTACCCGAGCGCTACAAATGAATACGCTCCGTGAGATGTCTGCTCTGGGGGAGGTGTGTGGCGTTCCTACTCTCCAACCCAATCTCGTGTTATGTGTCTTGTCATCGTCTTACTTTTTATGTGTGTATCTTGGTGTGACGTCACGTCTCTATTTCCGGTGGACTTTGGAATGTAAATAAAGAAAGTCAAGTGCTAACTTCTACCTACTACGTTTGTCTTAGTCCATTAGCTACAAGCCTATAGTAAAAACTTCAACTTGAGCCATGCTGGCACACCACTATCTGTTCTAGGTCAAATGCGCAGCTTGGTCTTGACCCAAATGTGGCTTGTCCCCGCAGTATTTGAATCACATCTCTAACTCTAAGGTTGCATTTCTCGCCAGCTTTGTCACGTAGTGTTGACATCACTTTGACTGTTTCAATCAACTTTTATTCATCCATTTTGAAAGGGCGATACAATAGATCGGTTGTTGATTATTTTTCTATCTATTCCTTTGTGTCTGTCCTATCTTTGTTCCCACGGGATTTGATATCAAATCATATCCTCATTCATAACGTTTAAGTTTTAACAGTAACACACTTGACCTACGTACGTAATCGCCAATGCCAAACACACAGACAGCCGAATCTCCCTTCCGTCGGTGCCTACCTTGTCATGGTAGAAGAGCCTAAGGTCTTGCTCTCAAGGGCCGAACTAAATGGCACCACATCCGTACCCAGGCGAGCTTACGAAGTTGGGTTAGAGCTCGTTGGGTGAATAAATATGGGGAGGTTTCGGCCGATCCTTCTGTCTCCCTTTGTAGGAAGCTGGTTCCGTTTTAGAGAAAGGTACAATGCTTCGGTCTACTAGCGACTCGCTTCTGTTAAAATTAAAAGGGGCGGTTGGTAAGTACAATCTTGGCTTTAAAAATTACACTACATCAAAGCTTATAATTTATGTACGTAAATGCTCCTCGTCGCTCTTTTGTACACACAAAGACAAGGATTAATTCGGCTGGAAGTTGGGTCACTGTGCCCTTCGGCTTTCAAATAAAAATCCAAACAGGTTTAGTTCGTTACCCGGGGAATGGTCGACTATTTAATTTTTTAAGTTCTTTCTCCAACGGGCAACCGGGGATTAGACGATGACCCTAGGCCGACGGAATCAACATTTTCTAAAAGCGTTGGGGACACTCGAAGTCCTGCGTGCCGGGGTCTGGTCGGTCGTCAATCAATCATGGCTCAACAGACATCATTCATTTACCTGTGTCTAAAACAGATATCATTCATTTACCTGTGTCTAAAACAGACATCATTCATTTACCTGTGTCTAAAACAGACATCATTCATTTACCTGTGGTGTCTAACTCTTTTCATAATGGTTAAGTCTTTCATCAGTATTTTGATCAAACAAATCAAATGAAAATCTCACGCTTATACCAGAGGTCTGTCCAGTGTCCCTTAAGTGATCAGGTCGTTCTCTCCTCTCCGTCTTCGGAACCTTTCCCCGAGCAAACACGCATCGGGTCATCGTTCATTTATGGGAACCTTTTCAAAAAGGTATTGATGAACGGAAACTCGGGGAGACGCGATTGGTACAGCATTTCATGTATCTCTCTCTCTCTCTCTCTCTCTCTCTCTCTCTCTCTCTCTCTCTCTCTCTCTCTCTCTCTCTCTCTCTCTCTCTCTCTCTCTCTCTCTCTCTCTCTCTCTCTCTCTCTCTCTCTCTCTCTTCTCTCCCTCTCCTCTCTCGTCCCTCCCTCCATCCCCCTCCCTCTCTCCTCCCTCCCTCCTCTCCCTCATTCCCTCCCTCCTCCCTCCCTCTCTCTCTCACTCTCTCTCCCTCCCTCTCTCTCTCCGTCCTTCCCACCCTCCCTCCCGCCCTCTCTCTCTTTCGCTCTCTTCCTCTCTCTGTCTCTCTCTCTCTCTTATTCTCTCTCTCTCTCTCTCTCTCTCTCTCTCTCTCTCTCTCTCTCTCTCTCTCTCTCTCTCTCACTCTCTCTCTCTCTCTCTCTCCCTCTCTCTCTCTCCCTCTCTCTCTCTCTCCCTCTCTCTCTCTCTCTCTCTCTCTCTCTCTCTCTCTCTCTCTCTCCTCTCTCTCTCTCTCTCTCTCTCTCTCTCTTTCTCCTCCCTCTCTCTCTCTTACCTCTCCTTCTCGTTCTCCCTCTCTCTCTCCTTTCTCTTTCTTTCTCTTTCTCTCCCCTCTTTCATCCCCTTCCTCTCTCCATCCCTCCCTCCCTGTTCTCTCTTTCTTTTTCTTGTTTGTTTTTTTTTCTCCCTTTTTTCCTTTGTCTCTTTCTGTTGCGCCATCAAGAACCTGGATCAATCTGCCCCCCGGTTCCAAAACGAAAAATCAATAATCTTCTTAAATTTATCTACTGATTTTGTTTTAATTCCTTGTGTGTATAACTGCTCGTTTATGGCGGGGGGAGGGGGCGGGCGGGGAGGACGGTCAATTATTGAAAACTGCATTGCCTCCCGTCCTCCAGTAGATTTTACATTTTACCTAGGCCGTCATTTTTGAACTGGTTATAATAATTAAAAAGTTTACGTGTGTAAGTGTAACCTTAGATTCGAATACTAACCACATCTAATAGTAATAAA
>JAXRKP010000925.1:177500-195360 GCA_037039925.1 Doris montereyensis | reverse complement strand
AGTTCGCCGCTTGCAAAGGAGATCGTTCTACTATTTTTGCCGCCTGCTTAACAGCATCAATTATTTACAGCGCCGCTACTAACCTGTCATGTCAAGCCGTAACCGATGACGTTCCAGGCGTGGGGCGGGGGAGGGTATGATTTCAGGTACGCCGTAAACATAGACAGTGCGCAAGTTGCGCTTGCGCCTGGCGCAGCTAGTCACACACACACGTGCGGAAATATTTTTTTGCGCTGGCCGGTAAATTAAGACCTTGCGTGTCTAAAGTGAGCACGAAACTAGGGGCTGCGTCGGCGTAGTGTTTGCGCTTTCTTGATCGGTTGTATTTGACTTACGTGCATTTCCTTTGTTGAGTCTACTTTCGAAATCAGATTCAATCGACTTCAAACCTCGTTTGAGCTTTGACTTCAGACGAAGAACAGTTAACGATAGAAATCCAATACTTTCAAATTTGACATAGCACAAAAATGAGCAAAAAATATTAACAGAATCAGAGACCTCCAATGTGTAGGGAGTGATTTAAGATCCATAAATTTAGAGCAATCTCGGTTTACCGTTACCAATCTAACTTGTTCGCTTTCTGTTGAAATTAGGCCTACTCATCCACATGAATCAATCCATAAACATAACTACAACATGGAAACTGACATGTCAATCTCGTCATCATCTCTTGTCTCCTCTTCAGTTCGCCTTTTTCGTTTTCATTGCCATTGTTGTCTTCACCTCGTCATTTTCTTCTATTTCTTTTAGATCTTTATCACCTCTTTTTACATTTCACGTCTTCGATTTTTCTCATATTTCTTCCATTTTTTCGTCTTCTCTGTCATTGCCGTCTTTGTTCAATTATTTCGTCTCCTCCGTCTTTCTTCATTTTTTCGTCCTCTTCACCTTCTCCCTCTTTCTGCAATTTGTTCTTCTCTCCGCATTTCTTCAAATTTTTCATCTTCACTGTCTTTGCCATCTTTCTGCAAGTTTTTCATATTTACCGTTTTTCTTAAATTTTTTGTCTTTACCGTCTTTCTTAATTTTGTTGATCTTCGCCATCTTTCTTATTTTTTTCGTCATCTTCTCCGTCACTGTCAATTTTCTTTATTTTTTTCGACTTCTCTGTCCTTAAATATTTTCGCTTTCTCCGTGTATTTTAATTTTTTCAGCTTCATCGGCTTTACTGTCTTTCTTCAATGTTTTCGTCTTCTCGGTCTCTGGTTTTTATTCAAAATTTTCGACTTCTTCGCCTTAGCCGTCTGTCTTCAATTTTTTTTATCCTCTCCGTCTTTACCGTCTTTCTTAAATTTTTTGGTCTTTTCCGTCTTTCTTAAATTTTTTGGTCTTTTCCGTCTTTCTTAAATTTTTTGGTCTTTTCGTCTTTTAATTTTTTCGTCTTCTCCATCTTTGTTACATTTGTTCATCTTCTGTCTTTGCTGTTTATCTTCCGTTTTTTAGGTGGTCTTCTTCGTACATCTTCCATTTTTTTGTCTTCTTCGTCTTTCTTCAATTCTTTTCAGTGTTCGGTCTTTGCTGTCTTTTGCAATTTTTTACATCTTCTCCGTCTTTGTCGTCTTTCTGATTGTTTTGCATTTTCATCAACTAACGTGGTTCTTCATTCTTTTATCTTTGTTTTCTTTCTTTATCTTTCATGTCTTTGTCACCTTTTTTCTGCCACGCCATTGTCGTATTTCTTTTTCGTCTTCTCCACCTTTCCTAACATGTTTAGATCTTGGTCTTTTCTGTCTCTGTCGCCTGTTTAAGTTTAAAAAAAAGAAAGACCTTTAAATTTTCAATTTACTTCAATTTTTCAATCTACATGTATGTGGGTCTCACGATATCCATGGCTACATCTACTTTGAAGCCGAATAATAGCTCTTATAGTGGGCCTCCCTAACCGGCACTCGATTTGCATATTTAGAAAGAATTATTTTTTTAAACAAAAACTAGAATCTAGATCTAGTCTAATCTGGACCTAGCTTTCACTCCTACAACAAAGAAAAGGACTCATGAGAGGAAGAAACAAAGAAAAAACCAGCAGTCATGTTGAAATTCTTTGATTTTTGATTCAGAACTCAAATTTTCTTGTTTTCTATGATTTCCTCCATTGACAAAATTCGTGCGTAACTGGTGTTAGTGCAGCTTTTCGCGGGCGCCAGTTGCGCCGACTTTTTAGACCGTATTGCGCATGCGCGGGGACTTAAGCATGGTATATGTTTACGACTACGCACGCTTCTGTAGTCACCGACAGTGATGCAACACGGTCCATCGCGTTTTCAAACCGTTATCCTACTAATGCAACATTTTAATCCATTCTGTTTCCTCTTCTTCTCGAGGCTGGATGTTTTTATCTTTCACGGACATTTATATTCTCTCAGTGTAGTAGGCTTTATTTTGTGTACTTGCACCGCATCGTGTCGACTGTGTGGACTGTGTTTCAACTTCGACTTCGAAAAGCTCGTATGATAGATCCAAATTTTATTTCTCCTAAATGATCGATTATATAGCCCCTCCTCCACGGTCAATTCCTTTTTAACTTATTGCACATTTTCTACATGCTAGTCTACGATGTGACGAAATTATGTGAGCCAGTTGCGCTTTATAATTGTATTAGGGCAAGGTAAACATAGATATATCTGTGAAATAATTTGTCACTCCTTATTCATTTTTATCATACAGCCTTCTCATCTTTATTGGGGGATTGTTAATAATTTGTCCATTGAGAAATTGAATTTTACGTTATTCAGTTGATTAACTAGCTCTGTCATCATCACATCATCGAAAGCGTGTGAAAGCTGCGATCTCCCCAGAGATCCCTTGGCAGTGCTAGCTCTGTCAATATTGCTATATGGTATAGACCTAGTAATCTTACGGTGAAAAAAGTAACTAAGATATTCCTTCTGGGTCCAACCAAATGCTTACTTCCTGTTCATATTTTCTCCATTAATTACTCTCCTTTTTATGTTTCAATAATCTCAGAAACCTTCGAAGGACGGCCATTCACATTGTATTATATTCGTGACATTGTAATATACATTTCTTCTTCACGTGGTAATTAAGTCACACAGAGATCACCACATTTATATTTTCCTGTTTTTTCCTTCACACTCCTTTTTAGTTTTTGTTTGTTTTGGTGTTGATTTGATTTACCCACACCCACAACCAAGGTGATCTCGGGGTTTTTGGTCGGATTTTTAATTTTGCCCTTCCCTGTCCAGGTAGGTGGATCGACAACAATTCCATCGTAGATGGATGTAAAAAAGGAGGTCCCGTGCGCAGATTAAAACACTGTCTACGAGATCCCTTGGCCGTTTGTAGGAAGATAGGCATTCGTGGCGTTCTCACCTCTGATACAAACTCCCTGTTGAGTAAGGAAATTCTGAGAGACATTAGATCTAACAAGATAATAGGCGCCATTATTTTATGGTTACAAAATCATAACTGCTTGAGATCTAGATCTAATTTCCTTCAATCTCGAATGAAACAATATACACCAAATCCACATACCAGTGAAATTTGATACTGGAAGGCATCGTCATCATTTGGCAGAGAGCATAAGACACTGTACTTCAGACCTTTAAAAATCTAGACCTAGATCTAGATCTAGTCTTTTTGATACATGCAACCCACTTTCAAAATCACAGGTTTTGTTTCACTTCTCTGGCCAGGAAACATGGAGAAGCAGTACAATGCTTTGGCATGTTTCGAATGAGCTTAACGCAAAGCGTAAAAATAATAACAGTCAACGTAGAACAAAATTTGTCATCTTCCAGGCCTGTACTAACTGTACACGCATCGGCGTTGCCAACCGATGTAAACACCATTGTCATGTGACCGCTATGTACGATGCATAGACCTCGTTAGTGTTGATTTAAGCACACATTGGCAACAACATAACTCCAAACTAAAGCATCAATATTTAAAAAGTAATGATCTGCAAAGGTTACAGAGATGAAAGTCGTGTAGCGCGGATACAAATCTACAAAACAATTTACATCCAATTCCTCAGAGAGAGATGGGAGTGGTAGGAAAATAATACCCAAATGAAGATTACAATCTAGTTTCAGATCTAGATCTAGGTCTAGATCTAGACATCTAAATTTAGATTTTCGTTCAAGAAACAGTGTTGATCGAAATAAAAATGTAATCCCATGAACTCTTTTATTCGGCCTTCAATGTCAATGTTATGGAGAATTATTGACCATGTGTGTTTAACATAGAAAACAATTGGAAAAGGGCCGGAAGAGGTATTATAACATAGAGTTATTGAGTCTGATTGGGTTATTTGCAAGATTAGGTCATATATTTATTAATAGAACTCCTAGATACCACTTCCGGGCATAGCGTTATAATGTTATAGATCTATGGACTAATTAGATCGACCAATTTTAAGAGGTCGATCTAAATAGGAGTGCATATGACCTAGTAAGAATCTCAATAACTGTATTATAACATCCCAAAAGAGTTTCTAGCTGAAAATGTCGCGACGCCGAAGTTGGTTTGTATTTACCTTAGCGAGTCTCACGACTATACAAATAATTACAATATATTTTTTTGTTGAAATGTAGTTTATTAACATCAATGCGCGTATACATTTTTTGTCAGAATGGGTCATGAGTCATTAAGACTTTTTTCCTTATTTCTGCACCCACATCATTTGCCTTACGCAAGCCTACAATTTAACGTAAAAATAAAGGCTGTATAAGTAATTCATAACTAGTTTTAAGCGGAAAGTAGTAAAAACGTGCAGAGACAAGTCTATTGAGATATTCCAGGTAATTTGTGCCCGTATTTTGACAATTTTTGCTTATTTTATTTGTTAGTTTGTTTGTAGCCCTCTCAATAGTAAAACGCATATGATTGATAAACCAGCTTCGGTGGAATGAAAAATGTACATACAATTAATAAAGACATAAAACGCACATGGTAGGTTTTTCAAGTTTCTTTATTGATAAATGTTAATGCAATGGCATGGTTGATGGAAAAATGCAATTGTCTTGCATAAACAACTATTGATAAAAAGAGTATGGTTTTGGGACTACTTCTGTGGAATTCGCCATATTATGCATTTCTGTCTTTCTTGGTTTTGAAGATCTGAAAGCTTGTTTTATCACAGTCAAGTTGCTTGATCATGTTAGTGGGGTTTGCGGGGTTACTGCTACCACCTTGTTGATTTCCCATGGTTGAGTTCATCATAATTTTATTGGCATGTGCTTGTGTTAGCTTCGCATTCTCGGCCTCACGTTCCGACCTGATACTGACAGATGTCAGAACAAATGTGTAGATCTTGCACTTGACGCTGTGTTTCGTTTCATGTCGGCTATGTGTTGTTATTCTCTGATTGTGTTCACGACGGTGTGTCAGTAAGGTGCGACGTTATAGTTACATAATAAATGAATGAATAGCTGTTGTTACTCAATGTTCAATTCAAGTAAAAACGACGTTATAGTTTACATACTGAATGAATGAATAGCACTGTTGTTCAATTCAAGTAAAAATGTCTTTACTGTCTGTAGCATTATACATGAAAATAGAGACATGCAGATACAGGGAATAGCTTAATAAACTTTGATGGGTTTTTCAACGACATTTCAAAGGAAAATATTACTAAAATGTTACCTAAGATGTGATTAAGAATCTAGTTTGTAATAATCTACTGTTAAAGACAAAATTCTTTTCATTTTCACGGTTGGGGTTTGTACATTCTCCATGAGACTTTCATACTATGGTCAGGATATATCAATCTAAGAGCTCGTTCTGGAATTTCTTCTAATTTCCCTGTGCAGATGTGCCATACTACAGAACAAAAGTGAAAGTTCGAAAGAATAAACGTATGAAATATAGCTTACTGGCTTAATTGTGCGAGATGTCTACGGATTGTCTTCAATACATTAAGCTGTTGAAAAGTATTGCGGCAAATTATCTTTATGTGGGCGTCAAACTTTAATTGATAATCTATTTCTATTCGTAACAGTTTGACAATTTCTTCACAAGATATAGAAATTGAGTTAATTTACAATATGGGTGTTTTGGAAAATGTTCGTTTACCTAGTGCAAGGGTTTGTAATGTTTCTGGATTTACTCGCATACAGTTGATGTACAACCAGTTTATTAGTACTCCGCTTTCTTGTTTGAAAGTATTTAAAAGCATACTAAAGTTAGGACAATGTGTTACCATCTGCATAATTATAGAGAGTTCCTTCTTTGATAAATATAAATATAACAGTTCCTTTAAGGCCCATAGACTCGGAGTTTATCCCGATTTCTATAGCGTGAAGGAACACAAAGTCGGACCTAGCTTTGCTAGGATTCGAACTCGGGACCTCATGATCCCCTAACTGCTCAGCCACCGACGCCACTTGTGATTCTATTATCATTGATTCTGATTACATTCCCAAACCATCTCAGTTGATTTATTTCTATCTTAGTTTGTATGCCATCTGCTTTGGTTTGATCTCTTATTGTTGTATTTCTGATTTTGTTTCTTTTAGTTTCCCTACTACACTTCTTAGATATTTCATTTCAGCTGCTTTTACTCTCCAATATTCCCTACTCTCTAAGGTCCAGGTTTCACTGCCATAGAGGAGAGTAGGACAATAAACTGTGTCGCATACTGTCATTTTGGTTTTAGTTGACAATTCTTGTTTACATATAAATGCCTTTCCTAGATGGTTATATATTGCACTTGTCTTTTTGATTCTCTGGCTGATTTCTTCTCTTAGTTTTCGTTCTGAGTTAACCATTACTCCTACATAATTGTAGCTGTGAACTTGTTCTAAATTCTCCTGGCCAATTTAAGATTTTGTGTTTTTATCTTCCCTAGTTACTAGCATTGTTTTGGTTTACTCTCATCCCTCTTTAATCTAACTGATTTATAAGTAAATGAAAACATTCATACATTTACTGGTTTAAGGTTCCACATACCTATATTCAGTGTCTTCATTTTTGAGTATGCATATACGACTGAATCATTCATAAATGTGATAAACAAAAGATGACTTAGGTTCCAACCCTGTCTTACTCCTATAGCTACATCAAATTCTTCACATACATTTCCAGCTATTCTCACTTGACATGTTGGTTTATTATAAAAAAAAACGTTTAATGGCTTCTATTAAATTTTGCTCTAAATCGTGTTCTTTAAACAATATCATAGTTCGTCCCTCCTCACAGTGTCAAATACCTTTTCTGAGTCAACAAAACACAGGGGCAAATCAATGTTTCTCTCAAGGAATGTTTCTATTAATGGTCTTGTACACTTTTCCCTGGTCTAAATCCACTCTTGTGTTCTTCAATATGATCCTCTACCCTTTTCCTTAGTCTCATTTCGAGAATAATGGCATAGACTTTTCCTGGTACGCTAAGTAGTGATATCTCTTTATAGTTTGAGCATTCCATAATTGATCCTTTCTTGTGTATTAGTACTACCGTTCCGTTTTTCCAGTCGTCTGGCACCTGTTTGAACTTCCATGCTTGTTGGCATATTGCATGTATCTGCCTCTCTCCCTTGGTTGTTAATCATTTCTGGATAAATTTAATCTGCTCCTGGGGCCTTTCCTAATTTCACTTTTCTTACAACTGTTTGGATTTCTTCCATTGCGATATCTACATTCACGATGAATGTTTAATTCACATTTGAGTACGACCTAACAGACTATCCAACAAGGGTCTGCTCTTTATCATTCTTAACTGTCAATTAACCCCTTTATGTCATGGTCATATTATATAGTATAACATATTGTACTTTTATTTCTAGTGATATTGCCAAGACGGCCAGAGAAAGTAACAATGGACGGTGCCCTACAAGAGGTAAACAAGTGTGGGAAGTTTCAAGTCTGCCACGTGACCCTGGTACAGTCATGTCGCTTTGTCTCAGCCTGGGCGTTTTCTGTCATGATTTTTGGTCTGTACAACCCTGGATGGCGCTGCGACGAAAGAAACTCAACATTGTCTGTGACTATCCAGAGCACTCAAATTAATAACACTAACGCCCATTTTCGACGTTTAAATACGTCTCTTAACTCCACAACTGTTCCATCACACATTCGAAAAGTTATAACCATGACGTCATGAAACTCAACTCTTCTGACAACAAAGAAGTAGCATATTCTTATAGTACTTCTTGTGACGCCATCGCTTTATGTGATACAGTTAAATTCCACCCAACGTCATCCACGATAGTAACAGAGTTTGGTCTCGTATGTGACAAAGTGTGGACTGCGTACATCATTGTGTCTGTATTAAACTGTGGAATGTTACTTGGTGCTTTTGTATGGGGAGAAGTTGGGGAGCGTTTTGGACGAAAGGTTGGCATGTATGCAAGTTGTCTGACGATGACACTTTCTTGCGGATTGGCTGTGCTTTCTCCAATGTGGGAAGTTTACGCAGTATTTACTTTTTCATTGGTTTCGAGCTATTGGCGCAGTAGCAGTCTCTACTCCTTTATGTATGGAATTTCTTGACTCAAAATGGCGTGCTAGACTATCTTCCATTCCTGTGTGGAACATGAGTATCGTATGTTTTGCTTTAGTTACTTTCATTTTGAGGGACTGGAGACATATTCATTTGGCCACCACTTTTATATGTGGTGTTGTTTGTCTAGGATATTTCTGGACACCGGAGAGTTTGAGGTGGTTGCTGATTCACAACAAAACACATCGTGCTAAAAAAGGTAGTGGATAAAATGTCCAAACTGAATAAACTGACAGGTCACTCTGAGACGTTGACTCATCTTGTAGATACTGATTACAACGCAGGCAAAAACAAGTCTTACTCCTACCTTGATCTGTTTAGAACTCGTGAATTGTGTATTATTACTTTCAAAGTTGGTACTGTCGGAGTAGTGCTGGCCCTTGTGTATGATGTTATTGGTTTTGGAATCCAGGCTTTGCCGGGGATTTCTACACCAACCTTGTTATTGCCAGTCTCATAGAATTTCCTAGCACGTTATCTGTTGGCATCTTGGCGAACAGTATTGGACGCCGATGGACAGGCATTTTGTTCGAGTTAATAGGAATCTTCTGCTGCGCTACAATTGTCATATTGCTTTTAGCAATGGCGAAATGCCAAACGCGGGACATTCTAGTCTCGAGTATGGCTTTCATTAACAAGGCTAGTGTTCAGGCCAACTTGAGCTTCATGATGACGTACACTACAGAACTTGTGCCCACCGCAGTTCGTAATCTCACTTTCGGTTTCTGTTTTACTTTGTCACGAGCGGCCTGTATCGCTGGCCCTTACCTGCTACCAAGAGACTACCCTTCCATGGTCGCTTGCTTTTCTGTCTTGGTGATTGTGCAGCTTATAGCCATGTGTATTTTCTTCTCTCTGCCAGAGACGAAGAATAGACTCATCGATGACGCGATACAAAAGTTTGATAGAAATGAAATAGAAAATGACGCTACAAAGATGAAAGAGATGAAATAGAACATAATTTTGTTATAAAGGATTGAAGAAATGAAATAGACATTAATGACATTACAAAAGATTGAAAGATATTAAATAGAAAATGACGTGTGTCAAATGAATTGTTGGTTTTCAGTTATTTGATCCAAACTCTATTTTCGTCTTTCTGCCAGCCTTTGCAACTTGAATAAATGAAACTACAAGGATAATGTGGCGTTAAAATATATGTCATTTTAAGTCAGTGTATGAAAACATAAAAAAATAAACAATGCATTCCAAGATTGATGTTTATCCTGGAGGAGATGATGTGTTCTTCTAACAAACTCTTTCCAGCACACACATGGAGCTCGGTAGTCCAAATGCAAGATGACAGCCTCCAAACTGAAAGGTTGTGGGTTCAAGCCCCGTAGACGGTTGCAATATTTTCTCGTCCTTTTTAGTAAAATCTACACGTTAATGGCTAAATGTTCCCATTCCCTGGTGTCATGCTTTCAAAATTATATTTCTTTCATAAAACTTTGGATGGATATGAACGGACTTGTACTCATTGAAGACAAAACGAAAGTTTTGTTACTGGGCACTCCAAATTCCAGGAACTGAAATTACTATTCGTGACACCAAAATTAAGTTTTCAAAAAGGTAAAAAAATCTTGGCATATTTTTTTATTGTGACTTTTCAATGTCAAGTACTTACGTAAAATTAATTTTGACGTTCATAATATTAACATCATCTTTATCTTTCTTTATCAGTTTGCATTCTACCTTTCGGTGTTTGGGTTCAGATACCCGAGATGATCTTTCTCCAGGATGACATGTCCTGGCATTTTCTGTTTCCTTCCGTGGAAGTTAAATTTCTATGCTTTAATGCCTCTTGTACATCTTCTTTCCGCTTTCTCCGAGGTCCGACTTTTGGCCTTTTACCTTGGGCTTTAGCACTGTATACGGATTTAACTATTGTCCTTCATTCTGTTTACCTGCCAAACCATGTCAATTGATTTACTTCTGTCTTAATTTTTATGCCATCTGGTTTGATTTGATCTCTTATTGTTGTATTTCTGATTTTGCCTCGTTTAGTTTTCCCTACTACTCTTCTTAGGTATTTCATGGCAGCTGCTTTTACTCTACTGTATTCTCTACTGTCTAAGGTCCATGTTTCGCTGCCATAGAGGAGAGTACAACAATACACTGTGTTGTATACTGCAACTTGTTCTAAATTCTCCCTGGTCAATTTAAGATTTTGTGTTTTAGCTTCCCTAGTTACTAGTATGGTTTTGGATTCTTTGCATTTACTTCCATTCCTCTTATATTTAGTTCATTGTTCATAATGTTGATATTCGACTGAATGTCACTTTCTGATTTTCAAAACAAAATTAAATCATCGGCAATTGAAACCATTGATACATTTACTGGTTTGAGCTTCCACACGTTCACGTTCTTCATTTTGGAGGATGCCTTTGCGACTGAATCCATCAATCAAATTCTTCAGATTTTTTATGTTTCCAGCTACTCTCACTGCACATGTTGATTTATTGTAAAAACCTTTAACGGATTCTATCAAATTTTGCTCTACATCGTATTCTTTACAGGGATGCCGTAATTCATCCGTCCTCACAGTGTCAAAGGCCTTTTATAAGTCAATAAAACACAGGTGCGCATCCATGTTTCTCTCAAGGAATTTTTCTATTATTTGTCTAATTGTAAATATGTGGTCTTGTACACTTCTTCATGGTCTAAATCCACTCTTGTGTTCTTCAATCTGATCCTCTACTCTTTTCCTTAATCTCATTGTGAGAATGCTGGCATACACTTATCCTGATATGCTAAGTAGTGATATCCCTCTATAGTTTGACCATTTCATAGTTGATCCTTTCTTGTGTATTGTAACTACCGTTGTTTTTTTCCAGTCGTCTGGCACCTGCTTGTACTTCCATGCTTGTTGACATATTCCATGTAGTAGTTTGTCTGTCTCTCCCCTTGGTTTTAATCATTTCTACTTGATCTGCTCCTGGGGCCTTTCGTAATTTCATTTTTCTTATAGCTGTTTGGATTTCTTCCATTGTGATATCTACATCTTCAGCTGTCTCCTCTGGATTATTTGTTGCTCTTACTAATTGATCGTTGTTTCATATTTCTTGGGGATTATGTAATTGTTGAAAACACTTTCTTCATGTTTCCATGATTTTGCTGTCTTCTTTCATTATTTCTCCTTTGGTGTTCTCAATTTGTCGTATTGGGCATGCTTTGGCCGTTCTCATGCTTTTCATTCCTCCGCAGAACAGCTTTTTATTTCCTTCATAGCTTTCTTGAAGTGTTTGTCCAAACTCTTTTTTTCATTGTTCCTGTTTTACATTCCTAATTTCCTATTTGCGATAGTTGTTTTCCTCACGTAATCTATCCTACCCTCTGGTCTCTTTGTTTGAAAGTATTTCTTCCAGGCATCCTTCTTTTCTTTGATTTTAGTCTTGGCATTCTCATTCCACCATGCTGTTCTTTTCCTATCCCCTTTAATGTGTTTCCTACCACAGACCTCTTCAGTACAACTGAGGAGTGTTTCTTTATACATTTGCCAGTAGCAGTAGCAGTAGCAGTAGCAGGAGCAGTAGCAGTAGCAGTATCAGTATCAGTAGCAGTAGCAGTAGTTGTAGTTGTAGCAGTAGTAGTAGTAGTAGTAGTAGTAGTAGTAGTAGTAGTTGTAGTAGTAGTAGTGGTAGTAGTAGTAGTAGTAGTAGTAGTAGTACTAGTAGTAGTAGTAGTAGTAGTAGTAGTAGTAGTAGTAGTAGTAGTAGTAGTAGTGTCATGATTCTGCTGATGCTCACGAAGGTTTGAACTCCCTGATCTGTATGGTCTATTGTCTAATTGTCTTTTTGTCTCTGATGTTCCTAGATTTTCTTTACTTTCTGAAACTCTATACATAATTTTGAGCACGTTTGCAAGTCTTAATGCTTTATTTTCATTGCCGCATGAAAATGTGATTATCTGTAACACGACTCAATTCTTCGTCTAGTAGAGACATAGATTATTATTATCATCAGCACTTTTCTATAAATATTAGTATCAATGACATTATTGATTTTTGAATGCTTTTGTTTGTTTTTATTACTATTGATTAACTGCTCTACTTATTTATAATTTTTTCATTTGTAGTATCTTATTGCTGGTGGTTTATTTATTCTAACAGTGACAAATAACCACCTTGTTTTCTTAATAAGAAAAAAATGATTGTGTGTGTGTGTGTGTGTGTGTGTGTGTCCGTGCGCGCGTGCGTGTGTGTCTGCTTGTGTATCTTTGTATCGGGCAGATTAATGCACACTGCTTGCGTATTGTTAATTTTCAGGTGTGAACTCATGCGAAGGCCTATGTGTAAATTGTGAATGTTTGAATACGCATGTACATGCGGGTGCTTGCTCTAACGTTCAATCTATGCCTGTATCTAGTCAGCGTGTCCTATTATCGTTGTTCAGATGGAACTGTATTCTAGTATTGCCTATCGAAAGCATGTTGGATCACCATCTCTCTCTCTCTCTCTCTCTCTCTCTCTCTCTCTCTCTCTCTCTCTCTCTCTCTCTCTCTCTCTCTCTCTCTCTCGCGCGCGCGCGCTCTCTCTACTTGGGAGAAGTTTCGTTTCAGGAGCTTTTTTATTGGTTTCATTGTTGTCATGTAATTGCATTTTATCAGTAATGGCATTTTTAAACAAAATATGCGTATATCAGATTTGAAAAGTATGGTTTCATTTAAGATGTGTTGTATTATACTGATTATTGAATTTACTAAATAGCGTTCCCTCTACTAATAGTTTATGTGATTTAATGAAATCAATAACTAGTCCTAGACGGATTTCTGGGTTTTTGGAATTAATTTCTGAATTTGAAATAAAACAAATATGTATGAGTGTATCTCAAATCTTAAACATTTGCCTCTTTTTCACACTGTAAACCACATAAGTGCTTCGTTCTACGAAAATTCATGCAGGATTTGCCTACAGATTCGAATTCTACATTAAACTTAAATCACACGCTGCATATTAATGACGAACTTTGGAAAAGACACATCAATAACCTATAGAAGCAAGCAACAAGTTGAGGTAAGGAAAAGGGGATTGCTTGGACATACTTTTAGAAAACCAACAGCAAACGTAAGACGTCTGGCCTTTAAGTGGAATCCCCAAGGGAAGAGAAGCCGAGGGAGACCAAAAACAACCTGTAGTAAGTAGGTCAATCCTACAGGAAGCTCAGCAGTTGAGCCTTTTCCTGAAACCAAACAGAGATTATGGTGAAGTGGAGAAACCGCATTAGCGACCTGTTCTCCGCGTGGGGAACAAACGTTTAAGGCAGTAAATCACAGGCTGGGTTTGCGTACAGTTACAGACGATATACAATTAAGCATAATTATCCTCAGCGAGAACGATGAGATTATTTCAACTTATTCAATTATAAAGATTTGTTGAACATGGCGGTTAAGGTGAATGAAAGTTCCACTCAAAGACGAGTAAACATCGACGTGTTGCTTAATTAAACGCCACCTCTGGTAGAAACACTCCTCTAATGAAAACGGTTTTTGGATCATTTCGACTTGGAACCTAAATGCACAATTTAGTTACTCTTCATGGCCTGGCAACAGATCCTTTGACACACCAAGAACAACTAACTCAGAATTATATATATATATATATATATATATATATATATATATATATATATATATATATATATATATATATATATATATATATATATATATATATATATATATATATATATATATATATATATATATATATATATATATATATATATATATATATATATATATATATAGAGAGATATAGAGAGAGAGAGAGAGAGAGAGAGAGAGAGAGAGAGAGAGAGAGAGAGATTAATGCTTAGATCTAATTACTACGTTGAATCACATGTTGCATTTGCTTAGAGAGAATTTATTATATTTAAACCACATGCAGGATTTATTTCAATACAATTTATCGTATTTACAACCAATGTTAGACTAACTTACCGTCAATGAACTCTACTAAACTATGTGCTACCTTTGGTTACGGACGATGCAGTATTCTAAATCACACACAAGATCTGCTTACAGACGAAGTGATATATGCAATCACACGCGACTTGCTTACATACAATGAGCTATCCTAAATCATACTATTCACACAAAAGACTTGCTTACAGACAATGTGCTATACTAAATCACACACAAGACTAGCTTACAGACAATGTACTATATGCTAAATCACACACAAGATTCTGTTACAGACAAAGTGCTATACTGCGATACTCAACCACACACAAGACATGTTTACATACAATGTGTTATACTGCTATACTAAAGCACATACAAGACGTGCTAACAGACAATGTGCAATACTGTTATACTAAATCACGCACAAGACTTTGTTACATACAATAGTCTTTGTTACATACAATGTGCTATACTGATATACTAAATAACACACAAGACATGCTTACAGACAATGTGCTATACTGCTGTACTGAATTGGACACGAGACATGCTTACAGACAATGTGCTATACTGCTATACTAAATTGCACACACGGCGTGCTTACAAATAATAGGATCTCACTCTCTCTCTCTCTCTCTCTCTCTCTCTCTCTCTCTCTCTCTCTCTCTCTCTCTCTCTCTCTCTCTCTCTCTCTCTCTCTCTCTCTCTCTCTCTCTCTCTCTCTCTCTCTCTCTCTCTCTCTCTCTCTCTCTCTCTCTCTCTCTCTCTCTCTCTCTCTCTCTATATATATATATATATATATATATATATATATATATATATACATATATATATATATATATATATATATATATATATATATATATATATATCTATATATCTATATATATCTCTATATATTTATATATATATATATATATATATATATATATATATATATTTATATCTATATATCTATATATATATATCTCTCTCTCTATATCTATCTATCTATCTATCTATCTATCTATCTATCTATCTATCTATATATATATATATATATATATATATATATATAGATAGATAGATAGATAGATAATAGATATATATATCTCCATTATCGAATCACACACAAGATTTGCTTACAGACAATGTGCTGTACTAAATCTCACACAAGATTTTCTTACAGAATTGTACTATTCAAATCATGTTGAGGACTCGCTTGTAGATAATACCATGCTTAACTTTCTTCGAGTAATGAATGCATTATGACGTAATGTCTTTCCCTCCACAAAATGTACTATTTCATTAGCTTATAACTTTTGAAGAGATTAATTTCTAAAGGTAATTCATGCAACACGTTGAAGAGGAAGAATTATATATTTTATTGATGCCTCATAGGTGATGACAAGTTATATCCATATGCTCTCATTTTCTACAGCGCGTCTCAGACGAAAGCTAAAGCTTGCGCAAACTAGCTAAAGTGTATCCAAATAGATGATCTGTACATTTCTTCCGGTACTCGACCTTAAATCGGCCACTATCTCAAGTGTCGGTTACAAATATAGAATCTCTTTGAAAAATTGAAATTGTCCTGATACAATGACTTGTATCTACAATTGCTATGACCCAAGTCTGGTCCTCCTCCTCAGTTGGAGACTTCATATTTTACAATGTGTCCGCCATCGGTTTGTCTTTCGTTTCTGGCATCGACAATAAAATCCCACAGGCTATCACCTGTGAAACTGCAAGTACAGCAAAACATGCCACCATTGATAGGTGATCCCTTGGGATGAGGAAAGGTACAATCATTCCAGTAATACGGCTTAAAACATTAAGGTAACCAAACGAAATGATTCGAACAGCCGTTGGCACAAGTTCTGTGGTATACATCATCAATAAACTTATGTAAGCTGTAATTATTGATTTATTAATAAGTGCCATGCCTGTTATTAGAAAGCCGCGTACGCTGTTATTTTCCAACACTAAAAGGGATACAACGATGGCAATACAACAAACAGCAGCCAAAGACATAAGCAACACTCCAGATACGCGACGTCCTACTCTGTTAGCCAGAAAGCTGAGAACAAGAATGAAGGGAGTATCGATTACACTTGCAACAATAATGTTGGTATAAAAGTTTCCTGGTAAAGATTTGATGCCGAATCCAATAACGTCATACGAAAGTACCGTTACAACTCTTATTAAACCTAGTTTGAATGCAGTGACACGAACTTCACGGTTTCTGAATAAATCTAGGTAGGTGTAATGCCTTCCTCTGTTTTCAATGTCTTCACTTTCTATCAGCTCGTTCAAAATAACGCTCGGACATGGCTTTTTATTAAGTCTGGATATATTGGTCACGACGCGATTAGCCTGTTGGGTTTTGCCATGAATAACCAACCACCTGAGACTCTCAGGCGTCCAGAAAAATCCAAGGCAGGCTAAGCCACAAAGAAAGGCACACGCCATATGAATTCGTTTCCATTCCCTTAAAAGGTAGGTCATCAACGCAAAAGATATAATACCCGCATTCCACACTGGAATTGAAAGTAACCGTCCGCGCCATTTAGAAGTGAGAAACTCCATGCTCAATACTGATACAGTGGGCAAAATGGCAACAATACCAAAGCCAAGAAAGAACGTAAAAAAGGCATAGACTTCCCAAATTGGTGACACTACTGCTAATCCACAGGATATAGTCATAATAAAGGTGCTGCTATACAGACAGGCCCTTCTCCCAAATCGTTCTCCAAATTGTCCCCATACTAAAGCACCAACGAGCATCCCTCCATTCAGTACAGAAATTATGAGATAGGATATCCACACTCCATCACATATTAGGCCAAACTCTGTAACAATAGTAGATGAAGCTGAACTGAATTCAACCATAGAGCAGGAATCCATGACGTCACAAGTGGCATTGTATGAAGCAGACATGGTTGAGTGGCTGGTATATGTGATGTTTAAAGTGGCATGCTGGTCTTGCTGGGCATGTGCACTGACATTAGGTAGTGCGCTGTTGAAACTTATTTGTTGACTATGAGATGATAGCAAAGTTGAATTTGAGAACAAAGTATGTCCGAACGTCCCGTATGGCGATCTTGTTCTTCCGTCGAAATCGATGGAGGTAGAATTATTTTAACACACCGCCATCCAGGGTTGAAAAGACCAAAGATCATGAGGGAATAAGCGAAAGCCGATACGAAACGACATAGTTGTACCAAAGTCACAAGGCATACTTGAAATTTCCCACACTGACCAGTTTCTTGCAAAATGTTCTCCATGACGACAGTGAAAGCTACTGGTTGAAAATGGAAGAGTAAAAGAAAAACTAAAGGTGTTAAATATAAAGTACGTCTAGAGCAAACGTTGGAGGGAAAGGGTGTGAGAGGTGAAATGTTGCAACAACAAAACAATTTCTGATAAGTTAAATTCAGGCAACGATGAAACACAATAAGTTCGCAATTTAGTGTTCATTCAAATAGTTTACAGGGACAATAAAAGGTATGCATGTCGG